>OX104026.1:1129243-1729243 GCA_944470205.2 Schistosoma margrebowiei | reverse complement strand
TCTATATAATTTATTTAATTCTCTCTTCACTTTTCTTTTCTTAATTTTTGATAATAATTAGGAACGTGCATGTTTTATTAGTTTAAATCCAAGTAAAGTTGAAGCAATGGAAGCATTAGCTTCATATCCATTACCAGATGGTTCTACATTAGAAATTGGTCCAGCACGTTTTCGTGCACCAGAATTACTATTTCGACCAGATTTAATGGGTCAAGAATATTTTGGTATTCATCAAGTAAATTTGATTTATAATTAATTTTTTCTATTGTTTTATACTTTTTACACCATTAATGGTAGTATCTGTTTAGTTAACTCTTTATAAGCATTTAATCTTTCTTACTTATAATTTGTATGAGTATTATTCATTTAAAACAGTGTGAATATGTAACCATGTTACGTTCTAAGAGATGACGATATCAGTCAGTCAGTCAACTACAACGTAGGACCAGGCACATATATGCATCAGTCCAGGTTGCCATACCTCATTAGCACAGCAAGATGAACACCGGATTCATAGAAGTGGTTAGGTTAAAGGTGGTAATATATAGGAGAAAGATTGCATATAAGGATACAGTACCGGAATATAGAATTAGTTCATAGAAAGAAAGATATGAAGCGATTTTAATCTCTTAGTTTAAGGGAAGACAAGGAGTGTATGCACCGACGCCATTGTGATCGATTCTGAGCCATGTCACCAAGAGTCTCCAACCATCGGTTAAGAAAGTCACGCGGACCCCAACCAAGTAGTCTGCATCTACCAACATGGCTCAGACTAGAGGTTAGTGTCTTTAAGCACTGATGCCACGTTTTGGTTTGGCCGCCCCTAATTCTCTTCCAACCATCTCTAACACCGGTTAGCATTGCACGACGTGGTAATCGGTGTTCAGGCATACGTAACACGTGGCCCAACCATCTCAGTCGATGAAGATTAACAACCTCATCAACTGATTTACCATCATTCCCTAATACCCTGAGTCTAACCTCACTATTACTTACCCGGTGATCCCAACAGACGCCAGCAATATTTCTAAGGCATCTGTGGTCAAATACTAGTAGCTTACGAGTGTTTTCTAATCTTAATGGCCATTTTTCGCTGCCGTAAATTAAAACAGAACGGACTGCCGCGCAGTATACTCGTCCTTTTATTGATAGACGGATATCTCGCCTTCGCCACAGGTGACGTAAGTTGGCAAAAGCCAAACGAGCTTTTCGAATCCGTGCTGAGATTTCGTCCGATACCAACCCATTAGGGCTGATCAGACTTCCAAGATAAGTGAAGTTGTCAACGCGTTCGACTACTTCACTCCCTATCCTTAGTTCAGGTGTTAACGCAGACCAGTCCTGAAGCAACAACTTGCATTTAGAGGGAGAGAAGCGCATTCCAAACATTCTGGCATTGTTGCTTAGTGCTACCAGAAGACTGCATTTTGTCAGCGTCTTCACCAAACAGGACTATGTCATCTGCGTATTCTAAGTCGATAAGTGGACCTCCTGGATGGAGATCAATACCCGAGAACTCAGTCGACGAGAAAGTTATTTCCATCAGTAGATCTATGATGAAGTTAAACAAAAATGGGGAAAGTGGACATCCTTGGCGGACACCACTTTAGGTTGCAAAAGTAGATGAAAGTTCGCCATAAGCTCTGACTCGACTAGTAGTGTTCGAGTAAAGAGCCTTTACAAGGTTTCTGTACTTCTGGGGTACGCCTTTCAATGACAGACACTGCCACAGAATCTCGCGGTCTACCGAATCAAATGCTGCTTTTAAGACAAGAAAGACCACAATTGTCGGACGCAGATAAGTATGCCTGTGTTCTAGAACCTGACGGATGGTGAATATGTGGTCGATGCAGCCACGACCAGGTCTGAAGCCAGCTTGGTTTTCTCGTGTTTGCAGTTCACGAGTCTTAGTTAGGCGTCTGATATCACCTAAACTGGTGAACGGAAGGAATGGTCAGCAACACAATAGGACAAGTTAGACTCTCGCACTGCTCCCCAGCTCTGCTAACTAGTAGGAGCAGATCAGATTCAGCCAAGGGAAATGTATATTCCACGAACAGTTGGAAGCACAAACGAACAAGTACACAACTAATGCGTATATATACAGTACTACAGTATTCTTGAAAAGCGTCACAAGATAGCGTAGTAAAAGAAGAGCAAACAAGTCAATGATATTTAAGATCCTTCCAAGTTGGAAATACAAACTGATGGTAAAATTGAGCGCTTTTATCGCGAAAATGAGACATTTACCAAATGAGTTCTGAGGATCTAACATCCCTAACAAGTCATTCAAAATGAAAGGAATCCAAAAGATACTAAAATGAAACAATCGCTCAAGGCTTCGTGTTTATTAATGGTTATCCCAGTCTAAGTCAATTAGCGATATGTAACTTAAAACTCAATAATCTCTATAACACTCTATGATTACTAAAAAGAAGTATAATACATAATTAATTCACATTGGTAGACTTACCAAAAATTTTAATATTCAGTCCAATACTACTCTCCTATAATATGATTCATGATTGTTTTTAAAAAAATTGATAATATTAGATACCTTTGTGTACCACTTTAATATTCCATCATGGATATGATGTAACCATTAAGCGAATAGTTTCCGTATTAAGATCCATTGATTGATTAATTGATTGTATATACTCTTATCGGTATGTATGGTTCAATACCTTCTATAATATAAAATCTAGGTTATATGTTACGAACAATTTGAATGATGTCTCCATTCAGGAAGTTGATATAGTGAACCAATTAGAAGTAGCCGAATGTAAAAGTCACTTTTGCTAAATAACAAATAAATTTCACTAGCTGAGAAATAGATTGATTTTCTAAGGAGTAAAAATATATATACATATATATAATTTGGTACCCTAAAAGACTTTCCCCTCCACTCTTGTCTTCTTGCTCAGTAGTTAATCGGGTGGGGAGGTTAATACGTATGACATTGTGTATCAGTATCAGATCTTGAATACCACACTTCATAACAGAGGTCATTAACTGTTAGTTGAAACCGTGTACAGAACTACAGATTAATTGTCGTCTTTTCCACTACAATACAATCAAAACGGTGCTACAACAGGTTACCAAGAGATACACTCCGACAAGAAAATCATACTTACTTACGCCTGTTACTCCCAATGGAGCATAGGCCGCAGACCAGAATTCTCCGGCCCACTCTGTGTTGGGCCTTCCCTTCCAGTTCTGTCCAGTTTTCGTTCATTTCTCTAATATCTATCTCCATTTCTCGGTGTAATGTGTTCTTTGGTCTTCCTCTTTTCCTTGGGCCTTGAGGATTCCGAGTGATGAGGGCTTGCCCTGTAACACAGTTAAGTGCTTTCCTCAATGTGTGTTCTATACACTTCCAGCGCTTCTTCCTAATTTCTTCCTCTGTTGGGATCTGGTTTGTTCTCTCCTACATTAGGTTGTTGCTGATAGTGTCTGGCCGACGAATCCGAAGTATTTTGCGTAAACAGCTGTTAATAAACACTTGTATCTTCTGGATGATGGTATTTCATTTAAAGCAGCTTAAATACAATCAAAACGAATTTTAGTGAGACTATAATTTACGGAGGACCTTTGAGTGACGTTAAAATGACCCTGAGAATATCCATCTACTAACTAGGGCTAAATGGGAGTTATAAACCTGTGTGAAGAATAAGGATTATGATTTGCAATTGATGGTTAGAGTTAATAATTAGGTTTAGGCTTTTCATCACGAACCGACATCAGTTAAAATGCCAAAACTCTATTTAGCCAAATGGATGAATGAATTTTACGACAAAAATCCGAGATCTGTTCTCCTAAATTTGATTGGTTCGTTCATAAATTATAGTCTCGCTAATAACGTGAAGTATGGAAACTTCTGGGATTACATGTGTAAACTGCCTTCCATTTATAAAAATATGATCATTACTATGCTCAAATACATGTTCTTAGATTTTTGAATTCCCTATACAATAGCATGATTAAACATGAGTACTCATTGCCAAGCAACTATTATCTAACACAGAAACTCTTCTCATACTCTGTGCTCAAAGTAGTCACATTTGATGAATTAGTAACAAAACTGCTCTCACTAATGTATTGTACTTTTACAACCAGACTAACTCCAAGATGGTAATTATGACTTTCACAATACGTAGAATTGTCTTATCTTCCATAGCATTTACACAAATATATAAACTTCAAGACTACCTTCAAAAATTTACCCCTTATGGTAGATGCAGGTACATCTTCCAGTCAGTCATATAAAACTAATTTGCGTTTTAATAACCGAACGTACGGTTTAGCTGATGTGTATATTATTGAAGTGTAATAAAACATTGTCCATTTACTTAAAGTTCGAAAGTATTTTCTCAAGCCAACAGATTTATGATTATGAACTGGATGCTTTCATTAAGTCACATGAAACTCCACTTTCTACTTTCATGACTTCTTGCAAATGTAACCGATGTTCATTTACTCTTTTCAGCAAATTAAGTGCTAAATAATTCACTTACATTCATTTACTGACCATGGAAACGTAGCATTCCAAAACTTGATCGAAATTTCAATAGGTATTTTAAAAGGAGCCGTGATTCTGTTCCTATTTACCTCATCGATGATTGATTACAATATGATCTATCTAAAACCATGCTTAGGTTTCGGAGGGAGGACTTCAAAAACACAATAACAATAACCATCAATAAGGAAAAACTGGTCAAGAATATCTTCTGTTATTCGTCCTCTTTAAACACCCAAACAACTATTCTCTATACCTTAACTCTTGATTTGCACACTCAAGTTATCAATTGACATCACAATATCTATCGAACGAAAAAAAAGCGAAATTGTTGTGTTCCCTTTGTAATCAATCTATAAGTTATGAGTTTGAATATTGATTCCGTTCATAAAATCAGATAGTATCTCTATGTCTCATACAGTAATTGTTATTAGAAACCTTTATACTTTATTATCAAGTTCTGTTAGCTTTTTCAAATCTTCAACCTTCGTTGCACAAACCATTCAGCTGAACATCGTTTCATTTCATTAGTAGTATTATTGCTTGTTTAAATGTCAGTAATGAGGTGTAGAGACTGTTGAACTTCGCTGAACTCATGCAACGATCTAAGTTGGACCGGCATTGAAAACGTGGAGGCACTAGACGGCTGTTTTGTCTCAGTATGGTATTCTTCGACAGTGCATATCTACGACATTCCACTCAAGGGAATAGGACTCAAAACTTTCGGTCTCGCGCGAGAATTCTTGACCACTGGATTAGCATCCAACGGTGTTAATGTCTAGCATCTAGAAGTTAAGTGTTCTCTCGTAAGACCGAAAGCCCTGGGTTTGATTCCCGCGCTCAGGACTCTGGGTACCCACCTCTGAAGAGTCCACGACTAGGACGAGATGGTCCTCTCAATGGTGGTCTGATCCAGATTAATTCATGATCTCAATAAGATTGTTTATCTACTGGAAACATGTTGTATGAATGTAACAATGTGCACATATATAAATCTATAATGTTCTGCTTTCAGGTATTAGCTTATGCCATTCAAAAATCCGATATGGATTTAAGACGTATGTTATATGAAAATATTGTACTGTCAGGCGGTTCGACGCTTTTCAAAGGTAAGTTTTCCATGTTTTATACCACGTGTAGAACAGGCATTACTCTTAATATGTTATGTAACACTAAATTCCAATATATTCAGTTTGAATATTCTTCACGAAAGAAGAACTTAGTTTGATGCATTTCATTCAGTATCAGAAGATTTGCAACTATCTAGTTGAAAGTTCGAGCCCAAAATAGTACCGCCAGGCTTCACATAAAACATGTGGTTGAAATCCAGGTAGAGGAAATGTATAACTGGTTATTAACTTAAGTCTATATAATACTCTAACCAGGTATATCCAGGATGTGTTCCATCATATTTAATCCTTATAAGCTTAAGACGTGGATGTGTCTCGCCTAAATATTGTTGACTCATTAACGGAGTCGTAAGATGATTGATGGTTAACATCATTTGATGAAACTGACTAGCTGCACTATCATATTTTAAGTTTTTTTTCTAAACTTTACCAGTATCATCTAATTTGTATTTGTTATGAATGATTACTTTCGATAATGCAATGAGAAGACGTAGTTTATCAGTATTACCAGGGTAGGTTAAGTGTAAGTACTGATTTACTATCCAGAGTGGTAATCACATTTGTTTTTGTGTCCTTTAATATTTTTTCTTTGTTATGACTTACCCTTAACCTGTCTAGTTGACCTTTTAATTTTTCATATATAAATGGTCTTAACAAGTACATTATGTGTGATCAGATTGTTCGAAATGTATTGTGCCAATCTATTATCACATAATTCTGATAGACTACGTCTTTTCATTGCATTATCGAAATTTATCAAAGGGACTAATTGTTTTAAATGATTAGTTAGCTACAAATTTGTATATTGCGCAGCAGTCCACTCTGTTCTTTTTTATGTTTGTAGAACATGGTCTATGATAGTAGAAGATATGCGTATTCCGAAGGCTTTTAATTATCGATGTCTTTGATATATTGCTCGCGTTTTATGGAATGACCGAGTGAGCAATGTTAAGGTATAGGTATATGGTACTTGTTATCAATGCCAAATATTTCTCTGATGTAGCAAATCTTCATCCATTGAGATGGTTAGGACATGTGTTACTGATGCCTAGCCAGTGCCTCGTTGACCGAGTAATACTTACTTATTCAGGAGTAGTTTATTTATTTATTTATTTCAACACATAGATAATGGTACAAAGAGGCACCAAATACATATGCGCCACACAAATCTCATTCGATATGTGTGAGGGCTGCGATACTGCCCGGGTGCCCAAACCGAAGCAGGTGGTTTTCTTAGGGGGCCACACCCCGAGCCTTCGACCTGAAGGTCTGATCCACAAGGCAGTGGAGCATCGTAAGGAGATGCAGTCCCATGGAAGCCGGTGACCAACAATTGGTTCATTCACCATTTGTTCCCGCAGGATACTGGAGCCCATGTGCACCATTGGTTTGGAATCCGGTTAAAGCGCCGGACATTCGCTTTTCGTCCTCTCATTTTCGTAAACAACACCCGTGGTGTGAGAAGGCAGTGAGTAGGACTTGTGTGGCAGAGGCTATATACGCGTGGCCATGTGGGGAGATTTCGAGAGGGAGAGTGGACTCTCCCCACTCTCGGCCGTACCAGGGCATTTGGGGGCATTCAGGAGTAGGTTAAAAGAAAGATAGGAGCAGTCAATCCATAATATGTGGCATCAGTCTATAAAGTCATTAACTGTTGGTCTCAACCATGTAAGTAGGTCCAGTCTATCTGGTTGGATTCTACGTGATTCTTGTGACCAGTATTTGGGGGAGCCTTTGAGGGATATAACTCAGAAGCGCTCATTTTCTTGTCTCCCCTTAGATCTTGGGTTTTAAGATTATTTCATCCCCTTTATTTCGCAAATTAATTCTATTTAATTTCTGTACTATCACTAACACTACCACTTGGATACTGATCTCAGTGGTACTGATTTGGTGCGGTAACTTAGACTGATTCATGTATGTTTCAGGTTCTACGTTGCTTTCGACTAAACGTTTTAATTATTATCTGGTAGGTCGATTTACCACGAACGGAATGTATTTTTAAAATAAAATTCATTTACGAAACACAGGTTGGTGTGTGCCATCAGGTTTGAGTCACAACATATATGAGAGCTGCCGCCAAATGCCCTGGTACGGCCAAGAGTGGGGAGAGTCCGCTCTCCCTCTCGAAATCTCCCCACATGGCCACGCGTATATAGCCTCTGCCACACAAGTCCTACTCACTGCCTTCTCACACCACGGGTGTTGTTTACGAAATGGTGAGGACGAAATGCGAATGTCCAGCGCTTTAACCGGGTTGGTAGATATAGAGGGTCCACCTAGGGGAGTTGGAACATCATGATTCCAAACTAATGATACATATGGGCTGGCTCCAGAATTTTGAGGAAACCAATCGTTGATCACCGGCCACTATGGGACTGCATCTCCTTACGATGCTCCACTACCTTGTGGATCCGACCTTCAGGTCGAAGGCTCCGAGTGTGGCCCCTTAAGAAAACCACGTGGCTCGGTTTGGGCACCTGTGCAGTATTGCAGCCCTCACACAAATCAAATGAGATTTGTGTGGCGCATATGTATTTGGTGCCTCCTTTTACCAATATCTATGTGTTAAAATAAATAAAATGAGAGTTGATAAATTCTCACCCAACCACTTGAACTTAAACTTATTATGAACTTCAGTCCGACATATATCCACTTAATCGCGTCAATTGATTAAATAAAATGTCCACTAATTACAAGTTTTCTCACGAGAATAGATGCACCTGAGCTATTGCAAATGATTTTGAGTCATTTCATTTAGAGTCTCTAACCACTAGTTGCAATAATCATACAGACTTCAAACAGGGTAGTCTACACTTATTAACACATGATCTATTTCAATGACTTTATGGACACTAACTACCACCAACTACAATTTTACATTTCAATGATTTTTTTCTGCTTAACGTTTTTTTAGCGAGTCAGTTTTCTACGAGATAGGGTCGTCAACCCTATGCCCAACCCTCCTCTTTTATCCGAGCTTGAGATCGGCATTAACCCCAGAGAGGGATCCAGGCAGAGTTATTTCAATGATTAATACTCATTAAAGTGATGACATTATCATTATCTTCTTTATATTTACTTTATTTAGGTTTTGGTGATCGTCTTGTTTTAGAATTAAAACGTTTAGCTCCAAAAGATGCACATTTACGAATATCTGCACCACAAGAACGTTTATATTCTACATGGATTGGTGGTTCTATTCTAGCTTCATTAGATACATTTAAACGTATGTGGATATCAAAAAGAGAATATGACAGTGAAGGTGCACGTGTTCTACATCGTAAATTTCTTTAAATGATAAAGAAAATACAATTATTCATTCTTTCATTTTTCTAATTGATCATCTCAATTGGGAACAACAACAACAACAACAACAAAAAGTATTACTAACTCAAAGGAAAATGGTTGTATGTGTGTTGTGTATATTGATTAATATAGGATCTGTATTTTCATTGAACACATGCACACATACACACACAGTAACGTATAATCTTTCTTGTTCTTCTCTTCTTTACTCTGATCTATTCTACTTGTAAAACAACCATATTTATCATCATCATCATAATGATAGTTGGATTATTTGTCATTCCTTTTGATTGTGCGTGGGGGGGAGGAGGAGTTGTTTTATTTTCTGAAAAGACATCCCAGTTTTACACTAAGATCATAAACACCGTACGTATATATGTGTGTGTATGTATGTAATGTATCCGTCCATATCTCTCACATGTTGTTTTCTATTTTTTCCTTTCCTTAACTAATAAGTAACCTCCATATGTACTTCTATCTGAAGAAGTGAAAGAAAGAATATCTTTATCAATTTCAGTTCTTCTCATTTTATTCTGTTCTATCTTTTTTTTTTATTCATTAAAGGATACTTTTAATTAAGAGAAAAAAAAAGAAGAAAAAATAAAGAGATTTAAAAAAAAAATTTAAAGAAACCTTATCTTCTTCATCTATTGGTTAGTATCCATGTGACTATTTATAAGTAAGTTCATTGTTTATTTTGTTTCTAGGTTCATGTAACAGTTTTTTTTTATTCTATAAATTAATACAAATTTTAATTTTGGTGGTTATTGTTTCTATATGAGAAAATGTTCAGTATTATATTCAATTCATTTATATAGTTGTTATTTTCTCTCTTCTTTTTTTTCTTTTCTTCTTGGGCTTGTCATATCTCTGTTTTCTTTTCGTTTCAATGGAAATATATATATATATATCTTTTCCGGTGTTGTGTTATCCCCCCCCGTTCTTCTTTTTCTTTGTTAGTTTTTTCTACCGCAACATATGAATTGCTTACTTAAATCACACACACACACACAAACAAAAGAGAACAATATGCTTTAAATATTGTGACGGATTTATTCTTGTGTAATTCTATTTTATGTATATTCGTCTATATGGATGAATTAGCTTTTATTTCATTATTATATAATAATAATCTGATTTTTACATATCTCTGTTTAATGTCGAAAACAATAACAACAAACAGTTTCCCTTAAACATATTCTCATTTCATTATATGTACATGTAGGTTGTGTGTGTGATGAAATATATATGGGCTTGATGAGTAAATGAGATTGTGTTCATTTGAAGTTTGAAGAGAGAGAGAGAGAGAGAAAGGATAGTGACGTTTATCAGAAGGGGTTTTTGTGTAGATTGTAGTCATTTCAATAGTAAATTGAAGCTAGACCACTAATGAAAACCTGAAAGCACTGGATGACCATTTTGTTCTATTGTGGGACTCCTCAGCATTGTGCGCATCCATCATCCTGTTCACAGGATTCAAACCCAGTGTCTTTAGCTTCGTGCGCGAACGCTTAACCTCTAGACCTCTGAACCTTCCAACATCCAACGGTGTTAATGTCTAAACTCAATCAATTCACAAAATTACGCGACCATCTTCGATTGTACTAAGGTAGATACTTGTCTCTACCCGACACGGATTAGCTCCACTGGTCATGGCTTCTTACTAGAACTCCGAGAATTCCCTCACGAAGCTAGTCACTAGTGAACACGTGGTAATTATCAATATAGGTTCGTGGAGATTATTAAGTTATTGATTGAAATTAGGAACCGATTGATGTTAGACTACCATTGGAAACCTGAAAGCGCTAGACGACCGTTTCGTCCCGTTGTGTGCCTCGTCAGCAGTGCGCATCTGCGATCCCGCACCAAAGGGACTCGAAACTAGGGCCTTCAGTCTCGCGTGCGAAAGCTTGACCTCTAGACCACTGAGAAATCAACATCCCTTCAAATCATTTGTTAAGTGATAGTATGTAAGAATACAGTGTCAAATGTAAGCTTCGATGCTGTGGACGTCTGACGATTTTGTTTAAAATTGCACAAATTCTCATAAACAAGGTACCAACATCTACAGATATCATTCGTTTCTCGTTTTGAATCATCTGACTAAATTTCAAAAACTCAACGATATTTTAGTATGAATATAAAAACGGAAACTACTGATGAATTGACTCAAGAAAAAAAAGGAAACAGGAAGATAATTACTCCAACTATTCATGATTCACTTCAACCCTATGAGATCAGACACATCACGACTCTATGGTTTACCCAAAACCCACACGTCAGGACTTCCTCTTTGTGAATTTTTAGATATACATAACTTTCCATGTCATAGAACTGGAAAGTGACTAGTTAGAACCCTAGATCCCTCATATGAACTAGTCGTCGACAAAAGCGTCATAGACGTTCTCGACTTCATTTGCGAGGTGTAACATAGGATTTTTAATGAAAAGTAGATGATATTTCTAGGTGATGCTTCCCTGTCTACCAATATACCGTTAACTAAGATAATTGACTATGTGTGTCAACAACTACTTGGGAACCAAATCTTCAATATAAAATGACAGAAAAATTGATGGCTTCACCTCTAGGTCCTATTCTAACTAACTTCTTACAAATGTAGAAAACAAACCTCTATTTATTACATGAGAAATCTAGGTAGATGCCTTTCAGATAGGACTAGAAAGATATGCTCAAATAACACTATGAATAAGTATAATTTATTGATTTTAATGGGTTACTCACAAGGTTTTCTGAAGAAATACTGGTATATAGTGAACAGGAAAGTAATTACATAGACGTGTTGTAAGAAACCTCTCGTCGTGAAGCTAAAATTCAACGCAGATAAAACTATTGACTTACTACGAGATAGACTAAATGAGTGAAGAGGACATTTAATGGACTTAACCCTTTTTTATCGTTTTCTAGTTGACCTGTGGCGGTCCTTAAACTTAATGCTACGTTATCCAATTCTACCACATCCATGTATATCTACAAATTCACCTACCTTTACATTGAAAGCGAAATAGGATGTACAATCAGACAACTGACCCAATGAGTTAGTGGGTAGTTCCTTTAATATTTAGGAAATGGTATGATCAAAATAAAACGCAGTTCCATCCTATCACAATTGACTGATAATGGCCATATAGTAAATAGTAATAAACTATCTAGTATAATTTATTGTATACCTACTATATTTCCTTATGGGTAAGATTTCATCTCTTACATATATCAGAAACTATAACGATCCGAGATAACAACTAATATCTTTGCAAGCAAAGATGGATGGTGGCTGGCAATTAGATTCAGGACGCACGTCTCGTCCTATTGGGGACTCGTCAGCTGGACGTACCTGCATCCTAGAGTTGATGTTCACTGTGGGACTTGAACCCAATATTGTTCAGCTTCAAACACCATCGTGTTATCCACTTAACTACTGAGTTCAGATATCCACTTGCTTGTGTAATGGGGTGAAGTTTAAATGCACTTACTGTTGTCTTACTTTTATCTTCACATTGTTATTTATAACTGCAATTGATCAGTCTCATGTTGGCATGTGTGCATCCTGTATGTATTGACTCAAAATTGCCTTAATTCACAGGCTTTTTAAACAAAAATGGATAGTGGATAGCAGTGGAATCCAGGACGCGCATCACTTAGTCTTATTTACAACTCCTTAGCTACATATACCTACATCTCATAGTTAATGTTCACTCTAGTTTATGTATTTATTTTAACACATAGATATTGGTACAAGGAGGCACCAAATACATATGCGCCACACAAATCTCATTTGATTTGCATGAGGGCTGTGATACTGCTCGGGTGCCCAGACCGAGCCACGTGGTTTTCTTAGGGGGCCACACTCGGAGCCTTCGACCTGAAGGTCTGATCCACAAGGTAGTGGAGCATCGTAAGGAGATGCAGTCTCATAGTGACCGGTGACCAACGATTGGTTCATATGCCATTTGTTCCCTCAGGATCCTGGAGCCAGTCCATGTGCATCATTGGTTTGGAATCATGATTTTCCAACTCCCCTAGGTGGACTCTCCATGTCCACTAACCCGATTAAAGCCCCGGACGTTCGCTTTTCGTCCTCTCAATTTCGTAAACAATACCCCCGCCACGAGAATGCAGCGAGGAGGACTTGTGTGACAGAGGCTATATACGCGTGTCTTTGTGAGAGCATTTGTAGAGTAAGAGTTGACTCTCCCCACTCTTGGCCGTACCAGGGCATTTGGTGGCTCGAACCCGATACTGTTCTCTCCAAACACCATCACATAATCCATTTAGTTACTAAGTTCTGATAACCACTTGCTTACTATTACTAACCACTATCTATCTTTGCTTATAATACTTGTTTGTTTGTCTGTTTTGTTTTGTTTTTCTTAATCATGAGTATTTCCATTTGATTATTGATTGACGATATACATATCTCTCTTCTTTATAAATCAATACAATTTTCATTGGTGTCATTCTTTAAAGAAGAAGAACAAGAACAAGAAAATCAATCATTTCTTACATTATACATTTATATTCAACAAAGAATACAATAGCACACATGATATATATACATAATGATTACCACACCTAATCTTTTAGGTTAATTGTCCTGAAAATATTCTATACTTTCTTTACTGATATGCATATAGTGATTCATTTATTGAATATAGAACGATATTATTATATTGAAGTAATAGTATTTTATAATGAAAATCATTCAATAACTAATTCTTAATTCATATTTACTTAACACCAATGTGAGGACGATCTACATGTGAACTCGAATAAGCTCTAATTAGTTCAGAAAGAGTCGAAAATATTCTATCTAATCATCTTTTAGAAGAATATTCCAGAATCCCTAAGTGTAGCTTCCCTATTGGACAAATGCTAAAAACCCCCTGTATGCGGATTGTCGATTGGACGCTACATTCGTTCCTAAGCTATTCTGATAACCCGCACGCTAGAACTATACAGCAACCTGAACACCAGAAGGAGACGCAAAAGTGTGAGAGAGACACTTTACGCAAGGTTCGTTTTTGTACAGAAAACATGGGTATTTATAGATGTTAACGTTTGTTAAATCAACATCATATTTCGGCCAATCCGTTAACGACATATTATGCTACTGACCAATAGTAGCACGCCACGTTGAAATTCTAGAATGCCCCATCATGCTCTGATTGGCTAGGACTCTTCGGCTTCTTTTGGGCCTCTGGAGGCTCCGTTGAAGCTCTCCGAAAGCCGACTCAACAATAATAATGATCTCATCTTTACTAAAAACTATAAATATCTGACAATTCTGTACTATAAATGACACTGTGTGGAACAGTTTCAGTCTTTGCTTGTCTTCTGTCTTCTCATTTGTGACTTGGAAGGGTTCTAGCTCACTAGTGACTGGCTTTGTGAGAGAATAATCGGAGTTGTAGTGAGAGGCCGTGACCAGTGGAGCTAATCCCTGTCGGGTAGAGACAGGTATCTACCTCAGTACAATCGAAGATGGTCGCACAATTTCGTGGATTGGTTGAAGTTAGACATTAACACCGTTGCATGCCGGCCAACTCAGTGGTCTAGAGGTTAAGTGTTCGCACGTGAGATTGAAGGCCTTCGGTTCGAATCCTGTGAGTAGGATCGTGGATGCGCATTGCTGAGGAGTCCCACAATAGGACAAAATGGTCACCTATTGCTTTCAGGTTTTCAATGGTAGTCTAACACCAATCGGTTCATGATCTCAGTCAAAAAAATTTATATAGAGGTCATGTCGTGGTATGTGCTACTGATGTCGATAGATAGAAGTAGTATATATGACCAATCGAAAGTGGAATGACTGAAGGCAGAAAGTTGAGAAGATTAAAGAGAAGAGAACAGGAACAGAAAATGATTGCTGTGGAAATGAAGGAACAGTAAAATCTGAGACAATTGATTGACCTTTTTTAGATGAAGTATTCACTGTATAGTTCTCGGATTTTCCTAAGAGACTGTAATTTTGTGTTCGAATACATTCAGTTGTCCCCACTAATATTCTCATTCACTAAAATATGTCACATATTACAGGATAGAAGCTTTTCTAGGGTTACTGACGGTCTAAAGTTCAGATAAGGGAGAAGAGTTGGACATGGCGTCAGCAACCTTATGCCGTAGAAAACAACCTTTCAAAAATACTAACCAGAATGAACAATTTAAACCATTCAGACTCTGATCTTCGAGTTGGAGGATCATCATTCAGAAAAATTATAACGCCTCATGGTAAAGACCGATATTTTTCAGAGGTCACGAGACCAATGCCCTTTCTAACAACCAGAGCAACAATTTTCATAGGTACATGAAGTGTTCGGACAGTGTGGGAGTCTAGAAGAACCAACCGAATAGCTGAGGAAATGAGAAGACACAACAACGGTGCAGGGAATAAGTGAATCTGATTGGACCCAACCTAGACAGAAAAGATTAGATTCGAGATAGATGCTGCTGTACTCCGGTCACGAAGAAGAAAGTGCTACACACATCCAGGGAGTTTCTCTCACACTGCCCAAAGAAGCACGTGAAGCACTTATAGGACGGGAATCTCATGGATCCAGGATCATCCAAGCATCCTTCAAAACAAAGAAGGAGGGGATCACAATGAACGTTATCTAGTGTTATGCATCCACCAACAATAATAATGACAACGATAAATATCAGTTTTACGAGAGGCTGCAATCAATCATAGCGAAGTGGTCGGGAAAGGAACTGACCACCCTGATGGGAGATCTAAACACCAAAGTCTGAATGGATAACACCGGATATGAAGATATCATCGGACGACATGAACTAACTGAGAGGAAGGAACGAAAATGGTGAGAACTTAGCAAATGTATGTGTATTTAACAAATTGGTTATAGGTGGCACAATATTCCTCCACAGGTGCACACGCAAAACTACATGGGTCTCACTGTATCATAATACAGGGAATCACGACGATCATATCTGCATCCGTAAAATGAATCAGGTCAATGGGAGATGTGAAAACCAGGAGTGGAGCTGACATAGCTTCAGATCACCATCTGATTGTGGTTGTCAAGATAAAACTGGAGCTAAAAAAAGCATTGGACAACTGGAGGAATTGCATTTCAAAGGTTCAGTGCAGCCTCCCTTCGAATTACTAACAAACTTAACGAATTCATGATAGCTCTTAACAACTGGATCTCTATGGAAACCCTGGACAGAATACAAGAAAGGGAGAACAAGAAAACAGTAACTAACAACAGTCGAAATCCAAGGTATAAACTGAAGCAAACAAGCATATGAAGAAGAGCATTAGGGCTGACAAGTAGAAATATGTGATAAATCTACCAACGACAGAGGAAATAGTTGCAAGCGAAGGAATTATGAGACAACAATATGACACGACGAAAAAACTAACAGGGAAGTATGGTAAACCAGAGAGACCGGTCAAGGACAAAGAATGCAAGCCAATCACTGAGATTCAGGAACAGGTGAGTGAGTAGGCAGAACACTTGAATAGACCATCTACACTGGACCCGCTGGACATCGAAGCAGCACACACAGACCTTCCTATAACTGTCACTCCACGAAGGGTCGAAAAAATCAGGATGGTCATCAGAAAAATCAAGTGTAAGAGATCAGTAGGACTTGACAATATACTATCTGAAGCACTGAAGTCAGACACGGAAGCGACTGCAAACATGCTTCATCGTCTATTCAAAGAGATTTGGTAGGAGGAACAAGTGCTGACATAGAGATTGGAAACAAGGATATCTCATCAACATTACCAAAGAAAGGAGATCTGAGCAAATGTGAGAACTCATCTACAGAGGCATCACACAACTGTCAGTGTCAAGAAAAGTTTTCAACAGAATGTTATTGAATCACATGAAAAATTCAGTAGATTTCCATCGTCGAGATCAACAGATCGGATTCCGTAAGAATAGGTTGCGCACATACAAAATGCGACACTACAGATCATTGTTCAACAATTAGTTGAATGGAACCCGTCACAATACATCAAATTCATTGACTACAAGAAGCCGTTTGACAGTGTGGACAGAATGACTTAATGGAACCTTCTTTGACACTATGATGTACATGAACAGATCGTCAACATCATACGGAATTCATACGACGGATCACATAAAGCTGCTGAAACAGTTGACAAACGCATTCCAAATGAGGACCTCAGTCAGACAAGGCTGTTTACTCTTCCAATTGCTCTTTTGTCTGGTGGTTGACTGGATTATGAAGACCTCGAAATCTGAGGGGAATTACGGAATACAATGGACAGGTTGGATGCAACTAGACGATTTGGACTTTGCAGATGAACCAGCTCTTTTATTCTATATACACCAACAAACTCATATGAAGATAGTCAGTGTAGCAGCTGCCTCTGAGGCAGTAAACCTCAATATACGCAAGACAAAAACATGATCCTGAAATACAACATGGAGGACACCAACAAAATCAAACTTGGTGGAAAAACTATCGAACAGATGGAAGAACTTAAGTACATGGGTAGCATCATTGATAAACGTGGAGGATCCAAAGCAGATGTGAGGACATCGATTGGCAAATCAAGGACAGCATTTCTACAATTGAAGAGCATATGGAACTCAAATCAACTGTCAGTCAACATCAAAGTCAGAATATTCAATATGAATATCAACACAGTTAGTTCTATTGTACGGTGCTGAAATTTGGAGAACTACCACAAACATCATTAAGAATGTTCAGGTATTTCTAAACACTCGTCTACACAAGATGCTCCATATCCACAGCTGAAAGGTCATGACGAATAATCGACTATGTTACAGAACGAATCAGATATCTGTTGAGGAGGAAGTTATGAAAAGATTTTGGAGGTGGATAGAACACACATTGAGGAACTCATCAGACCACATCACAAGGACACCTCTAGTTTGTAATGTTCAAGTCAAAATTGGTAGGGGCAGACCAAGGATACACCTGGATGACAAGTGCCAAATAAAACGAAACCTAGGTCTAGGGCTTTCTATAGGCTACCTTCAATCATCACCTTATATCTCAACGTAGTGTATACGATGTCAAGTTGCCTAGACCAGTAGCTGCATTACAACTTGATCGACAGAATTCGGTCTACACTAAAAAAAGACCTGGTATATAACATAATATTAGTCACTAACCAATCAACGATCAGCTGTGAATACATCATACAGTTGTTTGGAAATTCCTGGTTGCCGACGCATGCCCCAAGAAGCTTAGAAAAATTAACTGAATTGACTAGTTGATTTCAATCTGACAACTCCTTCCTTTGAATTATATTGATGAAGGAACGTCCATAAAGCGTTTATTTTTGGCTAATGGTTTACCACATGTTATAGGGATTTAGGAAAGCACCCAACTCCGACACAAGACAGGCCTCCACATGGGATCCTCGAGGTCAAAGGAAAAGAGGAAGACCAAAGAACACATTACGCCGGGAAATGGAGATAGACATTGGAAAAATGAACAAGGATTGGATGGAACTAGAAAAGAAGGCCGACGACAGAGTGGGTTTGAGAATGCTGGTCGGCGACCTATGCTCCATTCGGAGTAACAGGCGTAAGTAAGTAATAAAGATTTAGCTCTAGGAGAAATCAGTTGGTAGGTCAGACTGTTCAAATTACATTCAGTGATATCATAGAACTCAGGACATTTATGTTATTCTTCTATGAAACTTCTCCATGAATTGGAATCTGGTGGTCTAAATTTTCAACATTATTTGGAGTTGAAGTGACATGAAATATATTCTTCGAATATCCGAATATTACTTATAAAATTAGCGGTAGTTCAATCATATTTCGAGAATTAACTAATTATGATTACTATCAGAAAAGGGTTTTGTGGAGGTTGCAGTAATTTATTAATTGAGTTCATAAGTCAATTAAAGCTAGACCACCATAGAAAACCTGAAAGCACTGGATGGTCATTTAGTCTTGGTATGTGACTTATGGACTAGTTGAAGTTAGACATTAACACCGTTGGATACCGGTAAGTTCAGTTGTCTAGAGGTTAAGCGTTCGCGCGCGAAATCGATAGGTCCTAGGTTTGAATCCCTCAGGCAGGATCGTGAATGTGCACTGTTTAGGAGTCCCATACAAGGACGAAACGGCCGTTCAAATCCTTCCAAGTTTTCCATGGTGGTCTAATTTCAATTGGCTCATCAATTCAACTAATAATGATTATTCAATTAAGTCGATCAACATAAGTGTCACAATGCACAGTTATTTAAAATGTTGTTCTTTATCCACTTGATCAGAACTAGTTAGATCTGTATGTATCTTTTAATTGCAAATAAAAAGTAGGCAATTTCAGTGATAAGTCTTGCAGATTGAACAGTATATTCGTTTCTTAAGCTATTCTGTAACCCCCTAGCTAGAACTATACAACGACCTGAACAACGAGAGAGAAGACACAAAGTATACGAGAAGTACTTTACCCTAAGGTTCATTTTAACACAGAAAATATACGGTTTGTATAATATTTTCAAATGTCCTTGGGTCGCTCGAAGATTCTGGAGTGCTACTAAACATAGCAGTGTAGCAATCAGCCAATCAGACCCTCTGCATGTGACGTTTTGCTTCCTTGATATTTTTGGCTAAAACTTCAAGTGAACGCTGATTGGATGAAACGCATCTTGACGTTTCTTGATCCTTGCTTGTCTTTTGTAAGAAATTTTCTGAATCACTTCAACATTCAGATTATTTCAAACAATCAACTTCAGAATCTGATGATCAAAATTCACTATACATAATACATACAATTAGTCATTGTTACTATTCTGAAGTAATTTTACCATGGTAACATAAGAATGATTGTTAGTTGAAGGTATTTAAACAAGATTAAAATGTGTTACAAATAATGAGAAATATGAAGTATTCGAATTTTAATTTAGTTTATGAATGGTAAATTACTCTCCAGTAAGACCTGAACATCTTTAATTAGAATATCGAAATATGAAATAAATATATTCTGTGTGTTATAACTGTTCCTTAGTTTACTCTGTGGGAGAGGATAAACCAACATCTAGTTGAAGAAGAAATAAGAAAAGATACTGGAAGTAGATAGGACACACATTATGAAAATTATCAGACTGCATCACGAGGCAAGCCCTAACACGGAATCCTGAAAGGAAGTGGAAAAGGGGAAGGTCAAAGGACACATTACTTCAGGAAATAGAAGCACTTATGAAAAGGATGAATAACAACTGGAAACAATTGGAAAGGATTACCAAGTACAGCGTTGGATGGCGATTGCTAGTGAGCGGCCTATGCTCCTTCACGAGGAGTAACAGGAGTAAATAGGTCCTTAGTTTATTCTATGGTCCATTTTCAAAATCTTTTATTTAGTTAATACAGTCATGTTTACTGACTATTTATTTGGAGTGTCCACTTATAGAATTTCGTAGTATACATAACGAATTGATTGTAAGAGGAGAGCCGTTATAAACAAAGAAATATGGAATACATATTTTTTCCTGGAATGGGAATCCTCTGCAGTGGGTACTCACGATAATTCAGGCTGTTGAATGCAGGAATTTTAGATCTCGAAGTCAAACACTCAACTCCCAGAAAACTGAGTTGGGATTCAGTGGTTTACAATTTAATTTTGGTCAATTAATTAATAACTGTTAACCCTTGTGGAAGAGCATAGACAACCCACCATCGTTTTCAACCAACTCAGTCCTGGACAAACTTTTACAATTCCTCCCAGTTCCTATAAAGTTATAAGTAAAAGACTAATCATGTATCAGTTTAGGGGTTGTGGAGATTGTTAAGTTTTCTTTTATTGAGATCTTGTACCGATTGAGGTTAGACCACCATTGAAAACCTGGAAGCACTAAACGCCCGCGAGCGGAATCGTGGATGCACAGTAATCATATAGTTATGTAATTCTTAAAACACAATTTTTCCAATTACATACAGATCATATAAAAAGTGAGAATTTATAATAAGTGTCATAAAAGGAAGAATTGAATCACAAATATTTATGAATGAGATCACTATGGGAAGTCAAGATTGACCACTGTATCTTTCTAGATACATAAGTTTTCGTATAAGTTTTATGATGGAAATTGCTTCGGCAAACTGTAGAAAAGTTCACTATAAGCAAAGATGGATAGTGGCTAGCAGTGGAATCCAGGACGCGTGTGTCGTCCTGTTTGGGACTCGTCAGCTGGATGTACCTGCATCTCAGAGTTGATGTTTACTCTGGGACTCGAATTCAGTACCGTTCGCTTCAAACGCCATCGCGTTATCCACTTAGCTACTGAGTCCTGATAGCCACTTGCTTGTGCAATTGGGTGAAGTTCACGTTCTTTGTTCATTAATTATTTTCAATGACTTGAAGACATTAATAATCATGATCACTGTCAAGCAGATAGTGTACGATGGCACAGATGAAAATGTATTGTTCTCTCAGTTTAAACTAATGCTGAATATGGTCAGTAATACAGACTCTAAAACTCTTCTTTCTCTTCTTCTGGTGTCTGTACTTTGGCACGCACATATAAACTGGTAGATACAATTGGAGTTGACTATAAAGTGGGAATTTGTCCACATATGACTGTTTTAATGATCACATAGTTTGAAAAAGAGGAATCAGCTGAGCAGCTGGATAAGTTCGTTCTGAATTCCATCTTTCCAGATGCTTCAATAGCTTACTCCATAACACATGACCACTGAACAGAAAAATGAAAGGACAATTCTCAGTGAATATCAATATCGACTTATCGACTAGTAAAAATTCAACAATCAGCACGATTTCATTTTCAAATTACTTTGCTTAAATTGTCACTTAATAGATTAGTATCAGAAGGGATTTTGTGGAGATTTTGGTAATTTCAACAGTTGAGATCATGGGTCTAGTTGGTTAAGCGCCTGGCGCGAGACTGGTAGGTTCAGGGTTGTGGATGCTCACTGCTGAGGAGTCCTACGATAGGACGAAACGGCCGTCCAATGCTTTCAGGTTTTCCATGGTGGCCTAGTTTCAATTGACTCATGATCCCAACTGTTGAAACTTAATAGATTTTCGATTGTGGAAATAGTGTAATTCTGAGTTTCTGTTAAGGAACAATGAAAGTTTTTGTCTTCTTTACCTTCCTTTAGCTTATACCTACTCATTTATTTACTTACGCTTGTTATCCTTCATGGAAGATCATAGGTCGCTCACAAACATTCACCATCCAACTATATACTGGACAAACCTTGGCATTTACTTCCAGTTGACATTCATCCTTTTCATGTCTACTTCCAATTCCCGAAGAACAGTGTTTTTTAATCTTCCACTTTTAAATCTCACTTCAGGATTCCAAGTTAGCACTCGCTTCATGATGCAGTTTCATCATTTCATCAGTCTACATCACATCCACTTACATCGTCTTTTCCTAATTTCCTCTAAAACTTCAAGCTGATTTACACTCACACAGTAGACTGTTCCTGTTCAGCTTACACACGTGCATTATGCATAACTTGAAACATTCCGAATAACTTTTCAGTCTACAAACTATATTCCTGTTTTCAAAAACACTCATTCAATCATCAAGTGTTGGTGACTGCCTCGAGTTCATTTCTTAATGGAAACAATTCGTTCGAATGCTACACATCAAACACATCGCTACATCATTGGACGAATGAAACTCAGTGTAATTTCCATCAACAATGTTTCCTAACTGAAAATTACATACTGAGTCACACACACACACCTTGTATTTGTCTGTAGCGAATAATCTACTAACTATTATTAAGTAGTTTATATGAATATCGAGCATAGAAGAGATTCTCATTATAATCTCACCAATTGGAATTTCACAAAATGTTCAATCGTATGTAGCATTATTGCTTAAACCAAATCACTTATAACAACAAGTTCCCTTTACTGACTGGATGATCCGCGGTATTCCTTATTCCAATTAGGAATCAATTTGCATAGATAGATGGTCCCATAATCAAATAATACACAACAACTCAATGAAGAGTAGGATATCGTCAGTTGAACAACAGATTTACAATATTCAAAGGCTTGAAAAATACTCTTTCAAACACACACGCAATCGAGAAATTGCTAATTATATCCCTAATGATCCATTGTGTTCAATGAATATTTAGTTAATGTCAGTAGGTAACAAATACTATCTCCAAGTTGAATCCATTTCTGAAAGTCAACCGATTCTACAATAATCCACAGATAATTTAATAAAACCTCCTTCTACATATGGTTTCATGTTCATCCCTATCATGCTGATAGCCGAGTAGTGTAAAAATGCAAACACTGTGTAAATATCACGTCGAACAGTCCATATTCTCTTAGAGATTGTTTCAATTCAACTATGAATACCAACATTAATGACATACAAGCTATTGTAGAGATTCTTCAGTTTCATACTTTACATCACCAACTGACCTTACACAAATATGGGAAAATAGACACCACCATACAGTTGTATATTTATCCTATAATATTCCTCAACAATCCACACACAACATTATCAAGCATCAAAACCAGGAAATTCATAGCTCTCCGAAACCACATAACATTCGAATCAATGAGTTCACCATAACTGGCTCACATTTCCAACATTAGACAATCCACAATATACAGTGAATACCATACGATGATGTAAATGGTTAACCGCCTCGTTTCTAACATACACTCCGCTGACCTCTTACTTACTTACTTACACTTGTTACTCCTAATGAAGCATAGGCCGCTGACCAGCATTCTCCAACCCACTCTGTCGTCAACCTTCCTTCCTAATTCCATCCAACTCTTGTTGATTTTTCTCATGTCTATCTTCATTTCCCGGCGTAATGTGTTCTTTGGTCTTCCTCTTTTCGTTTGACCTTGAGGATTCCATGTGAGAGCTTGTCTTGTGATGCAGTTGGGTGCTTTCCTCAATGTGTGTAGATCCACTTCCAGCGCTTCTTCCTAATTTCTTCCTCCGCTGGGATCTGGTTTGTTTTTTTCTATAGTAGGTTGTAGCCAATAGTGTCCGGCCAACGGATCCGAATTATTTTGCGTAGACAACTGTTAATAAACACCTGTATCTTCTGCGTGATGGCTTTCGTAGTTCTCCAGGTTTCTGCCCCACACAGTAGAACTGTGTTGACATTTGTATTGAAAATCCTGACCTTGGTGTTGGTTGACAGTTGTTTTGAGTTCCAGATGTTCTTCAGTTGTAAATATGCTGCTCTTGCTTTACCGACCTGCGCTTTCACATCTGCATCAGACTCACCATGTTCATCAATGATGCTGCCCAAATATGTAAAGGTTTTTACATATTTGAAAGCCTCTCCGTCAATTGTGACTGGATTGATGCATGCTGTGTTGTATCGGAGACCATTTGATCTCCTGGAATTACATAGTGAGCAATAATGGAAAGGATGTATGATGATTAAGCAATCACCCTTTAATCAACTCCTCTCGAGGTCACAAATGTACTCTACTACACTAAGACAAAAATACATGTAACTAGTGCTTACTGGTTTTTGCTATTTGCATAATGATCATCTTAATTGAACATATTTATGTCCAACATCATTCAACAAACGACATGGTATAGTCATAATGTTTCAATCGATCACTATTGAGAACACTACTCACTATGAACATTAACAACATAAACAGCAACACAGCAACACAACAATATTCAACTATTGAATCCCACATACAACAAAACCGATCATCTATCGTTCAACAATTTTCAAATGAGAGTTCTTTTCGCTTAATAGTTTCACACAAACAACTCAATGTTGCTTTTTCATTCATTTCAATCAAACTTAAATAGATCACTCGATTTCATTCTATTCTATTCACCATTGATCTTCACATTGTAAACAATTAACAAGTTGTGCAGAATTATTCACACACACACACACAAACAAAGAAACACTTGTCATGTTATACATACAAAATGATATATATGTATTATATATGTGTGTGGTGAATAGTTTCACATTGAATTACTCTCTTCTTCTTCTTCTTCATCATCATCATTCACAAATGGTGTATCACTTCATCGATTCTCATGAAACATCATCAATATCACAATCAGTTACAACAACAGCGACAACAACATGATCACCACCACCACCATCATTACCACACAACAACAACAACAACAACATTGAGTCAATCAAAATAGTTCTGCTTTGATTACATTGTTAACCAATTTCACACTATTAATCTGTATATGTAATTCAAGTGTATAAAATTACACTTGAATGTTGATAATAATTATGATTATGAATTTAGGTGTATTACACTTATCATTCATTATAGATTGATAAATAGATAGATAGATAGATAGATAGATAGATAGATAGATAGATAGATAGATAGATAGATAGATAGATAGATAGATAGATAGATAGATAGATAGATAGATAGATAGATAGATAGGTAGATAGATAGATAGATAGATAGATAGATAGATAGATAGATAGATAGATAGATAGATAGATAGATAGATAGATAAATAGATAGATAGATAGATAGATAGATAGATAGATAGATAAATAGATAGATAGATAGTTAGTTAGTTAGATAGATAGATAGATAGATAGATAGATAGATAGATAGATAGATAGATAGATAGATAGATAGATAGATAGATAGATAGATAGATAGATAGATAGATAGATAGATAGATAGATAGATAGATAGATAGATAGATAGATAGATAGATAGATAGATAGATAGATAGATAGATAGATAGATAGATAGATATGTAACTGACCTCAAGTTAATTACCTCTAAATTAGTATATGATGATGTGAATCTTACATGTTATAGATTGAATAGATTAATAATGATGAAACATGTTTATAAATATGAGTTAGTTTATATCATGAATTTGACATCAAATTAGAATTGATTATTAGAAGATAAAGAGATTAAAAAGGTATCCATTTAAAATATAAGAATCTTATAGAAGTAATTGTGTTAATCATTTAAATTATGAAAAGAAATAAAGAACGATTGTCTTTCATGTACGACTTTACAGTGTAGTCTGTTGTATGAATTCTTGATGATGTTGATGATCTTTTCAGATACATCATACTGTAATGAACAAGAACACGGGTAGGGACAAACGAATGTGCTTTGCTCAGCAATTACAATCTATCTCAACAAAATCTGAATACCATATAGTAAATCGTCAATTTGCAAAATATTGATGCATCAAATCAAACCAGACTGTTTCTGTTGCAAACACCAATCCATTGTCTCCCATTCCATTGTTCATGAATTTTCATACAAATTCCATTG
Source organism: Schistosoma margrebowiei (assembly GCA_944470205.2). Taxonomy (NCBI): domain Eukaryota; kingdom Metazoa; phylum Platyhelminthes; class Trematoda; order Strigeidida; family Schistosomatidae; genus Schistosoma; species Schistosoma margrebowiei. The sequence goes on along the minus strand of OX104026.1, from coordinate 1,703,014 downwards.
TGTTCTCGCTCTACCTTTCTTAATCTTCGCCATGTTCCGCTGCCAGACATTGCGTTCTTTTAACGCACGTTATATACTACTTATATCGATATAAGTAGCTCACACCACAATACTGTTGAAGAACATTCCATAAGATTCTTTTATTCACATTATTATTCACTTTCTCATAGTCAAATACACTTGATTCAGTAAGGATCGGTAGTGCACAAACAAACTGTGAAACTACGAATCATCGTTGAATAATCAATCGAATGGTACTCGTCACTATATATCATAATCTATACAATCATGATTGTAATTGACTTTAAAAATGATTTTCAATTGTTTTATATTAGCCAATGAATTAAACATACAAGTGTATATAGTGGCTTTACGTCATAAGATTTATAGTTCAATTACTTTGTCTAAAAACATACTATTTCTGCTAAAAAGACTTATTCACTTAAGATTAGTTCGACGTTTGTATTTGACGCTTTATTCGGTGACAAAGATTTATTAGGACAATTTCTGATGAGTTTCATAACACTTGTGTAAAAACTCGAAAAGATTAACTAAGTAATCCTTTGATATCACAGTCTGAGAGATATAACAATCAAAATCTTGGTAACTTCAAGTATCTATGTGACACACAAACATACTTATTTACTTACACCTGTTATTCCCAATGGAGCATAGACCACCGACCAGAATTCTCCAACACACTCCTGTTCCGTTTCTCGGTGTAATGTGTTCTTTGGTCTACCTATTCTTTTTTCGCAATGATAATTCCAAGTGATGAGTGATTACCTTGTGACACAGTTCGGTGATCTCCTCAATGTGTGTCTTATGCACTTCCAAAGCTTCTTCTTGATTTGTTCCTCCACTGGTTTATTCTCTCACACAGTGGGTTATTACTAACAGTATTTCGCGTAGACAACTGTGAATAAACACTTGTATGTTGTGGATGATGGTTTTCGTCATTTTCCATATTTCCACCCCATACAGTAGAACTGTGTTGACATTTGCATTGGAAATTGTGAGTTTGGTGCTGGTTGAAAGACATTTATTTTAGGTTCCAGATGTTGTTCACTTGTAGATATGATTCTCTTGCTTGACGGATTTGCGCTTTCACGTGTGTATCAGATTCACCGTGTTCATCAATTAAGCTGCCCAGATATATAAATGTTTTTACATCTTTCAAATCTTCGCCGTTTTGTGCGATCCAATTGTTGTATGCTATGTTGTATAGAAGAATCTTACTTTTCCCTCTGTGTATATTGAGACCTACTACTGCAGATGCTGCTGCTACACTAGTCGTCTTCTCCTGTATTTGTTGTTGCGTTTGCGATAGAAGAGACAGATCATCTGCGAAGTCTAGGTCGTCCAGCTTCATCCTAGCTATCCACTGTATCCCATGCTTCCCTCCTGATGTTGACGTTTTCATGATCCAATCGATCACCAGGAGAAATAGAAAGTGTAAGAGTAAGCAACTTTGACTGACACCGGTCTTCACTTCGAACAAGTCTGTCAGCTGTCGCTTACTCCTATGACGACATTCCAATCTGATCGATAGAATTCAGAAATGCTGTTAGTAATGATTGATCATTGGTGGTTTAGCTTTAATTGACTAATGAACTCAACTATTGAAACTACTATAATCTCAACAAAAACTATTTTCTGATAATAATCAACATATATTCACTAGTAACTGGATTCAAGATGTATTCCCTGGAGTTCTAGTAAGAAGCAGTGACCAGTGGAGTTCATCCGGGTCTGTTGTGAGATAGTAACTCAATAAAGACAATGGTGGATGTATCACTCAACCTCGTGGTTTAGTTGAATTTACACATTAAAACAATTGGATGCCTACCAGATCAGTGGTCTAGAGGTTAATCGTTCGCTCGCGAGACTGATATGTCCTGGATCCAACTCCCTTGTGCAGGACTATAGATGCGCATTGCTGAAGAGTCCCACAACAGGACGAAACAGTCATCCAGTGCATCCAGGTTTTTGATGGTGGTCTAACTTCAATTAACTCATGAATTCAACTATTGAAATGACTATAATATCCACAAAAATCCTTTATTGACAATGATTGATCAATCTAAATTATGTAAATGAACTACTTTCTATCATCCAATTGACAGTTTACTTCTTACTGTATATTCTTATCTAAACAATATCATCTTAAATGTATACTACAAATAATTATGACATAATTAATAAAATACAACCCCCTGTCTTAACAACAACAACAACGAAAAATGAGCATATTTCAGATATAAAATCTTGAAATGTTGACTTAGTTGAGGAGGGGCGGGGAGAAGGTGATTTCTTTCTTGAGATAAATGAGTAGTATCTAATGTCGTAACTAAATAATAACAGAATCATTTACGTAAATCAACTATAGTCATTATATAATGATAGAGATTAAGTAATTATAAGATTACAGTATGTATGTGTGTGTGTGTTTGTGTGTGGAATTTGATTTTGATTTTTCATTATGATAAAATTAACAATTAAAGATAATAATGAAGTTCATGAATTAATGTCAGTTAGACTGCCATTAAAAAATCTGAAAAGACTGACTGGACGTGGATTCTTTAACAGCGTTTATTAACAGCTATTTACGTAAAATACTCTGGATTCGTTGGCTAAATATTACACTATCAGAAACAACCTACTGTGGGAGAGAATAAACCGGAATAAATTAGTGGAGGAATAAATCAGGAAGAAGCGTTGGAAGTGGATAGGATACATATTGAGGAAAGCACCCAACTACGTCACAAGGTAATCCCTCATCACTTGGAATCCTCAATGCCGAAGGGGAAGAAGAAGATCAAAGAACACATTTCGCCGACAAATGAAGACAGACAAGAGAAGAATGAACAACGAGTTGATAGAACAGAAAACGAAGGCACAAGACAGATTGGGTTGGAGAATGCTGGTCGGCAGCCTATGCTCTACTGGGAGTAACAGGAGTAACTAACTAACTAAGTAAGTAACAGTGCGCACCCACGATCTCTCATCAAACGAATTAGAAACCAGAACCTTCGGTCTCGAGCACGAACGCCTAACCCCTAGTCCACTTAGCCGGAATATGACGGTGTTAATCTCTAATTTAAACTAATCCATTATCTTAAGCTACCGTTCATATTGATAATAATCATGTGCTCACTAGTAACTAGTTTCAAAATGGATTTCTTAGAGTTCTATTGACAAGCCGTCACCATTGGAATCAAATCCGTGTCGTATGTGAGAATATTATCTACTTCATACAATAGATGAAAGGTTGAGCAAGATCATAGATCGACGGAAGTTAGACATTAACATTGATGTATGCCGGTTGACTCAATAGTCTAGAGATTAAGAATTCGCGCGTGAGACCGAAGGTCCTGGTTTCGAGTCTATTTGGTGCGAGATCATGGTTGTGCGCCAATGAGGAGTATGATACTAGGACGAACCAACAGTTCAATGTTACCAGGCCCCAATGATGGTCTAGTTTAGACTGACTCGTGAACTCAATTGTTAAAATACTACAATCTTCACAAATCCCCATAATTAAAAATAAGTAAATAATTAAGTAAGAAGAAAACTGGTTAGCAGGTGACCACCCTAGAGTAGTAGTTGAAGAAAAGAGTCAATTACATCTTGAATTTCAACGAGTTTTATTAAAGCTTTGGTAAACACTTTCATATACAGAGTTCAATTCATAGTTCTTTTTCTCCATAACCTGGAATCGTTTAAGAAACAAATTGTACTGAACAGTTCAGAATTTTCAGAACTACAAACACACAGTTTTATAGAGAACCCATTATATGATATTCATTTCTTAGAGTGATAGCGATACATTTATACCACTTATACACAATATAGTCATCTAAATTTTCATGTTCATGATATGGTGACATGACTGTCCGATTATACTCATATCACACAGGTTCCAAATATATGGCGTGAACTCTACAATCATGCATAAATTGGGTTAATAAAAACAATACGTCTGGATCTTTTGATTTTGTTAATTAAATGACTGACGGCAATGTATTTAGAAAGAGGATGACATCACTATTTGTTACTTCTTCCTTTAGAATTGTCTCTCTCATCCAGACTATTTGCTTCATATATGAAAATGTCGAAAACAAAAACAACGATATGGATTTCTGAGTAATCCTCAGTCAGTCAGTAACAACGTAGAACTTCGTACGTACATACATCAGTTCGAGTTGCCACACCACATTAGCACAGAGATGCAGTTGTCAATCCAAATCACGTAGTGCTAGAGATAGTAATAGTATAAGCAATAATCGGAAACATTAGGGTTTGAAGATGTGGTTTAGGGAGTATAATACAGTGAAATAAATTTGGAAAGAAAATAAGGGACATGAAGAATTCAGAAGATTAGAATTTGGGAGATCACAAAGAATGGATGCACTTGCGTCATTGCAAACGATTTTGAGCCATGTCATTCAAGGTCTCTAACGATCGGTTGCTATCATCTCGCGGACCCCAACCAGGTAGTCAACACCTACCAACATGACTCAGTCCACTTGTCAATGACTTCATGGACTTGTGCCATGTTTTGATCTGGCCGCCTCTAGCTTTCTTCCAACCTACTCCTATACCACTGAACATAGCACGTCGAGACAGTCTGTCGTTGGGCTTACGTAACACGTGTCCCAGCCATCTCAACTGGTGAAGTTTCATTACTTCATCAATTGATTTACCATTCTTACCTAGTACCCGTTTCCTAACAACTGCGTTACTTACTCGATGGTCCCAGGATATACAAGCAATGCTTCGAAGACACCTATGATCAAATACTAGTAACCTACAAATATCTTCTACTCTTACCGGCCATGTTTCACTGTCATAAAGAGTAATCCTATACTAGGATGAAATAGTTGTACAGTGCTTAGAAATTTCCAGTTATGGTCTAGTTAAGGGGAAGTCGAATTCTTTCCTTATAATCTATCTATCTATCGACTATCTTGAATCATTGTTTCCTGTGAGATTTGAACCGACGATCAAAGATTTATATGAGACCTCTAATCATTTAACATTAAGCTAAATGAACTGCAAATGTTGAATCCTTTAGACTAATGACTATAATACAATTCGATCAATATAATTTAGTTAATAAGACCTATGATACACATTACATTTAAGTATTACAACTAGGTCATAAACTAGGACAAATCTATGGTATAGGAAGTGAATGATTTATATCATATTACAGTATGTTAATCTGTCTGAATTGATAAACAAATGATCTATTACATCATATACATTGAAAAAATACATTAGCCTAGCTTTACTTATATAGACAAATTGTGACTTCGAAATGTAACAAACACTGCTAACTAATTTCTTAATAGTTGAATTCATGAGTCAATGTAAGCTAGATTACTATTGTAAACCTAAAAGTACTACGTGGTCATTTCGTCTTACTATGGAATTCCTCAACGAAGCGCATCCACAATTCCGGGATTCGAATCCAGGACCTTTGGTCTTGCACGTGAACTCTTAAACTCTAGTCCACTGAGCCGGCATCCAACGATGTTAATGTTTAATTTGAATCGATCCATGAATGGCTGTGCAGTCATTCATTACTTTACTGAGATGACTAGCTTCAAGATAGATTTTCTGAATTTCTAGTGAGAAATCCTGATCATTGGAGTCAAATCCGTGTCGGGTGTGAGACAGTTATCTACCTCAGACAATGGATGAAGAGTTAAGCAAGATCATGGATCGATGTTAGACATTAACACCGATGGATGTCGGTTCCCATAGTAGTCTACTAGTGGCCCTGAATCTGAGTCCAGTTTGATTGTTTCTCATGACTTATTATTGATAATATACATATCGCCAATTCTCGTATACAATTGTCAACTTAACTGGCGTTGGTCAATAATAGAATTGAATAAGTCAAATACAAGAATGGATTTCGAATTCGTGTGTTTCATATGGTCGTTGATCCAGACAAACGATCAAAGAAATTAAGCAAATGATGCGAAGAGAAGAGAACAAAGCAAAATGATGCGCGGTGGGAAAGGCATGTGATCCAACGCCATTTAACTCACAGTTAATCGATACTTATAGTCACACAAAAATAAGCTACAGACATGTTATGAGTAGGACAAGATGTAAACACACCTACGCGCTCATATAAAAACAGTCAGGATTGATAAGTGAATAATTAACAAGATCAAAACGTGAATCAAGAGGAATATGGATAAATTGGCCTGTCCCGAAGCTAGAATAAATTATATAGGCTTAACATAGTAATTAATACTATAGTCTAGAAATTAAGAGTTCGCATGAGACCGAGTTTATTTGATGCGGGATCGCACTATTGAGTAGTCCGATACTAGGATGAGACGATCTTGCAAATACATCCAGGTTTTCACTGGTGGTTTAACTTACATAGACTCATGAATCCAACTATTAAAATTACTATAATATCCACAAAACCCTTCTCTGATTACAATCATCATATGCACAATAGCGACTGGCTTGAATAGGTATTTCCTGGAGTTCTAGTAAGAAGCAGTGACCAATGGAGTTCATCCGGGTCCATTGTGTGACAGTAAGTCACTGGAGACAATGGTGGATATGTCACTCAATTTCGCGGATTATTTGGAGTTATACATTAACAACGTTGAATACTGGCAGGTTCAATGGTCTAGAGGTTTAAGCGCTCGCTCTTGAGACCAATAGATCCTGGATTCGAATCTCACGAGACGGAATCGTGAATGCGCACTACTAAGGAATCCCACAATAGGACGAAACAGTCGTCCAATGCTTCCAACTATTAAAATTACTACAATCTTCACAAAACTTCATTCTGTTTAGAATAATTCATTCATATGGTGAATGAAATGAAATGAACTGTCATGTTCATTAATGAAGTTACACATGTTAATCTATATCTCAAGTATACAAATATGATACAGAACGATTAGCCAATATTGATTATTATTGTCTTATTAACCAATCAAAATATATAGTAAGGTCATAATTGATCTCTTTTACATTGACCTTAAAAACTTATTTGAATAGATATCCGTTATTAGATCTACAATACTCATATTGTACCAGAATAATGTTTGATTAATGTAAATGAACTCAACTTATAAAGTATAATTTGTGCAATTATTGATTAGATTGATTGATTAATAAATAGGGTCAAAGCATCACAATTGATTGATCACTAGGTGGTGATCAATGTCATGTGTGTCAAGTCCTTATTTAGTGAAGATCGAATGCTATCGATGATTTTGCAATGTGGCCACCAGTCTAGGTGAATCGACACTGCGTGCACTATATATTGAGATTAGATGGTGATTGGAGGTAGTCGACAGGAAACCCTGGACTCGGGTTTCGTGCTACTCGGCACTCGTCAGCAAGATGTACCTGAAATCTTGAGGGAACTGACTCTCCCCGGCGGATTCGATCCCGTGTCACCAAGCTTCACAGTTAGAGACGTTACCTCTGAGCTATCCGGGCCGGTTCAAAGCATCCTAAAAATTATGTTGTAGCTTATGGAGCATCTCTGGGGCTATTGCTGGTCCCAAACTCGGATAAAGAAAGAAGGTTGGACATGGGGTTAGCGACCCCATCCCGTAGAAAACTAAGTCGTTAAAAAGACGCTAACCAGGAAAAAAATAATTCATTTAGCAATGAGATTCATCTCACCTGTACTGATTTTGGGCTATTAAACATTAGTTCTAGTTTATAAAAGGTTATACCCTACTTGTAGTCTATTCTGAAATTGAGAAAGTGAACTTTATAAAGCTTTGGTAAAAAAATTCTGATACATGACTTCATTCAATTTTGTCATTGAATTATTTCATTAAGATCCACACTACTGATTCAGTGATCCTGAGTGCTGTTAGAGGTAGATACAGACTACTTGGTTACTGTCCGGGTAACTATTGTAACCAATGCTTGGAGACTCTGTATGACATGACTCGGAATCGATCACAATGTCGTAGGTGTATACACACATTCTCTCTTCCTTTAAACTATAAGATTAAAACTACTTTATATCTTTCTGCGAACTAATTCTTTCTTCCTATACTGCATCCTTATATGCACTATTTCTTTTATACAGTACTACCATTGAATTGACTACTTCTATGAATCCGGTGTTCATCTTGTTGTGCTAATAAGGTATGACAACTTGGACCGATGTATATATGTGCCTGGTCCTACGTTGTAGCTGACTTCCTGCCTGCCTGACTGACTGACTGACTGGCTGACTGACTGACTGACTGACTGACTAACTGACTGACTGACTGACTGACTGACTGACTGACTGACTGACTGACTGACTGACTGACTGACTGACTGACTGACTGACTGACTGACTGACTGACTGACTGACTGACTGACTGACTGACTGACTGACTGACTGACTGACACTACTGATTCTGTGAATAAGAGTCTAACAGAAGGACTTCTAAAAATCCATCGCAAAGCTTAATTACTAATAAGCTTAGGGTTATTGTTTACCTAAATGGTTTTGTGGAATGTTCATCCATTTTGAAAATAATTGTGAGTAAGGCTTATAATTGAAATCTTGACATTCTGTATATTTTTATTCTTCAAGAATGCGTAACCTGAAATTTAAGATCTGAAGTGATTTAAAGATCTAATTTGAATTTGAATTCGGTAACTGTGTTAATTCAACAATTGGGAAGTCACCAGTTTCATAATGTTTTTTTTATTGTAACCCAAACGGTCTCAAACAGCTAATGATGTTACCTTCAAATACCGAACTTAGTCATCAGACAGATACAATTTATACATGTTACTGCACACTACGAGGTGGTAAATCATATCCATGCCATCTTACTTCATTAAACCCAGTTTCATACTAAATCGGTTTACGTCTATACAGACTGTTACTCGGAATGATATTCAGTGACATCGTGTTTGCATACGAACCACAGTGACGTCAGTTGTTAAGTGACTTTACAACGGGTCGCATTTATAAACATGTGAGCAATTCATCCATTGTACGACATCCATCGACTACAAATTACTTAGTCACCATGTCATATTGATATCCTTTAGTATATGTCTGCAGTAGCTGCCAAATTGTGCTCATTTCTGACTCATAAAATATGCCTCATGAAGTGTACTATTAGTCGGCCACTGACAGTGTCATGTTATTTTATCACAGTCAAAAGCTACCAAAATACAATGTATTCATTGTTTATTTGAATAGATAAACATTGGTACAAAGGGGCACCGAATACATATGCACCACACAAGTCACTTGATTTATGTGCGAGCTGTGCTACTGCCCGGGTGCCCAGACCGAAGCAGGTGGGTTTCCTAGAGGGCCACTCCCCAAACCTTTGACCTAAAGGTCTAATCCATAAGGCAGTGGGGCAATGTCAGGAGATGAAGTTCAATGGTAGCCGGTGACGAACAATGGGCTTATACACTATTTGTTTCCTTAGGATCCTGGAGCCCATTTTGCATCATTGATTTAGATTCAGGGGTTTCTAAATCTAGATGGGTGCCCCGTATCCGCCAAGCCGGTTAATGCTCCGGGCATTCGCTTCTCGTCCTCTAAATTTGGTAAACGACACCCTCACCACAAGAAGGCAGTGGGTAGTACTTCCCTGACAGTGGTTGTATGTACATGACCGTTTGACAGAATTTCGAGAGGGTGAGCTGATTTTACCCACTCTTGGCCGTACCAGGTCATACGGGGGCACCAGAATACTACATCAAACTATCAAAACTGAAGTAGACATCATAAGGTTGATGTGATTTATTCAATAGTTGAATATTGAAACAATCTAGTTTTATCTTACATTTCAAGACTAATTACCATGTCCTTCGATGTTAAGGACTGAAAAATGGATAGTGACTAGCAGTGGCAAGCAAGTGGATATCAGGACTTAATAGCTAAGTGGATAACTTGATAATGTTTGAACCGAGCGGCACTGAGTTCGAGTCCCTAAATGAACATCAATTCTGGGATGCAGGTACATCCAGTTGATGAGTCCCAAATAGGACGAGACGTGAGTTCTGGATTTTACAGTTAGCCACTATCCATCTTTACTTAATTATCGTGTTTTCGTGAAGAAAATTTCCAGATTTGAGATCCTTTATTAAGTATGATTCCCATTACTTTTAGACTAGTTTATCAATCTAAAAGAATCAATTCGAAATGAATAAAATGGTCAGTATGGGGTCATGAAGATTGTTGAGTTTTGATTGAGATCAATCAATATTAGACCATCAGTGAAAACCTGGATGAAAACCTGAATGACCGTTTCGTCCTAGTATAGGACTCCCTAACAGTGTGCACCCACTATCCCTTACCGAAATGACTGGAAACCTGAACTTCCAGTTTCACGGGCGAATGCTTAATCTCTAAACCACTAAGCTTGAATAATTCAACCAATTCACGAAAATATCCAACCATCGTGTAGTGATTTTGAATACTGTTTTAAATAATTATTAATTCAATAGTTGAGATCATGAGTTGATTGAAGCTAGACCACCATGGAAAACCTAGAAGCAATGAACGGACGTTTCGTCCTATTATGGGACTCCACGGTAATACGTATCCATGATGTCACTTCGCAATATAATTCACCATTTAAAAATAACTTATCAGATATTTTTCAACCAACACTAAGGTCAGAAATTTCAATACAACTGTCAGGACAGTTATACTCTATGGAACGGAAACTTGGAGAACTACGAAAAACATCATCCACAACATACAAGTGTTTATGAACAGTTGTCTACTTAAAATACGTCGGATCCGTTGACCAGACCTACACTGTTAGCAACAACCTACCGTGTGAGAGAATAAACCAGAATAAACCAGTGGAGGAATAAATCAGGAAGAAGCGTTAGAAGTGGACAGGATACATATTGAGGAAAGCACCCAACTACGTCACAAGGTAATCCCTCATTACTTGGAATCCTCAATGCCAAAGGAGAAGAGGAAGACCAAAGAACACATTACGCCGAGAAGTAAAGACAGACAAGAGAAAAATGAACAACGAGTGGATAGAACAGGAAATGAATGTCCAGGACAGATTGGGTTGGAGAATACTGCTCGGTCGCCTATGCTCCATTAGGAATAACAGGCTTAAGTAAGTAAGTAAGTATCAGATATTGTATATCTGTGATACTTGTGTTTATCATTTACTTTACACAACAAAATTAAGTGAGTAATCTACACAAAGTTACAAAAATCTACATTTAAGTTGCAAACTGTCAAAATGATCTTAGTGATTGTCTGTTACGACAATTTTGTCTAGACTTTATAAATAATTCATTTTAATCAATAAACTTAACTTTGTTTTCTACCCTACCTCCACCAACCACCCACCCACCTCCTCTCTCTCTTCCTCTCTCTCTTTGTTGTGAACAAACAAACAAACAAACAAACAAAAGTACACATAAAGAAATAAAATAGAAAAAAAAAGAAAGTTCTAACCCATAAAGAAGAACATTTTTGATCGATATGACCTTGTTAACACTCTAAATAACACATATTTATGATACTCTTCATTATGTATGATCTATGGTTATAACGTTACTTTATGCAGAACACTTAATATATGTGAATAGATTTATGAATGAACTGAAATGCTTAGTCATTTGTTTACCTTGACAATATTAAGTATGAATTGACTTATCAGAAGGGGTTTTGTGGAGATGTTAGAAATTTCACTGATTGAAATCATTAGTCAATTGAAGCTAGATCACCATAGAAAACTTGGAAGCCATTGGACGGCTGTTTCGCCCTAGTATTGAACTCCTCAGAAGTGCACTTCCCGCGACATTCGAACCCAGGACCTATCAGTCTCACACTAGGCGCTTAACCAAATAGACCACTGAGCCGGTATCAAACGGTGTTAATGTCTAACTTCAACCAATCCACGAAACTGCACCACCGTTCACCATTGTCTTCAGTGAGTTCATATCTCACAACAGACCTGGTTATTTAAATATAATGGATTACTATATGTAATATCAGTATGAGGTTGTGGAAATTGTTGAATGTGATAGATGAACACTGATGAGGTGTCCGACGCTAGGACGAAACATAGAACTCGTGTTTTTAGATCTTCAATGGTCTGTCAGTCAGTTAGTCAGTCAGACAGTCAGCAACAATGTAGAACTTCGTACGTACATACATCGGTTCAAGTTGCCATACCATATTAGCACACAGATACAGTTGTCGATCCAAATCACGTAGTGCTAGAGATAGTAATAGTATAAGCAGTAATCGGAAACATTAGGGTTTGAAGATGTGGTTTAGGGAGTATAATACAGTGAAATAAATTTGGAAAGAAAATAAGGGACATGAAGAATTCAGAAGATTAGAATTTGGGAGAGCACAAAGAATGGATGCACTTGCGTCATTGTAAACGATTTTGAGCCATGTCATTCAATGTCTCTAACCATCGGTTGCTATCGTTTGACGGATCCGGACCAAGTAGTCTATACCTACCAACATGACTCAGTTTACTTGTCAATGACTTCATGGACTTGTTCCATGTTTTGATCTGGCCGCCTCTAGCTTTCTTCCAACTTACTCATACATCATAAAACATCGCTCGTCAGGGCAGTCGGTGGTTGGGTATACGTAACACATGTCCCATTCATCTTAACTGATAAAGATTCACTTCATCGTTGTCTAACTTTGATCGTTATCTGTAGCATGTAAGTGGTATTTACGTAGATTAAGAAGATTTGTCTGAAACTTAGTTGATAAAATTGTTTTATGCTTTATAGCACAGAGTCGACCCTAGAATAAATCTTATTTAATATATCTAAAACCATCATTTCATTGGCTAACTAAATGAGCTTTAATTTGCTACTTATGTAATGGTCAACTCACATTACTTTTTCTGCACTTATATATCAGATAATAGTTATTCAAGTGAACGATGTCAAGAGTGAAGACTGATAGAATATAAATAACAATGATTGCTGACGAAATGGATAGATGTTAAATTTCAGTTCATCAGTTGGATGATACCATTCTTACTGTGAATTAGGTTTGCTTTGATTCTGAGCAATTGTGTCGTAAAATTTACACTTCAATAAGTAATCACTAACTAAGATGAAATGACTGTTTATTGTTCTTTGATCTTCTATAGTTCTACAGGTAATCTTAATCCATAATGGAAAATAATTTTGAATAGAGCAAGAACAACGAGCATAAAAGAGTAAGGTGGAATCATTTATCTCTCAGATTTTCATCAGCTGCTTACAATGAAACAAATGAGTTCATGTTAATTCTGCTAAACAAGATTTTCTTGCTTTATTCAAGTAATGACCAGTGAAGTTCAACCGAGTAACTCACTGATGACAATAGTGGATGTGGTTGTGTATGAGTTGAAGTTAGACATTAGCATCGTTGAATGTCGGCTCAGTGGTTTATAAGTTAAGCATTCATGTGCGAGACTGATTCGTCCTGGATTCTAATCTCGCGAGGTGGAATCATGGATGATCACCACTGAGGAGTTCCACAAAAGAACGAAACGGCTACCCAATGCTTCAAGGTTTTCCATGGTCGTCATTTATTACGAAAGCCTAATCACCGTCTAAATAGACGCTTAATGATTAATAGTGTAAAAGCCTCAACCTAGATGTTTAGTTTTAAAATAATCGTATACTTGCTACTGTACAAATTCATATGTTTTACTCGGATCACATTATTTCTACAACAATGTTACTTCTCTTGATAAATAAAATGACTGTGCTGTTGCGCTACTCCTCATAGAACACATCTTAGGTTACGGTCAGTTCCAAGATCCAGAAAAGTAGAAAGGCTGCAAGTAGAGTTAAGAACACAACCTCAAAGAAACACCTCAGTAGAAAACACTAATTAGAGCAAACTGTTTAAACAATTTTGAATTCTGAACTGGAAATCAAAGAGTCTTCTAACAAAAGTCATGACCATTCATGAGATTCATTAGACCATACTTAGGAAAGTCAGATAACAATTTCAGAATGTTCAAGGAAGATGTGAGATCAAAGAGAGGAGCTGATATAACTTCGGATCATTAAATAGTAATAGCCAAACTAAAGCAGGCGAAAACAGTCAGCGTAACAGCAACATCTGCGTCAGTAGACTTCAGTATATACAAGGAAAAGACAAAATCTTAAAATACAACATGTAGAACACCAACAAAATCACACCTGATGAAGAAACTACAGAACAGATAGTCAGCATCATTGATAAACAAGGATGATCTGATGCATATATGAGAACACTGGTTAGCAAATCAAGGACACTATTCCTACGATTAAACAACACATGGAATTCAAATCAACTGTCAGTCAACATCAAAGTCAGAATATTCAATACGAATATCAACACAGTTAGTTCTATTGTACGGTGCTGAAATTTGGAGAACTACCAAAAAAACATCATTAAGAATGTCCAGGTATTTTTAAACACTCTTTTACACAAGATGCTCCATATCTACAGTTGAAAGGTCATGACGAATAATCGACTATGTTAGAGAATGAATCAGATATTTGTTGAGGAGGAAGTTATGAAAAGATTTTGGAGGTGGATAGAACACACCTTGAGAAACTGATCAGATCACATCACAAGGACAGTTCTAATTTGTAACGTTCAAATTAAAAGGGGTAGAAGAAGATTAAGAGATTTCCTCACACCGCATATTGGAAGGAGATATTAAAGAAATTAATTTTACTTGTCAACTGCTAGAAAAGTTAGCTTGGTACATATTTGTTTGGAGATTCCTGGTAGTAGGTCAATCCGTCATGAGGAGTAAAAGGCTTATATATGTAAGTTCAGTTAAATAGAAATAGACGAAATGGGATTCAAACCTCAAACTACTTAGTTAAAGTACTAGTAGTTTAACCAGTAAAGCGCTGTTACAGTGACTTTTGACTTATTATCTCAGATAAATCGTGCTCGGATGGACATTGTGACATTCTAGACTCGATAATCATTTGAATTAATGATCGGGTACTGCTGATGAATTATAAACCCAAATACAAATGATGAGTTTGATGTTAATCCTTTTTTGGATTACTCCAGTTGACTTCTATCGATCATGAAAATAAATGTCCACCCAATGATCAATCAATTGTGAATATATATCAGTCCTACAGGATGTCAGTCACGGCCCGGATAGCTCATTGGTAACGCTCTGACAGTGAAGCTCGGTCCCATGGTATCGAGTCCGTCGGAGAGCACTAGTCCACCCAAGATTACAGGTACACCTTGCTGACGAGTAACAAATAGCTCGGAACCTGGATCCTATCGCCTATCTCCAACCACCATCTTATCACACCATTTAATATTGATACTAATGTGATGAATTAATTTTATCCTATCAAGAGGTTATCTAATCGATAGCCATAAACATCATTAATTTCTTAATTGATTGTATCTATTTTGTTTTCAACTTTTCTTTGCGTCTCAACGATCAACATTTAAGTAGAATGTTAAGGGTATATATGACTGGTTTATGAATTAAATAATCGATAATTTTTCACATAGAAACTGCAATTTCTCCCTCCCTCCCTCCCCCCCTCTCTCTCTGTCTACATATACATACATTGTATTTCGTGAACTGTATTGCTTAAATTTTCTATCATTGGTTGGTCTTATTTATAGTGTAGTGTGTGCTAATTATATCGACTGATGTAATTATTATGTATCATCAATCGAAAATGAAATACCTGGCGGCATAAGGTTCAAAAGATCAAAGAAAAGAGAATGAGAACTAAGAATGATTGATGTCGAATCGAAAGAACAATGAAGTCTGAGACGATTGATTGACATTTTGTAAATGAAGTATTTACTTCATGGTTCTCAGACATTCGATTATTTTCACTTGTATTCTCATTCATTACATAAGTAGTGTATGTATGGTTTCAGAGTTTTTTAAAAATCGAATACAGACAGTTAACTCAGATAAGTCTGAATCAAACAAACACAATTCATATCCACTACATACAGTTTTGACTAGAAAACTCTATAGAATCTGACTTAATACTATTTAGCCATAATCATTTATAGATGTCTTCACTGAAACAAAACTGATAATAGTCATTGAACCAGTGATCGTATAGTTTTTCTGTTTCAGTTAAATGATTATCATTGATAAGCAACGATAGATAGTAGTTAGCAGTAGAATCCAGGACGTCGAACACTTCGTCTTATTTTGGGACTCGTCAACTGAATGAACCTGCATTTCAGAGTTGATGACTATTCTGGGAGTCGAACTCCAGGACTCCAGCTCGATACAGTTCACTTCAAATACCATCGCGTTACACACTTAGCTACTGAGTCTCGACAGCCACCTTCTTATGCAATGGGGTGAAGTTTTAAATTCATTTGATGTTGTTTACTTGTATTTAGGATTGCAATTGATTAGTCTCTTATTGGCATATGTGCATCCTGTGCATCCTGTATCGATATTGTCTTAATTCACAAGCTTTGTAAACAAAGATGGATAATGCTTAGCAGTGAACGAATATCGCAATCTCGTCTCTATGATTACGGACTTACTTCAGTACGTTTCTGAAATTATTCAGTGAATACTTCTATAATAAAGTAGAGTAGGAGATTTTATCTCACTAAGTTTGAAACAAATTTTTGAATTATCTTTGAATCGAACATCTGGGTATTATTAAATTTGTATCAGTAGTAACCCCTTCGATATTCAGTTTCAAGTGATTTTCTGATAACGAATTCAATGAAAATGTGTGATGTCATGATGTATGTTATAATTAGCGCTTTCTTTAGAAAGGTTGTTTTCAGCGAGTTGGGGATGCTGACTCAATACCGAACCATCATCCTTTACCCGGTCTTCGGACCTTCAGTAGCCGTAGAAGAGCTATAGGTGGATTTTAATGTTATGATAAGCACGTTATTTTTAGTTAGGGTTAAGTATTTAGAGTTCTGGTTTTCATCGCGAACTAGTAACGGCTATAATGTAAAAATGATTTATAGTCATATGGGTAAGTGAATTTCTTACTAAAACCAATGAGGTGTTAACGAATTAGGTTATCGATAAGATTTTTAGGGCCAGTAAAATAACACCGAGCCCTAGCCAAATCATCCGGTAGCTGGGTCACTGAATAACGAACAGATCATCGATCCTCGTCACGGTCAAGGACAACCAACGCGCATCAGTCTGTCGTATGCCATGAACTGGCCCATACTGTGGTGATCCCACTATCTTCTCTGTACTGATTCTTACTAATATATTCCCAACCTTAGTGTGTGACGTTTTTCACAGCATCCATAGTACCGTGATACAACAAAGGGATATTCAATGTTAGGTGCTAACCGTGAGGTGTAACTTCAAAGTGAACTGGTTCGTTACAGTATTCTCGTTACATTTGATATTTGAATTTCGCGTGAATACCCAAAACATCACGTCCTCAACTCTGATTGGCAACTATACTTTTACCCGGTTTATAATGAAAACTTGTAAACACAATACTAATACAATAAGTTCTATATTGACCTTAAATTCATTCATTTTCATATATACTACTGTTCATACTTATTTTAAACCCAAATCAGATCATAAAAATGTATCTTTTTTTTAAAAATAAACAATAGATGAATATAAGTAATTGATTGAACATTCGGTCAAAACCTTTGCATAGTTTAACACATAATAAACCATGTATTTAACTATTGTACTGGTTAGTAGTTATGGTATTCAGTCAGTATGTGTATTTCGATTCTGTTACAAAGTCAATAGTTTGTTACTGACGTTTTCGATACAAATTTAAACAACCATTTATTATTAGAACCCCAAGATATTTGGTACATTTATTTATTAGATGTGTGTGTGTGTGTGTGAATTTCACTAAATACAAGATTCTGTTATTATTGTACCATGTACACAGATATAAGGAAAGTACCAACTGGAATCAATCGAAGATGGTCAACCAATCTGAAATATAGTAAGACGATTTTGATGGAGTTTTGTTCTTTGAGTTGGATGGTTTGGTAGTGGAGATTTCATCATTCTTCTGAACGACATCATCAGCACAAACTCCAGGTAGAAGTGAAGCTCCACTACCAAACCATCCAGCTCAAAGAACAAAACTGCATTAAAATGGTCGTACGATATTTCAGATTGGTTAAAGTGATCTAAAGGTTTAGAATTCAAGCATGAAGCCGAAGATCTTGGGTTCACTCAGCAACAACGCGAATTATGTATATGTGGTACTGAATAGTCTCAAACTTGGATGAAATAAATACTTACTTCTTAAAGATGTTCAGTGGTTATCTGACTTTTATTAATTCGTGATCTCGATAAAATCTAACAATCTCTACCACCTTCATACTCGTAGAAGGAACTAGATGATTTCTGAAGTTATTTTTCTTACTGAATCCCGTGATTTACCGTAAACCTAATCAAAATAAGTGAGAACTGGTCAACCATTTTGTTATTTTTCAAGATAACTCATCAATACGTACTGAACACCTCGTCAAAGTTCAAAGCTGAGTGATTCATTTCTCACAGGGAGCATACAACCACTTGTATATAAATACAAGTAGATAATATCCAGATTATCTAGTGATATGTATAAGGAGGATCAGATTTTTATAATTGAATGCTTTAACCAACAAATCACTGTTCCATATTGAATTAATCTAGAAGAGGAAATCCACACCTATTTTTTATTGATTACAATTTCAACTTTAGTAAATTGAACAAATTGTATAGAATTGAGTAATGATTTATGGGCGATAAATAGTTGTATACTCATTAGGCTGATTGACACCGAAAATCAGATAGGTCTAAAGGAGTCTTTTCAATTTATCTATCGGTTTCAATCCGATATGGCCTATAGTTAACATGTCCAAAAGACATGTGTACAACCCTTCTTCCTAGCTTGGTCACTGACTATCATAACTCAGATTAATATACACTTATTATACCAATCATTTTCCGAATCTATTTTAACTTTCTTATTCTTCAAACACACCCACTTAGCCGTAAGTATTGCTTGACTTTTTACTAAAAATGTTTTCCATAGAGCAATGAGAAAATGGAGTTGATCTGGAAAAAAATGTGATGTACTTACGCCATATATTTCGAACAATCTGCTCACATATCCATCTGGAGCCCCTGTGGAGCTACTGCCGGTCCCAAGCACGAATAAAGGAGGAAGGTTGAGCATGGAGTTAGCGACCACATCCCATAGAAAACTAACTCGATTAAAAAATCGCTAACCATAAAGAATAATTCAAACCATTTGAACTCTGTCAGACACTATCAGCAACAACCTACTATAGGAGAGAACAAACCAGGTCCCAGCGGATAAAGAAATCAGGAAGAAGCGTTAGAAGTGGATAAGACACACATTGAGGAAAGCACAGAGCTGCGTCACAAGGCTGGTCGCCACCTGGGATCCTCAAGGCCAAATGAGAAGAGGAAGACCAAGGAACACACTACGCCGACAAATGGAGACAGAAATGAGAAGAATGAACAACAATTTGATAGAATTAGAAAGAAAGGCCCATAACAGAGTGAGTTGGAGAATGCTAGTCGGCGGCCTATGTTCCATCGGGAGTAACAGGAGTAAGTAAGTAAGCTCACATATCTAGTCATATAAAATGCCCTGACAAGTATATGTATGAGTAGATTGTTCGAAATATACGGCGTAAATACATTACATTCTATCAGGTCAACTTCGTCTTCTCATTTTTCTATCGAAATTTTTTTTAATGCGTTCCCACCTCTCTAATTAGACATGATATAGTCTGTTAACCCTTTTGATTGTATGTTTCAATGAACTCAGTTGTTCTTCTGGTGATATCAATTACTTATTTCATCATTCAACTTAATTCACGTAATCTCTTTTGACATACTATCATTATTGTTATCGTAAAGCATAAAGATTAGCTTAGAACTATGATATAAAACTAACTGGATAGTGTTTTCTATATTGAGAGTCATAGCCCAAGATTGTTAGAATGTCTTAAACTAAAATAACACTACTTTCTAGTAACCTACGAATTATTGATTATAGTAGCTAGCAGTGGGATCTAGGACACTCGTCACTTCATCCTATTTCAGGACTCGTCAACTGGATGAACCTCCACTTTAGAGTTGATTGTCATTCTGGGAGTTGAACTCAGTACTGTTGGCTTCAAACACTAGCATGTTATTCACTAAGCTACTGAGTCCTGATAGCCACTTGCTTGTGAAATGAGGTGAAGTTTTTTAATTCATTTGATGTTGTTAGCTTGTATCTTCCCATTGTTGTTGATCAATTACAGGCCTAAACAACAATGGGAAGATACAAGCAAACAACATCAAATGAATGTTATAAATTTCCCTAAGCTGTAATATAATTCATTTTAATCAATATCTAAAACTATCAACCGAATCACTTATTTGGCTAACATTGCTAACTAGTAATAACTATTGATAGAAAATCAATATGATTTGACCTTTAGCTGATGACCTTTCAAGGTATTGATTATTTATTTGGATATTTGTGGACTTCGTTTGCTATTGTGAAACGATAGAAAAACAGATTGAACGAGTAATCCATTCATTTGGTATTGTTTACTTGAATCTTCCCATTGATGTTTAGGATTGCAATTGATCAGTCTGTTATTGGTATGTATGCATACTGTGCGTATTGCCTCTACATAGCCTTAATTCATAATCATTATATACAAAGATGGATAGTGGCTAGCGCTGGAATCATTCTCTTTGAAACTCGTCAGCTGGATGTACCTGAATCTCAGAGTTGATATTCACCCCTGGACTCGAACCCAGTACCGTTCGCTTCAAACGCTATCTCGTTATCCACTTAGTGAGTGTTTATGATCTACAAATTCATTGTACTAGATTGTAGGATAAGAAAATAACAATTAAAGATTTAATTATGTTGATATTTGTAAAAGTGGGGTTTAAAGAGACGTACAATCGCTTGAATAAAATTTATTTAAATCATACCATTTGCATGTTCGTTTACAGTGGATTTTTATCATAAAACAGTTTGAACGTGAAGAATGTTACTAATCACTGAGAAAAGAAAGGTTTGTTCATCATCAATAACTAGCAATTGCTTAATAATCAGAGTGAGGTTGCTAGTTTGAACTCTACTGGTCACGGCTTCTCACTAAAACTCCAGGAAATACCTCTTGGATGCAATCACTTGTGAGTATATGATGATTATCATCAGAAAGTGGTTTTGTGGTTATTATAATAATTTGATAGTTGAATTCATGAGTCAGTTGAAGTTAGACCTCGCCTCCTGAGAGATACGCACTGCTGAGGAGTCCCACAATATGGCGAAACGGCCGTCCAGTGCTTCCAGGTTTTCCATGGTGGTCTAGCTTCAACTGGCTCATGATCTTAACCATTGAAATTACTCAAATTTATCTTCAATTCTGATCAATATTAGCCATTTGAATTCACTTGATATAGTTTACTTGAATCTTCCCATTGATCTTTACAACTACAATTGATCAGTCATTAGTTATTTGTATACTAAGGTTTATTGAAGCATTAGCTATACGAAAATTCATACCCTGATGATATTTACTGATTATCCAGAGTGATGAGGTTTCAAATTGTTTTCACATTACTATTTTCTTTATTATCCTTGTCTCCTCTTACCCTATATTTCTAGCCTAGTTGACCTTTTAACATGTATATGTGTGATCAGATTGTATTGCACTAATATATCATCACATAGTTCTGATAATCTTTGTCTTCTTATTACATTATGAATTGTGATATGGTAAGGTAATACTAATATTGAAGTATGTTTGGTGATTGGTAGCAATCTATGAAAAAGGTTTATCACAATTTAGGGTTTGGATATCTGTCTTAGTCTAAGTTACTAGTATAGGGGTTGTAGGGATTATTAAGTCTTCTTATTAAAATCATGAACCGACTGATGTTAGACCACCTTTAGTAACCCGGAAGCACTGGACCAGTAGGTTAAGCGTTCGCGCATGAGACCAAATGCCCTGGGTTCGAACTCCGCGAGCGGGATCGTGGATGCACACTGCTAAGGAGACCCACAATAGGACGAAACGGTCTTCCAGTGCTTCCGGGTTTCCAAAGATAGACTAAGTTATTCGGCCTCAAATAGAATCTCTTTAAGATTGAAACATTTATACAAGTCAGTCGTTGGTTAATGGTCAATGTTGAGGCAGTTTAATATTTCGATCACTTCCCATCTATTAAGTTATAATTTGGTTTTTAAGTTAAATCTTGAGATTGTCATGTACTCTGTTTTACTCAAAGTTCAAGGCATCCTATCGACTATTTTCAATAATATTTGTTTATTAATATGTTAAAAGGTATTATTGTTAAGGCTGGACTTGATAGTTTCAAATAGATTGAACATCGGATAGAAAGTTAATAATCAATATATCCCATTGTTATATTCAATTAATATTCTTGGCTTGACAACAACATAATGATTACAATTCAGTGTTCATTTAGTGAATAAATGAATCAATATTACACGCAACATTGAATATAATTGTCATTAAATTGATGAACCGACATAAGCTTGATTACGATGTATGGAGACATGTATGCTCACTGTTGAAAAGTTCTATAGTAGGGACAGATGGCTGTCAAGTGCTGTCACGTTTCCCATGGTGGTCCAACCTAGACTGGTTAATGATTTAAATGAAATTCAACAGTCTCGTCTTCACAACCCCATACTGATAATTATAATTGTAGTTAAATATATTGGAAAACCGAACAACCAATATTGAAGTCACAGAAAAATAATTACTTACGCTTGTTAACCCTTGTGGAGGAGTATAGGTCGTCAAACAACACTCTACATCCAAACACTGTCCCGAAAAATCCTTTCCAGTTATTTCCAATTGTTATTCATCATTTTCATATCTCCTTCCATTTCCAAACGTAATGTGTTCTTCAGCCTTCCTATTTTTCTTGCTTCCTTGCATTCAGGATTCCAAGTTAGCGCTTGCCTCGTGATACAGTTCGATGATTTCCGTAATCTATGTACTATCCAACTCTAATGTCTTTTCCTAATTTCCTCCTCACATGGAAACCGATTTGTTCTCTCCTACAGAAGGCTGTTGCTGATGGTATCTAGCCAACGGATCTGAAGTATTTTGCGTAGACAGCTGTTTATAAATACTCGTACCCCCTTGATGTTGGTTGTGGTAATTCTCGACGTTTCAGCTCCGTACAGTAGGACTGTTTTGATATTCGTATTGAAGATTTTGACCTTGATATTGATTGAAAAAATGTTGCTTTTAGTTCCATATATTCTTCAAGTGTAAGATTGTTGTCCTTACTTTGCCAATCCTCACCTTCACATCTGCACCCGATCCTCCTTGTTCATCATTGATAATGCTTCCTAGGTATATGAAAGATTCTACATCTTCCAGAATTTTTCCAACAAATGCGACTGGGTTGATGTTATTCGTGTTGTATTTGAGGATCTTGCTTTTTCCTTTATGTCAATAATGATAATAAAATTATTTAACAGAACAGTAGATCAACAATAGGGCATATTAATGTAGTGAAACGGCCTTTATTGAACACACCCATAGGATCGATAATATTTTCAAATTAAACTGTTTTTTGATTGTTTGTTTGTTTGTTTGAAAAAACCCTTTCCTCATTCGATCATATAACCAGTTCTATGCAAACACAAACGTATACTGAGATATGTATAAACATGTACAATTCAGACGAACAGGTAAATAACAACACAGAATAAACTTGGAACTATATGCTTGGATAAATAAACAATAAGGAAAAATGTTAAAATTTCGAGATTTGATTGAGTGTTTATTGTTTAACAGATTCAATATTAACTTAAAAGAATTATCAGAAAGGGTTTCTGTGGATATTATATTAATTTCAATAGTTGAGATCATGGGTCAATTGAAACTAGACAACCATGGAAATCTTGGAAGCACCAAATAGCCGTTTCGTCCTAGCACTAGATTCCTCAATCTCACACGCGATCGCTTAACCTCTAGTCCTTGGTTCGAATCTCGCGAGATGGAATCGTAGATGCGCATTGCTAAGGTGTTCCACAATGGGGCATAACGGTCGTCTAGTGCAACCAGGTTTTCCATGGTGATCTAGCTACAATTGACTCATGATCTCAACTATTAAAAGAAATAATAAGATACATAATTATAACACATAAATAAAGTTTTGTGATTTAGGCAAAACTAAACTAATCAATAAGATTGATAAACAAGTTTAGTGAAGATAATCAAGTTAGCAACTCGATTTAACAGTTAATAGTACAAACATGTGCATTCACTAATATGTATGATGATTATATGTGTGTGTTTTTGTTGTTGAATATGAACATAATAATTTGCATATCATTACAGTTTAGAATTGATTAACTGATATATCATCTTAATATTACAACAGATTAAAATCATGAGTCAATTGAAGCTAGACAATCACGGAAAACCTGGAAGCAATGGACAGCCGTTTCGTCCTATTGTGGGGCTCCTCAGCAGTGCGCATCCATGATTCCACACCCCGCGAGATTCGAATCCGGGACTTATCATTCTCGCGCCAGGCGCTTAACCTCTAGTTCCGTGAACCTCCTGGCATCCAACGGTGTTAACGTCTAACTTCAACCAATCCACGACGTTGTGCCACCGTACACCATTGTATCCAGTGAGTTGATATCTCACAACACAACTGGTTGAACTCCACTGGTAACGGCTTTTCACTAGAACTTCAGGAAATACCTCTTGGAGACCTTCACTAGTGAGCATATGATTATTACGAGAAAGGGTTTTGTTAAGATTTAAGAAATTTCACTGATTGGAATCATGAGTCAATTGAAGTTAGACTACCATGGAAAACCTGGAAGATATTGATATTGTTTACTTGAATATTCCCATTGACGTTTAAGACTGTATTTAATCAATTTCTTATTGACATATATGGATACTGTACAGATTATCTCGATATTGTCTTAAGTCACAAGCATTCTAAACAATTTCAATCTGTGAAATTTCTAAAATCTCCACAAACCCCTTCTGATAACATCTTAATATTAACTAGAATGTATGTTATGTTGCATTAGTAATAAGTAAGAAAACATAATTACATCATATAATGGTGGATCAGATGCAGATGTGAAGGTGAGGATTGGCAAAATAAGGACAACATTCTTACACTTGAAGAATATATGGAACTAAAAGCAACATTTTTTCAATCAATATCAAGGTCAAAATCTTCAATACGAATATCAAAACAGTCCTACTGTACGGAGCTGAAACGTCGAGAATTACCACAACCAACATCAAGGGGGTACGAGTATTTATAAACAGCTGTCTACGCAAAATACTTCAGATCCGTTGGCTAGATACCATCAGAAACATCCTAATGTGAGAGAACAAATCAGTTTCCATGTGAGGAGGAAATTAGGAAAAGACATTAGAGTTGGATAGTACATAGATTACGGACATCATCAAACTGTATCACGAGGGAAGCTCTAACTTGGAATCCTGAATGCAAGGAAGCAAGAAAAATAGGAAGGCTGAAGAACACATTACGTTTGGAAATGGAAGGAGATATGAAAATGATGAATAACAATTGGAAATAACTGGAAAGGATTTTTCGGGACAGTGTTTGGATGTAGAGTGTTGTTTGACGACCTATACTCCTCTACGAGGGGTAACTGGTGCAATTAAGTAAGTATATCAGTTTCTATGTAGGAATGAGAGTTTATTTATGCTCGATTACTTACTTACTTACTTAGCTACGCCTCTTACCCCTCATGAAGGAATATAGACCATTCACCAATAATCTCTATCCAACTATATCCTACGCAATCGAATCAATATATCAATAAATAATAGATCATTTAATGTAATTAAATAATCGATTGATATTGATTATTTGAATATTTGATTTATATTATTTATAGATGATTTACTAAAAATAATTAATGATCATATTAATCAAGAAAAGACTTTTTTTGTTTTTGTTTACATACCAAACCATTCAATATTACTAATTATATTCAATTATGTAGTAAATAACCCAGTTGTTTTCCATGAATAGAAAATTAAAAATGACAGTTTAATGATTTATGATTCGAATAAACAAATTAGTTCAATAAGAAGTTTGTCATAAACACAGGGTTTTCGATAGCACCTGGTGCGAGACTGATAGGTCCTGGGTCCGAATCTTGCCGGAGACTGGATCGTGGATGCACACTGTTGAGGAGTCCCATACTAGGATGAAACGGCCGTCCAGTACTTCCATGTTTTCCATGGTGGTCTAGCTTCAATTGACTCATGATTTCAACCAGTGAGATGTCTAATACGCATATATAATCTTTAGAATTATGCCTCACATAAGATCAAATTAATGGATGACAGAGAGTATGATATCAACGATATCACTGAGATGAGAATCTATGTTTGCAGTATATTGTGAATTGACTGAATAATAGAATAAAAAACTTTAGATAACTTTTATTAGAGTTTAGATGAACGGGTTTTGAAGAGATTATTTTAATACTGTAGACAATGTTCATCACAAATCCGTCTCGTTTAATGCTTACCAGTCATCATTGATGGTATTGGGAATCGAGAATTGATCGAAGCTAAAATCATGTACCAACGAGAGGATCCAAAGTTGAAGGGCTCTCCGCAATTCCTGGAGGTCTTATATCCGATCTCTGTAAACGTCATAGGTACAGGGCCGAAACTACCCATGGGTCTTTGGGTTTCAGATATCAATCATTGATGAATTACACCTTTCAAATATTTAGTTGCCAATCTTATAGAATGGTGAAATACTGTTTGTTCTTAACTGCTTCATGTTTTATCTGATATCTGACGTTACCAATGGGCTATCTTGGCCGCGACCAACCTCCTGTAGGATTGAAATGTATTCACAATTGATCGATCACTGGGTGGTGACTAATATCATGGATTTCATGTCCTTCTTAGTGCAAATTGAACCCTATTGATGAAATTGTAGTGAACATGTTTTTGATGGAGTTTTGTTCTCTGGGTTGGATTATTTGGACGTGGAGCTTTCATCGTTCTTTTGAACGACTGGGAAGCTGAGTGATACCGAATCGAATCCGTTAGGGAGAACCTGTTTCCTCAAGATTATAGCTACACCTTGCTGACCAGTGCCTAATAGCACGAAACCGGGTCCAGGGTTTCCTATTGACTACCTCCAACCACCATCTTAAAAAAACATATTTAGCACAAATGAATCTGATTGGTTATTTTGTATATGTAGTGGGGGGAGGGAAGGAATTTGAATATGAATTAAAAGTGAAACTTGGATACTGGCTTGATACAACTTCTCAGATCAATTTCAAAAGAATATAGGACCAATGAATTCGATCCTTATTGATCAGTTGATTATCCCCTACCCAGCTTAATGATAAATTAACTGAAAATATGGTAAATGTAAAATATACTGTTGGTTTTGAATTAACCATCAAGATATAAGATAACTCCTTATATATTCTATGCTAAATTTAAAGTATACTGATAGATACCTATTATGTTATTATTATTTAGATAAAGATTAAAAATAATTGATTATTAAAATGTTTAAAATCAATAAAAAATATCTATTATGTAACCAAGATGTGACAATACTTAAGCGAAATCACAAAACATGCTTGTTGCTAAGGCAGACTATATGAGTCAATGAGTAGTCAAGAATGTTTAGTACAGCTAGATAATATTCTCCTTTTTTTAAACTCGTACTTAACATCTTAACCTTAAGTTCCTTAAGTTTATTGAATCATCTTAATCTTACGAGTACCACAATAGAACGAAATGGCCGTACAGTGCTTCCAGATTTTCCATGGTAGTCTAGCTTCAATTGACTCATAATCTAAACTATTGAAATTACTACAATCTCTACAAAACCCCTTCTGATAATTATTTTATCGTTTTGTACTGTTAAATGTTTTTCTTTGTAACCATGGCATTTTTCCTCATTGGTTGATTGTCACTCAAGGTTGTTACTGTATCGTACTTTTATCCGAAGAAAATCTTATTACATGGTATCTTTTGAACTGCTATTTCTGCATAGTACACATTTCATAGAGTAACATAATAGTATGAATACAAGATTACGAAATGAAGTTTGTAACGATAGAGAATTTAGTGATTTTTTCAACTGGTTAGCACTTTTTGTTATAGTCAATCTCATTTTCTGGTAGGAATATATGGTTACCCTGGTTGATACACATTATGTTGAACGTTAGAATTGGACAATAGCACAAAACCCCATGACCTTGAAATATCATTCTTTGAATAGATCTATTACATATTTAATAGAAATTCTTGTACTTCATTCTTCATAAAGATTACTTACTTACTTCCATGCACCTCCAGGTTGTATCTTTTAATTTCTGCAGCAATTTAGATGACTCTCCCGGTCTCCCACATTGTACGAGCATTAATGGTTGCTCTGGTTGTCACAATGGGCATCAGCTTTGTAGCTTCCGAAGGAACTCGACTTTCACCATGTGGCGTCATAGTTCTTCTAAATAAAGACCTTCTAACTCCTAGGGCAGAGTTTAAATAGTTTGAGTGATTTTTTCTGGTTAGCGATTTTTTTAGTGAGTTAGTTTTCTACAGGATGGGGTCGCTAACCCCATGACAAACCCTACTCCTTTGTCCGGGCTTGGGACTGGCAGTAGCCTCAGAATCGCTCCAGGCGGAGTCTCTTCATAAAGATACAACCGATCAAATTAAATAGAGATTGATGAAAATTCTGGAGATAAATAATGAGTCAATCTTTAATGAGAACCCCTTCGAATATTTGAGACCATAAGTTTCTTTTTTCCCATAACTGGATAACCCTTAAACGATAGAATTCAGAGGTTCCTCTCGGTTCTGTAATGTATAATAATAAATCCTATACCATTCAATAATCAAATTGTTGGTGGGAATTCCGTAACCAGTTAAATACAAAATCAACAAGCATAGTATTTCTGATTTATATGATTTCGTGGATTCACTAACCGAAGTATGTGTATTAGGAATGTAAACGAAATCATTAAAAGTTGTATCTCTCCTTACAAGTTTCCCGTTCACCAAAATAATTTGCTGCATATGTGGTTATGTTGACAGTAATAAAGTCGACATCAATGCTCAATTTAAAAAAAGTAATTCTTATAAACAAATGGACGGAGTTTCAGTGGGATCTCAACTGGATCCGGTACTAAAAGTCTATTTTATGGCCAGCTTGAAGAATACTGTCCTAAAAACACCGATCGACTGATTCCAATTCTATTATGTAATACGTAAAGGGAAACAAAGATTGTAATAACATATTGTGAGAGTTCAGTAATTCTCACCTATCGATTACATTCTTCATAAAATCACAATTGAAATCGAATCCTCATTTAATGCATATACTGCTGAAACTAAAACCGAATGGATCTCTAAAACGATCAATTTACAATAAGCCAATATGAGACGGGTAGTATATGGAATTCCAGAGATGAGAGTCACTGAATAGGAAAAGATACTTAATCCTTTATTTATTCTTAAGAGACAGAACAATACACATAGACAATACGATTGTCAATCAATCAAATAAAATCCAACGAATATTTATGCAGTATGGTTTCTTCCCCAGTTCCAGTGATGATATCCTTAAACCACCACTTGCCACGACGCCCAATGCTGAGTAGTGTTGAGGATGGTTGGATGAAAGTTAGGGACGGCCAAACCAAAACGTGGCATCAGTGATTGAAGTCATGTTCGGAGATGCAGACTACTTAGTTGGGGTCCACGTGACTATCGCAACCAATGGTTAGAGACTCTGTGTGACATGGCTCAGAATCCATCACAATGGCGTCGGTGTATACATTCTCTCTTCCTTTAAACTATCAGATTAAAATCGTATCATATCTTCCTTTCTACCAACTAATTCTTTTTTCCTCTACTATATCCTTATATGCAATCCTTCTTTTATATATTACTACCATTGAATTAACTACTTCTATGAATCTGGTGTTCATTTTGTTGTGTTAATGTGGTATGGCAAGTTGGACCGATGTATATATGTGCCTGGTCCTATGTTGTAGCTGACTGAATGACTGATAGCTATTTAAAGATGAATGTAATTCAACTAGTTGCTCAATCTTTGAACCTATGTTCAATTCTGATTACCCGTTACCATTAGAATAATCTTTCACTGTCATCTGTTGTGACGACGGCTTGCTAATATGTGTAGGCTAATGTCATCAATATCTGACTCCAATAAATAATATCCCGTAAAAACTGAGTATTTAAGGTAGGCTTAATCTCCTAGTCGAATTACGGATTTTACTCGAAATTATTCAGAAGCCTGAACACCAGTTGTAGAGATAATTTATTGTTAATGTATAATAAAAATCCGCAAGCGTACAGCGAACAAGCACACGGTGAAGCCAAGTAAAAATGACACGCATGGAAGATGGCTGGGAAGCCAACTCCCCTTTTAGTCAAGAGTTACTCCATATTTATAGTCAGACAAAATAAAGCTACAGACATGTGATTAATGCGATAAGAAGGGCACACACATATACGCTCATATAAAAACAGTCAAGACTGATAAGCGAATAATTGACAAGGTCAAAATATGGCTCAAGTAAAATGAATTAAATAGGATGTCCGAAAGTTAGAATAAGGTATATGGGCTTGCCATAATAACCGACACTACACATCTATAAAGTCGACAGAAGTAGTTCAAATTAGATTGGGCAAGAGAGTTATGTAAAAAAAGTCATGTTGCATCCCTTATTCTTTCATAGATTTAGCATCTCATCTAGTTTTAAAAGTTGTGAATACTATATGTCATCTTACTCTTCATCTTCATTATCTTTTTTCTAGAGTAAACACTTATCGTTCACATTTCTTCTCTAATTTCTTATTAACCTTACGATTGTTACATAACTTAACCACAAGTCGACCTAAACTAGACCACCATTGAAAACCTGTAAGTACTGGAAGGTCGTCTCGTCTTATTATGGGACTCCTTAGCATTGCGCATCCATGATCTCTCACTAAACAGACTCGAAACGAGAACCTTCGGCCTCGTGTGTGGACGCTTCACCTTTAAACCAAATGAGCCGGCCGGTAACCAACGATGTTAATATCTAACTTCAAACAATCCACAATATTTCGCAAACATCCTCCATTGTCTTTGGTGGGTAATTGACTCACATCCAACGTTGTTCAACTCCACTGGCGACTGATACTGTAAGTCGTTAGTGAACATCAGTAGAAGTTGCTTGAATTGATCTTTCATTTAATAGTTCATTTCAATATGCTGACATTTGATTTGTCTAGTTTCTTTTGATGGGATTGAAGTAAATAGTTATAGAATATTAAATAAATCCATCAGTTTGTCAAAAGTATCTGAGTAAATTGAAAGATGTCTTTCAAACTACGAACAGTTGACTTCAACCAAGTAGGCTCTTATTGATTCTCTAACTATCTTACGAGTGTATGAGATGGGAATATCAAGCTTGTGTATTTTTGGTAGTATATATCATTAAGGTAATCTAAAACCCCAAATATTCAGTTCAGTCCAACCTTGTTTTTCTTCATCAGTTGTTTTCAGTTCTTATAAATGCCGATACAAGTTCTCAAACTGTGTTTCCATATCGATTTTTTAGTGTGTACTCTTGAACTATGAAATTTTGACGGGAATGATGGCGCGAAACTGATAGGTCATGGGTTCGAATCCCGCAAGGTGGGTCGTAAATGCGCATTGCTGAGGAGTTCCACAAGATCGTCCAGTGCTTCCAGATTTTCCATGGTGGTTTAGCTTCAATTAACTTATGATTTCAACTATTGAAAATCATTATAGTTGAGCCTATTTTCTCACTAAAATATGAGCAATATTTTCTAGGTTAGCCATAAAGCAATCAAGACATACTAGGACAATGCTGAACTCATCGGAACTTCATCATTTGATCGATAGAAATTATTTCGAATTAAATCATGATTTCAATAAAGAAAGGGGTGTTTTTATTCTAACCAAAAACCACTAATAAAAATAGATTTTAACTGTGAATAGACAACAAATGAGACGTATGAGGTCAAAGGTCAAATTAGATAAGAATGAGATAAGAACCATAAGAAACTTGTTGATAAAAGAATAAAACTCATAAAATCGATTATATACCCAGAAAGATATTGATTTTGTTAGCGATAACACACATTCACACTTGTGAAATAATAAATCACTAAAATGTTAGTTCAATTATTCCAACTTAATGCTACACTGAAAACTTAACTATTTCGAAACTTACAGGATTCTCTAACTTCACTTTGTACGTTTAGAACTGCAATTGATCTGTCTCTTATTGGCTTATATATACATACTGAATGCATTACTTCGATATTACCTTAAGTCACAAGCATTATAATCATAGATGAATAGTGGTTAGCAGTGGTCGTCGTCCTGGATTTTCTATTTAAAGAATGAATATCTGTTTCAATACAATTTACTTACTTTTTTTCAGTTACGTTTGTTAAACCTTGTGGAGGAGCATAGGCTACAATATCTATATTAATGGTTGCTCTGGTTGTTAGACGGGCATCAGCTAAGTATCTCGGCATTCATGATGAGGCATCATAATTCTTGATTCAACTCGGAGGTTAGAGTTTAAATGGTTTAATTTGTTTATTGTGGTTAGCGTTTTTTAAAAACAAGGTTTGTATCTACAGGATGGGGCTGCATACCCCATACCCACCCTTATTTACACGGTCTCGGAACCAGCAGTAACACTATAAGAACTACAGGCGGAGTTTACAATACAATATTCAATAAATATTTTGTAATATGCTTTATCGAAAAACTGTGCTAGAGTTTGGAAACGTATAGAATCGACTAAAAAATTATCATATTTCGTTTCAAAGTTGATCAGATTTAATTAGTGATTTGTTAACTCTAAAATACATTTTTATTCCATGAACTTTGAATCTACATTTGAGAATTTTGGCTGAGATATAACAATATATCATAAGTAAGTTTTGGTTTTATAATAAACTCAATTAATTAAAGTGAATACATCATGGAAAACCTGGATGCACTGGACGGTCATTTCGTCCTAGTGTGGGACTCCTGAGCAGCGCATATCCATGATCCGGCCTCCCGAGATTCAGACCCAGGACCTATCAGTCTCATGCGTGCGTTAGTTTAGTGAACCTGCCGGCATCCGACGGTGTTAATGTATAACTTCAACTAATCCACAAAATTGAGTGACACATCCACCATTGTCATCAGTAAGTTATTATCTCACAACAGACGCGGATGAACTCCACTGGTCACTGCTTCTCACTAGAACTCCAGGACATATCTCTTGAAGCCAGTCACTAGTGAGCATATGTTAATTCAAATCAGAAGGTGTTTTTTGTGGATATTATAGTAATTTCACAAAAGTTGAGATCATGAATCATTTGAAGCTAGACCATCTATATATGACAGAAAATAAATCTTTATTGTCAAACAGTATGGATCTTTGAAACAAACTACAAATTACTATATAATTGAAAGAATTCGATAAAAATAAAGGACTAGAAGATGTAATAGCTGTTACTATTGAGTGTAAGACTAACTCCGAATTCCTGACAAAAAACGATTGAATTACTTACTATCTTTATATGTGTACAGAAGTTTACACATTCATATAGCAGAGACTTATATGGAAACACCATAATAGAGTTATGGAGACTGTTGAGTTATATAGGTCAAATCGTGAACTGACTTCGGTTAAACAATCAGAATAAATAAAGAGGCACTAGATTGCTGTTTTGTCTCAGCGTTAGAATCTTCATCAGTGTGTGTTCTCGATCTCTTCGGGGATCGAAAAACATAATGATTAGTTGCAATTAGCAGAAAAAATGCAACGAGGTATTTCTCATTTTTAGAAACCTTGAAAAAATTATGAGCGGAAATTGATGTCGAGTCACAGTGGAATCCACAATACGCGTTTCATCCTATCTGGGACTCGTCAATCGGATGTACCTGCATCCCAGAGTTGATGTCCACCTTGGAACTCAGACCCAGTACTGTTCACTTCAAACACCACCACATTATCCACTTAGTTACTGAGTCCTGATAGCTACTAGTAATATTATTAATAACGACTAAGGTAGAATAATATAAATTTAATTGGTTTTGTAGTTTCTCATCACCTGTTTAAAACCAACGATTTGTATTAAAGCGTAACAACGTTGAGGTATGATATAATGTGAATTAACTGATACAAATGATGGAGAGAATTGGAATAACAAGGGTTGTCATAAATAACTGGATAGATATATCTGTACAAGAACAACTGTGAGGTCACTTATAGATAGAATTGAGAAAACGTAAAGAGCAAAGTGAGACAGTAATGAAAAGGATTTTGAAAAGAGATAAGATACTACTAATTACTTACTTGCTACTAAGTAAGTAGTTTAAGTTTTTAATGTTTTTACTACTTCGGTAAGCCAAAGAGACTATGTCTTTTGTTTATTGATTATTTTGAAGGATTGAGTGAATATTAATGATATCCAAAGATAAATTAAATATCGAGCTTTTGTAGTGTTTAAAACCATTGAGCCCCTGAGTCTCAGATTCTTTTGAATGTGCTCGGAAATCTGAACATGTACTCCTCGCTCCGTTTTTCCAATATATGTACTTTGGAACAGGCATGTATAGTTATAGCAACTGGAAGGAGAGGACATGTCAATTTTTGTTTGAGTAAGTGAGCAGTTCTTTTTGCATAATGTCGTCAGTCCTGTGGTTAATTATTCCAGTAACTTCGTCTTCTTTGAAGAACAGATACAAGAAGCAGGTTTTCTTTTCCGCTGTACCGTACTTATCATGTACGTTGGGTTTGGATTCCTTCTCAATAAATTTCAATGGGTATGCATTTTCACGTAAACAGATTGTAATAGAAGCAAATTTATCTTTCAGGTTCTCTTGCAAGTAATGTTTATGAGCGCTCTAGACAAACGTGCATAGGATTAGTTGTGGTCCGAATACATCAAGTCTTAAAGCTGTGAGGTGAGGCCATTTAAAACCTACCAAAGAACATTACTAACCACATGATTGTACGTATTTCTTAATGACGAGTGCTAACTAGATTGAAACTACTATCTAGAGGTCTCTGTTGACTTTCTGCAACTACCGAGCATCTCAATATGTAATAAGAAGTTAAGGCTATCATATTTTCATAGTAAATGTTCGGACAACTATGAGTTATTTGTCAGTTGACAGATAAATAATCAAGATTAGAAATGACAATCACACAATAAGTAATGTTCTGTCCTCATAATAGCTTAAAACAATCCATAATCTCCTATTCCTTTAATAATATGATCAATATTTAGTTATTTCAATTGTGAAAAAAAAACTAAAGATAATGTTTTACTTCATGAGGTAACAAACACCTAACTATTCAGATCATGTGTACATGTTCTCTATTAAGTTACCATAAGAAAAAACCGTGTCCTTATTTAAATCCGTGTTTACTGTAATAAAATAATGTACACTTGAATTCTCTAAATTTTTAACTATAGGTTATTCATATCAGAAGGAGTTTTGTGTGGATATTATAGTAATTTCAGTAGTTGAGATCATGAGTTAATTGAAGCTAGACCACCGTGGAAAATCTGGAAGCACTGGATGGCCATTTCGTCCTATTGTGATACTCGTAAGCTAAAGATAAACCAAGAATATATTTGAGAATATTAACAATAACTTACTTACTTACGCCTGTTACTCCTAATGGATCATAGGACGCCGACCAGCATTCTCCAACCCACTCTATCCTAGGCCTTCTTTTCTAGTTCCATCCAATTCTTGTTCATTTTTATCATGTCTCTTTCCATTTCCCGGCGTAATGTGTTCTTGGGTCTTCCTCTTTTCCTTTGGCCTTGAGGATTCCATGTGTGGGCTTGTCTTGTGACGCAGTCAGATGCTTCTCTCAATGTGTATCCTATCCACTTCCAGCGCTTCTTCCTGATTTCTTTCTCTACCAGAATCTGGTTTGCTCTCTCCCACAGTAGATTGTTTCTGACAGTGTCTTGCTAGCGGACCCGAAGTATTTTGCGTAGACAACTGTTAATAAACACCTGTATCTTCTGGATGATGGCTTTCGTAGTTCTCCAGGTTTCCGCCCCATACAGTAGAACAGTGTTGACATTTGTATTGAAAATCCTGACCTTGGTGTTGGTTGACAGTTGTTTTGAGTTCCAGATATCCTTCAGTTGTAAATATACTGCTCTCGCTTTACTGACCCACGCTTTCACATCTGCCTCCGACTCCGCCTACAGTCCCTCCGTGGGCTACTACCGGTCCCAAGCCCGGATAAAGGAGGACGGTTGGGCATGGGGTTAGTGACCCCATCCCGTAGAAAACTAACTCCCTAAAAAACGCTAACCAGAAAAAATTATTAACAATAAACTTGTAATGAAATCAACTTGATAAGGATTAATGTAATTAGAAAGTTGTATAAGGTAATCTTGGTAATTAAATCGCACTGATGAATAATTCTATACGAAAACAAAATACCCTCCTTGATCTTCTTGGTTTCAATTAATTCTACAACTGAGATCAATCAATAACAAATATCTATTTGTAATCAATAATTACACAGAATACATAGAATAGGAATGATTTATGAATTATGTCTTAAGTGATTTCCTGCTGTTTTCCTATATAATGTATTGGATTTATAGCCACATAATCCATTATTGACATGTTAACATTAAAATACCTAATCTATTTGACATTTCTAATAACAGATTGTTTTTTTTTGCAAATGTAGAATATTATGTATAATTGAATAGGTAAGCCTTAACTACCGTAATAAATCTGTTTGTACTTTTCATCCTATCCTGATCATCATTGTTAGAGAGGTGAATTTAAATGATAAGAATTTCTATAATGGACAAATGGATCAAACTTATAAATTTAATCATTGAATCTAATTCGAACAAACATAATTGAATAAGTTTTCAAAGACAGATCTATTGGTTAACTGATTGAAAATGAGGAGATACATGGGAAGAAATTAGAAATTTATTATATAAGTAATGGAAAAATAAATCATATAAAGAAGCCAATGTATATTCATTTCAAATGGTCAAAACTATTATTAAAATTGTACTTTCATGTTGATAAAATGTTCAGTCAATTCATTATGTATCTGCCTCAAAAAAACATCACTATAATGATCGAAGTGAAGATAACAGCAAATCTCGAATGACAGATGATAAGAGATGAACTAAAATCACAAACAGATGTCAGCGATTGGTGTTTTATCAATAACGAAATCAGTATTCAATAGAAAGAAAAAACACTACCTATTTCAAGCACTAACAGATTAAAAGCAGTAATAGTAGTAGTAGTAGTAGTAGTAGTAGTAGTAGTAGTAGTAGTAGTAGTAGTAGTAGTAGTAGTAGTAGTAGTAGTAGTAGTAGTAGTAGTAGTAGTAGTAGTAGTAGTAGTAGTAGTAGTAGTAGTAGTAGTAGTAGTAGTAGTAGTAGTAGTAGTAGTAGTAGTAGTAGTAGTAGTAGTAGTAGTAGTAGTAGTAGTAGTAGTAGTAGTAGTAGTAGTAGTAGTAGTAGTAGTAGTAGTAGTAGTAGTAGTAGTAGTAGTAGTAGTAGTAGTAGTAGTAGTAGTAGTAGTAGTAGTAGTAGTAGTAGTAGTAGTAGTAGTAGTAGTAGTAGTAGTAGTAGTAGTAGTAGTAGTAGTAGTAGTAGTAGTAGTAGTAGTAGTAGTAGTAGTAGTAGTAGTAGTAGTAGTAGTAGTAGTAGTAGTAGTAGTAGTAGTAGTAGTAGTAGTAGTAGTAGTAGTAGTAGTAGTAGTAGTAGTAGTAGTAGTAGTAGTAGTAGTAGTAGTAGTAGTAGTAGTAGTAGTAGTAGTAGTAGTAGTAGTAGTAGTAGTAGTAGTAGTAGTAGTAGTAGTAGTAGTAGTAGTAGTAGTAGTAGTAGTAGTAGTAGTAGTAGTAGTAGTAGTAGTAGTAGTAGTAGTAGTAGTAGTAGTAGTAGTAGTAGTAGTAGTAGTAGTAGTAGTAGTAGTAGTAGTAGTAGTAGTAGTAGTAGTAGTAGTAGTAGTAGTAGTAGTAGTAGTAGTAGTAGTAGTAGTAGTAGTAGTAGTAGTAGTAGTAGTAGTAGTAGTAGTAGTAGTAGTAGTAGTAGTAGTAGTAGTAGTAGTAGTAGTAGTAGTAGTAGTAGTAGTAGTAGTAGTAGTAGTAGTAGTAGTAGTAGTAGTAGTAGTAGTAGTAGTAGTAGTAGTAGTAGTAGTAGTAGTAGTAGTAGTAGTAGTAGTAGTAGTAGTAGTAGTAGTAGTAGTAGTAGTAGTAGTAGTAGTAGTAGTAGTAGTAGTAGTAGTAGTAGTAGTAGTAGTAGTAGTAGTAGTAGTAGTAGTAGTAGTAGTAGTAGTAGTAGTAGTAGTAGTAGTAGTAGTAGTAGTAGTAGTAGTAGTAGTAGTAGTAGTAGTAGTAGTAGTAGTAGTAGTAGTAGTAGTAGTAGTAGTAGTAGTAGTAGTAGTAGTAGTAGTAGTAGTAGTAGTAGTAGTAGTAGTAGTAGTAGTAGTAGTAGTAGTAGTAGTAGTAGTAGTAGTAGTAGTAGTAGTAGTAGTAGTAGTAGTAGTAGTAGTAGTAGTAGTAGTAGTAGTAGTAGTAGTAGTAGTAGTAGTAGTAGTAGTAGTAGTAGTAGTAGTAGTAGTAGTAGTAGTAGTAGTAGTAGTAGTAGTAGTAGTAGTAGTAGTAGTAGTAGTAGTAGTAGTAGTAGTAGTAGTAGTAGTAGTAGTAGTAGTAGTAGTAGTAGTAGTAGTAGTAGTAGTAGTAGTAGTAGTAGTAGTAGTAGTAGTAGTAGTAGTAGTAGTAGTAGTAGTAGTAGTAGTAGTAGTAGTAGTAGTAGTAGTAGTAGTAGTAGTAGTAGTAGTAGTAGTAGTAGTAGTAGTAGTAGTAGTAGTAGTAGTAGTAGTAGTAGTAGTAGTAGTAGTAGTAGTAGTAGTAGTAGTAGTAGTAGTAGTAGTAGTAGTAGTAGTAGTAGTAGTAGTAGTAGTAGTAGTAGTAGTAGTAGTAGTAGTAGTAGTAGTAGTAGTAGTAGTAGTAGTAGTAGTAGTAGTAGTAGTAGTAGTAGTAGTAGTAGTAGTAGTAGTAGTAGTAGTAGTAGTAGTAGTAGTAGTAGTAGTAGTAGTAGTAGTAGTAGTAGTAGTAGTAGTAGTAGTAGTAGTAGTAGTAGTAGTAGTAGTAGTAGTAGTAGTAGTAGTAGTAGTAGTAGTAGTAGTAGTAGTAGTAGTAGTAGTAGTAGTAGTAGTAGTAGTAGTAGTAGTAGTAGTAGTAGTAGTAGTAGTAGTAGTAGTAGTAGTAGTAGTAGTAGTAGTAGTAGTAGTAGTAGTAGTAGTAGTAGTAGTAGTAGTAGTAGTAGTAGTAGTAGTAGTAGTAGTAGTAGTAGTAGTAGTAGTAGTAGTAGTAGTAGTAGTAGTAGTAGTAGTAGTAGTAGTAGTAGTAGTAGTAGTAGTAGTAGTAGTAGTAGTAGTAGTAGTAGTAGTAGTAGTAGTAGTAGTAGTAGTAGTAGTAGTAGTAGTAGTAGTAGTAGTAGTAGTAGTAGTAGTAGTAGTAGTAGTAGTAGTAGTAGTAGTAGTAGTAGTAGTAGTAGTAGTAGTAGTAGTAGTAGTAGTAGTAGTAGTAGTAGTAGTAGTAGTAGTAGTAGTAGTAGTAGTAGTAGTAGTAGTAGTAGTAGTAGTAGTAGTAGTAGTAGTAGTAGTAGTAGTAGTAGTAGTAGTAGTAGTAGTAGTAGTAGTAGTAGTAGTAGTAGTAGTAGTAGTAGTAGTAGTAGTAGTAGTAGTAGTAGTAGTAGTAGTAGTAGTAGTAGTAGTAGTAGTAGTAGTAGTAGTAGTAGTAGTAGTAGTAGTAGTAGTAGTAGTAGTAGTAGTAGTAGTAGTAGTAGTAGTAGTAGTAGTAGTAGTAGTAGTAGTAGTAGTAGTAGTAGTAGTAGTAGTAGTAGTAGTAGTAGTAGTAGTAGTAGTAGTAGTAGTAGTAGTAGTAGTAGTAGTAGTAGTAGTAGTAGTAGTAGTAGTAGTAGTAGTAGTAGTAGTAGTAGTAGTAGTAGTAGTAGTAGTAGTAGTAGTAGTAGTAGTAGTAGTAGTAGTAGTAGTAGTAGTAGTAGTAGTAGTAGTAGTAGTAGTAGTAGTAGTAGTAGTAGTAGTAGTAGTAGTAGTAGTAGTAGTAGTAGTAGTAGTAGTAGTAGTAGTAGTAGTAGTAGTAGTAGTAGTAGTAGTAGTAGTAGTAGTAGTAGTAGTAGTAGTAGTAGTAGTAGTAGTAGTAGTAGTAGTAGTAGTAGTAGTAGTAGTAGTAGTAGTAGTAGTAGTAGTAGTAGTAGTAGTAGTAGTAGTAGTAGTAGTAGTAGTAGTAGTAGTAGTAGTAGTAGTAGTAGTAGTAGTAGTAGTAGTAGTAGTAGTAGTAGTAGTAGTAGTAGTAGTAGTAGTAGTAGTAGTAGTAGTAGTAGTAGTAGTAGTAGTAGTAGTAGTAGTAGTAGTAGTAGTAGTAGTAGTAGTAGTAGTAGTAGTAGTAGTAGTAGTAGTAGTAGTAGTAGTAGTAGTAGTAGTAGTAGTAGTAGTAGTAGTAGTAGTAGTAGTAGTAGTAGTAGTAGTAGTAGTAGTAGTAGTAGTAGTAGTAGTAGTAGTAGTAGTAGTAGTAGTAGTAGTAGTAGTAGTAGTAGTAGTAGTAGTAGTAGTAGTAGTAGTAGTAGTAGTAGTAGTAGTAGTAGTAGTAGTAGTAGTAGTAGTAGTAGTAGTAGTAGTAGTAGTAGTAGTAGTAGTAGTAGTAGTAGTAGTAGTAGTAGTAGTAGTAGTAGTAGTAGTAGTAGTAGTAGTAGTAGTAGTAGTAGTAGTAGTAGTAGTAGTAGTAGTAGTAGTAGTAGTAGTAGTAGTAGTAGTAGTAGTAGTAGTAGTAGTAGTAGTAGTAGTAGTAGTAGTAGTAGTAGTAGTAGTAGTAGTAGTAGTAGTAGTAGTAGTAGTAGTAGTAGTAGTAGTAGTAGTAGTAGTAGTAGTAGTAGTAGTAGTAGTAGTAGTAGTAGTAGTAGTAGTAGTAGTAGTAGTAGTAGTAGTAGTAGTAGTAGTAGTAGTAGTAGTAGTAGTAGTAGTAGTAGTAGTAGTAGTAGTAGTAGTAGTAGTAGTAGTAGTAGTAGTAGTAGTAGTAGTAGTAGTAGTAGTAGTAGTAGTAGTAGTAGTAGTAGTAGTAGTAGTAGTAGTATAAAATGATACCTTTAAGTATGACCATTAATATTCGATGTAACTATAGCTTTTAAAATTGATTTTCATGTTCTATGATTTCAAAGGTTTTGAATGAATAAATGTTTGTTGTTATAATTATTAATAACCGATAAAATCTGTTACATACTTGGTGACCAGTATTTTCGATTGTTTGATATAGTATCTATGGTTACTGTTAAACTTCGTATTGTTTGTTACATCTATCTAAATGAATTGCTTCATTCATACTCTACAATTGGACAATTATGTTTTTAACATCTATTTTACCCCAATTTCTTTTTCCTTTAACCTCAAAATAATTATGCAACTGTGTTGTGACACTTGATATCTCCAAACATCACTGAATGTTTTTAGTTAGACAACTGATAATAACCAGGATGTTATAGAAAGCTGTGTCATCCTAATATGTGATTCTTTAGCAATCTGAACTTACTAACTCATTTATAGTGTAGCTAACTTTCTATTTTTCTGAAGATTACTCTATATGTTAAACCAACGCTAAATACAATTGTACGGTTACAGCAGATGATGAAAAGAAAAGAAAGAAATTTATTCTCTGTATTCTTTGTTTTTTAATGGCCCAATTAGTTTCTTTATTGATCTTATTTGGGTGT
Source organism: Schistosoma margrebowiei (assembly GCA_944470205.2). Taxonomy (NCBI): domain Eukaryota; kingdom Metazoa; phylum Platyhelminthes; class Trematoda; order Strigeidida; family Schistosomatidae; genus Schistosoma; species Schistosoma margrebowiei. The sequence goes on along the minus strand of OX104026.1, from coordinate 1,661,154 downwards.
TATTTTTTCTAGCTTACGTCCCCGATAGCTTTTGAAAAGTTTAAAAGAATACTGATAACCACTGTATAATGATGGAATATAGTAGGTGAAATCCGATACAGGAGAAATCAAAGTGCAAAGTGAGTGAAGTGATCATTTCCAAACCACAAAGGTTTCGAAGCATGCATTAACACAGAAGTAGCTAAATTGTAAATTAACGTTGATAGTGTAAACCTGAATAACTTATCATCTAAATGAATTATTATTACCAGTCAGCTAGTCAATGTTAAACAATAGTTAGCTTCTTGAAATAACCGTTCACATCTCTAAGTGGTCCTTCGTGTAATACACGAAGAGTCACTGTATTTGATTTCCCACTTCATTTCTCCATAGGCGTCAACAAACAATGAATTCATAATGATTACATTTGTGTAACATGTTACAATCACCTGAAATCTGACGAAGCGATATTTATCGCTATCGACTTTATAATATCATAGATAGAGAATGAAATTAGTCATCTCCTAAATGATGAAGTGCTTTTTAAACACTAGATCATTCAGAAAACAATATTTTTTTATTCATTCAAATGCCAATACCATCCTCCCTTTAACTGTTTGACTGTAAACAGACTATTATCTTCCCAGTAGTTCCATAGTGATATTTGTTTGGGGAATCTTTCTAGAATCAGCCACATTATTTATACTATTGTTAATTATTAATTAATATAGTTCCAAACTAGTTATTCTTATAAAGCCCGCCCTTTGTCAAATATGTTACTTCAATGATTAATTGTTTAATTGTTTTTAATATCACAAGAGGCTTTTATGGATATTACAGTAATTTCAATAGTTGAGATCATGATTCAATTGAAGCTAGACCATCATGGAAAACCTGAAATTACTGGACAGCTGTTTCTTCTTATTGTGGAACTTCTCAGCAGTACGCATCCACGATCCTACCTTGCGAGATTCGAACTCAGGACCTATCAGTCTCGCGCTCAAGCGTTCAACCACTAGACTACTTTGTTTTTTTTAAATTTAGAAATCATGGATAATATACTTGACTGAAGTCTATTTAGTTTAGCTCAGAAATTTCCATGAAACTATTATTTATGAACTATTTTTAAAAGACTTTAAAATCACTTTGAGAAGATTCATCTACTAACTAGAACTAAATCAAAGTTACAAACCAATATGAGGATATAGAATGATAATTTATAATTGATGATTAAGGTTATGAGTTAGATTTGGAGAGGTGGTGGTGTTTCATCACGAATTGACATCAGCTATCATGCCAAAATGCTATTTAGCCAAATGAATGAATGAATATCGCGCCAAAATCGAAGATCTATTATCTTAAATCTGATTGGTTCATTTATAAATCATCATTTTATCGATATTTCCATTATCATTCATGAATCTTGATAAATTATTACAAAATTTAATCGATATTTTTTTCTCCTTTTTTTCCTTTATATTTTTCTTTTTCTCTTGATTAATTATTTCTTTTAAGCGCCATTTTTTGAAATTTTGAAATTGATCATTCGTTTTATTGAATAAATGAATTTTATTGATTTTTTTTCTTAGATCATTTATAATCACTATAGAGATAGATTTAACTACGCCTGTTAGTCTCTCTCGCGAGCGCTTAACTACTGAACTTGCTAAGATCCAACAGTGTCAATGTTTAACTTTAACTAATCCACGAAATTGCACCACAATACACCATTGTCTTCAGTGAGTTGATATCTCACAACAGACCTAGTTGAACTCTACTGGTCACTGTTTCTCACTAGAACTCCAGGAAATGCGTCTTGGAAACCGTCAGTAGTGAGCAGCTGATGATTATAATCAAAGAGGGGTTTTGTAAATATTTTAGAAATTTCACTAGTTGAAATCATGAGTCAATTTATGATTGTTTACCAATAAGAAAATGGGTAACATTAGTTTACTTGAATTAGTTTATAGGTCAAATGAAATAACAAGGGGACAGGGGATATGGGTAAGAGAAATGATTATAATGATTAATAATCGAATCAACTGTTTGATTAGGTACTTAGTAATGAATGAACTTCTTTTTAGACTAATAGACTATATAAATGAAGTGGTGATTAGATATGTGAAGATTATGTAAACAGTTCACTATAACTTTATGACTGGCAAACAGACATGATTAACATAAAGCCTGGTATAGATATGAGTTAGTCGAAGATGGGAACTTTGACTAACATATAGATATAACAAGATGAATTAGTAAAAACTTTGGAAACAGTTTAGTATCAATGATGACGAGTACTACTGAACATAGAGAACATAGTTCTAAAAGATAGAGTTGAAACATGTATATGAAGGAATACTAGGGTTCAATATTGCTGGAAGAGTGAATGCTCATTTCGCATTGTACACGATTCCGAGACACTCTATTTAAAGTCACCTGGAGCCCTTTTGGGGCTACTACCGGTCCCAAGTCCGGACAAAGGAGTAGGGTTTGGCATGGGGTTAACAACCCCATCCTGTAGAAAACTAACTCACTAAAAAAATCGCTAACCAGAAAGAATCACTAAAACCATTTAAACTCTGCCCTAGGATTTAGAAGGTCTTCATTTAGAAGAGCTATGACGCCTCATGGTGAAAGTCGAGTTCCTTCAGAAGCTACGAGGCTGATGCTCCTTGTGATAACCAGAGCAATCATTAATTTATGTACATGGAATACTCGTACAATGTGGGAGACCGGGATAGTTATCAAAATTGCTGCAGAAAATAGAAATAGATTTGGAATAATCAAGATGTAATACATTTTCTTTTTCTTTATTCATAATTAGCTGTTTACTATATTTTATGAAAATGATGACAATCAACTAATATTATTTGCTTGAAAGATATTTGTAAAAAGATTGATTTGATGAAATTGTGATAAGATGGTGGTTGGACGTAGCCAATAGGAAACCCTATTCAACCTAGGTTTCGTGCTGTTTAGCACTTGTCAGCAAGGTGTAGGTATAACCTTGAGTGAACTGATGCTCTCTAATTGATTCAATCTCGTGTCACTCAGATTCACAGTCAGAGGCGTTAGTATTGCGCTATCCAGGCCGCGACTGACCTCCTGTACTTTTGAGAAGTATTCATGATTGATTGATCACTGGATGATCACTGTCATGTGTGTCAGGTCCTTCTTTCATGAAGATCGAATCCTATTGACGAAACTGAAACGAACATATTTTTGATAGAGTTTTGTTCTCTGGTTTGGATTTTTTATCATGGAGCTTTCACCATTCTTCTGAACGACATCATCAGCACAAACTTCAGGTAGAAGTGAATATGTTTATCACTCTGAAGAACTAACCTTGGTTAACTATACAATATACCGATATTTTAATTTATGGTATTACAGAATAAAAGAAGTTTGAAAACACTGAATGGTCTCTAATCAATAGGACAGCGATGAGACGTTTTCTAGGTTCTGTTTTGTGAGTCATCATTTGAATAGATCTTAGATCTTATATGATGTGGATTTTTTCTCTCGATTTGAATTTTATGAAAATTATATTTCTAATGAATTTGACGATTAAACTGAATGAATTACCAAGAATAATGACAGAATGAATACGATTGTTGGCATTAGTTTTGTAGGGCCAATGAAGTGTCACTAAGCCCTAATCAAATCATCCGACATTTGGGTCATTGGAATATCGAACAGATCATCGATCCCTGTCAAGGTCAAGGACAACTAACGCGCATCTGTAAATCGTATGCCATGGACTGACCCATGCAGCGGTTGTCTTAATTTCGATTGTATCTACTTTAACTAATATATTTCTGTAATGACATCCTTTGTGTTGTACAGTCTTCAAAGCATCTACAGTACCTTGATACATTAATGGGGTAGTCCACGTAAGGTACTGACCATGCTGTGTGAATTCGACGTTATCTAGTTCGTCACACCATTCTTCTCTAACTCAAATAGGCCTCCAATCATTCGACATAGATCATCTACTTTGGTGATCTACAGTTTGATATATAAACCATTGACTGAAACTGAAGTTCACGTCAATAGCTGAGAAAAAGGAGATCTGTATATCATTAAAATCTCTTTTAAACAATCTGAGCTGGTTAATTTAATTTTTAAGATGAATCGTGCTGATGCAGTTACTGAAAATTGAGATTCATGACTTTTTTATTATTACAGATTGATACATTTTGTTATAAACACGTTTCTATTATAGAAGATTCGACCCTAAAATTATAGCAAATCTCCTACACGTAAGTGTGTCCACAATTAATTCTATCGAGACCTTTAATTGACTTATTTAACAGACAGTGTTATTCGAACAGTAATAATTTGTATGTCTTAGTATTACCATACTATATGAACATGTATGCTTGATCACAAGTGACCACTTACGAATATATATCCCTCATTCTAGCTTAAATGTTAGTTGCCTAAATGATGAATTATTCAATTTCTTCATATATATGCGCTTGAAATCATTGATTCACTCGACTATCCATTAGATTGTTTGCACTACTTTAACTCACCTCTGTATTCGCTCATTCGTATCGGCATTTTTCACTTAAATTCGTTTGGTATGCTTATGGTTTAGTGAACTAATGCTAACCAGAAAAATTAGTGAACTATGCTATTCGATAATAAACTGTAGTCGGCACTTTTTGTTGTCTTCTAAATTTATAATCCGTTGGTACTTATTTAATGATGGTTATCAGAGCCGATTTTAGGAATATCCATCACTCTCTCTCGGAATGGCCACGCGTATACAATGTCAGGGAAGTCCTGCTCACTGACTTTTCGTGTCAGGGCTATTGTTTGAGAAATTGAGAGAAGGAAAAATGAATGTCTGGCGCTTTAACCGCGTTGATGGATATGGAAGAGTTAAAAAACCCTGATTCAAATCAATGATGCACACAGGCTCCACAATCCTAAAGGAACAAATGGCGTACCAACCATTGGTTAGTCACCGGCTACCATGGGACTGCATCTCCTGACGTTGCTCCACTGCCTTGTGGATCAAACCTTTAGGTCGAAGGCTCCAAGTATGGCCTCCTTAGAAAACCACCTTCTTCAGCGTGGGCACTGGGACGGTATGGCAGCCTACACACAAATCAAGTGATTTGTGTGGCTCATATATATTCAGTGCCCCTTTGTATCAATATTTATGTGTTCACTGTTGAATCAATATCATTCTTAGACTTTTCATCTATTATGCTTTTCACAAGTTCAACTTGAGAATATTTCAGAGATTAGTTACTTTGTTTGATTGTAAGTATTTTTACTAAATCAATAATGATGACATGTTCTTCTGAACTGATCGATATATTGGATGAAAATCAAAAGTACACAAAGGTATGATAACAAAATGAGATATTGTCTTAATAAACTTTAGGATTGTATCCATCACAATACAATAAAATGTATATCAATGGGAAGTACCAATAAGTAACCAAGTGTATACATGACCTTTGTCTAACATAAAAATCAATATTTTTTTTCAATTCAAATAGCGTATTCAGTATTTTCAGTTGAGGGAACTTTTCAATCATGTTTTTAATATCAAAGATAATATATAGGTGAATTTGTAAGTTCTTAATACAACAAATAGAACAAACATTCATCGTTATATTTATTAGGATATCAGAATGATGTAGATGACCGAACAGATAATTCGATTACGGTGTTGATCACCAACGTAGATGATCTATTTCAAGTGATCGGAGGGCTACCCGAATTAGACGGGGATGATGTAACGAACCAGATAACTTTGAAATCACATTTCGCGGTCAGCATCTAACGTGAATTACCCCTTTGATGTATCAAAGTACTATGAGTACATAGAAGATATCAAGACCACCACCGCATAGCATACGACTAACTGACCAGCTTTGTTTGTCCTTGACTTACATAGAAATCGATGATCTGTTCGTTATTCAGTGACTCAACTACCGGATGATTTGGTTATGGCTCAGTGACATTTGAGAGGCCCTACAACGGTATCAGAAGTAATATTGAAATTCATGTATAAAATCAGTAATAAAGTACATTCGAATTGTATAACTGGTCAACCTAGATATACTTATGTAGAAATTTCACAATTCGATTGACTTATAACTTGGTCACTCCTAACATGATAGAAAGAAACAGGAAACTGACTGACTGGAATGTGACCAAGTTGATCCGTTTGAAGTTCAGTTATAAATTCTGTGAGCGCTAATTATTATTGAACTTTAGAGATCAAGACCAATAATTCAATGTTTGATAACCAATGTTTAGGAATATGATTATATATTGATTGTCATAATGATATAACTATGAATCAATGGTATTTTATTGACCCTATAATTCCAGATGATTGACTTCTGACCAACGATAGTCACAGAGATCACATAGTGATATTTCGTTTCAATCCAGGAGTATGTGGAATTCAAAATGACAGAAAGTTTCTAAATGGTTACGATAGCGCTACGAACAATTAAGTTTTCTACTGAGCAACTAATTGAATTAACTGTCTTTACTTAAACCATATATTAGCATGTTCACATTCTACAATAAATAGATCAACTGATGGAATCCACAGTAAAGATGGAAGAATATATTAGTGAATCCCACGTCAACGGAAACTATGGGAATTTTATTGATATCCATCTTAAGAATGTAATAAACAAATGTGATTTTTCTAATATTATTGCCTATCGGAAATCTTGAAGACTTCTAGAAGATCAAATGTTATGTGAATTACTTAGTCTGATTTCCAATTTTTGAGAATAATTATAACATGGAAGCAAATGAATGACTTTTTGAATTACATTCGTATCTTATAACGTCTGAAAATATCTACATAGATAGTCAGTCAGCTACAGTGTAGGACCAGGCACTTATATACATCGATCCAACTTGCCATACCTCATTAGCACAACAAAATGAACACCGGATTCATAGAAGTAGTTAATTCAATGGTGGTAATATATAAAAGAAGGATTGTGTATAAGGACATAGTAGAGGAAGAAAGAATTAGTTCGTAGAAAGAAAGATATGATACGATTTTATTCTCATTGTTTAAAGGAAGAGAGATAGTGTATACACCTACACCATTGTGATCGATTCTGAGCCATGTCACACAGAGTCTCCAACCCTTGGTTACGATAGTCACGTGGACCTCAACTAAGTAGTCTGCATCTCCCAACATGACTTCAATGACTGATGGCACGTTTTGGTTTGTCCGTCCTTAACTTTCTTCTAACCATCCGCAACACTACTCAGCACTGTACGTCATACATAGATAATAAACCAACAGTAACTATAATCTATCTGGTAATATCATCGTATGATAGTAAAGTCGAAAAACATCCAGTTTAGTGAGTGAATTACACGAACCCCAAATTCTAATTTCAACTAAAGATAACGTTTCGGCTGATAATGTTTATGTTATGAATTAAGTTTGATATATAGGGCCTTATCATCTGGTTGATGAACTAAAATTAAGAACCAAAGTTATTTCAACAGTTGAGATCATGAGCCAATTAAGGCTAGACCACCATGAAAAATCTGGAAGCAATAGACGACCGTTTCGTCCTATTGTGGAACTCCTGAGTAATGCGTATCTACGATCCCACCTCATGGAATCCGAACCCAAAACCTATCAGTCTCACGCGCGTATGCATAACCTCTAGACCACTGAACCTGACGTCATCCAACGGTATTAATGTCTAACTTCAACTAATCCATGAAGTTAGCGACACATCTACCATTATCTTCAGTGAGTTACTATCTCACAACAGATCCGGTTGAACTCCACTGGTCACTGCTTTTTACTAGAACTCCAGGAAATACCTATTGAAGCCAGTCTCTAGTGAGTATATGTTTATTAGTATCAGAAGGGGTTTTTGGAATTTGTAGTAATTTCAATAATTGAGATTATGAGTCAATTGAAACTAGATCACCATGAAAAAACTTAGAAGTACTGGACAGCCGTTTCGACCTATTGTGGAACTTCACAAACTTCTAAACTTAACATTACTAAGTAACGGTGACCATAATTCCACTGGTCTAATACTCTATCAACCATCTTAAGAGTTACAATAAATGTCATACGCTATATACACGATACCAATCAGACATAGAAATATAGATGATTATTATAGGGCTGACGATTTTAATGAGACATCATCATCATTTTGTAAAGGTAATTGTTAAGATGAATCATAGTTACAATTTTGTTTGTGACAATTCATCACCACCACCACCACCACCCTTCGTATAATAATAGCTTTGTTATTAGAATTAATTTATGCACAGCCTTATCGAAATAACCAATCAGAAGAGAGTATTGATTAATTTAAAGGTTGTTGATTGGACGACATGTCTGTTTACTATTAATATATACAATTCATTTTAGTTATAGGATAGACAGACTGATCACAACTATACAGAAGACCTGCGTTGGTTACGCTTTTTGTAATTTAACACAGAGAGAACTTAGTCAACCTAGGCTTTCTCAAAAGATCAATAAACAGTGGATCTTTTTTTTTGTTGTAGTTGAAGAGACAAACTATCAGCAATGCATCTGTGATATGGATTTTATGCCTGCTAGAATTTTAAGTATTCATAATTACGCATTTATCTTGTTTATACTTGTTTCAATTCATTGATTTCAGTGATCAATTTAATTGGGATTTTGTTTCTATGATTGAAAGTATGCGACATCGTGGTCCTACTGCTGAACTTTCACCTAGTGTCTATTTAGATAAACATTGTTCTGATGCTACAATGTTATCAAATGATTCAACAAAATCTGATCAACAACAAGGAATATATTGTACATCTGTAACTTCAAAGTCAACTGGAATATCTCCTGTCTTATCACGTATAAATCCATCGAATGTATCTAATTGTTTTTCTCAAACGAATCGTATTCAACGTCATGATTTTAAATCTAAATATTCCGGTCAATTAAATAGTCATAATTCATCACAGGAGATAAATAAATCTGGACGATATATGAATCATCGAAAAATTCGTAAAAAATCTAAACGAGAAACAAGATTTCAAATGAATGGAAATATGGATCAAAATTTTCATTCTCTTAAAGTGACTATTAGAAGAACATATAAATCTAATAAATTAGAAAATGGTATTTGTTCAATTGTAAATACACCAGATAATGAAAGTATTAACCATGATGTTTCACATCAATCACTTAATCATATTAGTGATAATAATTCAATTAAACAATGTGAGACTCAGTTATATGATGAAAAATTAGACCAGGATCTGTATAAGCCAGTAAGTCATGTTAAACATACAATTCTGTTACTGGCTTGGTAATCAAGTATATTTATTGATTGTAAATGTTTGATCCTTGGATCTTAGTCTGTAAATATTAATGGAAATCATAGCGAGACTGTAATTTATGGACGAACCAATGATTTATAGGTTAACGGTTTTTGATTTTGGCCCGAAATTCACTCATCCATTTGGTTAAATAGAATCTTGACATTATAACTGATGTCAGTTCGTGATATATCTGATTCCTTATACTAACCATCGATTGTAAATATTAATCCTAATTCTTCACGTTGGTTTATAATCTTCATTTAGCCATAGTTAGTATGTAGGTGAACATTCTCAAAGTCTCTTTAGCGTCGCTCAAATGTTTTCCATAAATTATAGTCTCACCGAAATTGTTATAAATTACAATATTGTGGTCGCTTAGTGGTAGTGTTTCCGATTACTGCTTATACTCTTACCGCCTTTACCACTACGGAATTTGAATCGGCAACTGCATCTCTGTGCTAATGTGGTGTGGTAACTCGAACTGATGTACGTACGTACGAAGTTCTACGTTGTTACTGACTCACTGGTCGCGTAATCTCGTGTAGAAAATAGCCAAACAACTAGGACAGTTTCTAATTAAATTTCTCAAATAACAAAAATTACGGAATAACTGGATTGTTGCTAAAAATATCTAGGCATATCCGAGACATCTGACGCACTTTCTTTACGTTGGAAACAACAAGCTGGCCTTCCTTTCATACAGGGAACCCACCACCTTGCTACTGTTACATAACTATATTGAGTTACAATTTACATTTTGTAATTATATCTAATATTGTTTTAATTTCTGTGGTGTTTGTTCTATACAACAAAAAAATTCAGTATGTACCACATGATTGAACTCCTAAAGCACTAAATTACTGTATACAACCAACAATTTAATGTGAAATAGTTGTATGTAGAAATCAATAATTTGTGCATTACCACATTTTTAAAATTCGATCATAAACAAAGTAAAGGGTGTAAGTTCGCATCCACTGTGTTATAAATGTTGAATCTAGAGAAAAATGTTTAGTTACATGAAGAGAGATCAACACAAATTATGAAGATAATGTATACAGTGTTAGCATTATTTCTTAAGTAAATTCATGAGTACACCTACACTATGGGAACTAGTTTTTAAGCCATGATATTTAATAGTTGTGAAATATAGATTTCCGTCTTGTGGATCCGTACTCAATCATACGTTATTTGCACCTTTAATCAATACCTTCACGAAATAATAGTCCTATTTTGTTTGGGTGACATGGCTCAAAATCGTTGGCAATCGCGCAGGTACATCCACTCTTTGTGTTCCTTCAAACTCTATTATAACCAACTTGGTCTCGTGTGCTCTTACGGGTATGAAGGCTGATGGAAGAAAGCTAAGGGCGGCCAGACAAAACCATCACACCTCTAAACACAACACAGAGAAATCATAAATGACTTTCTGAGCTAAGGTTAAACAGTAGATTACCTTCATTTGACCTTCGAGATTAGATGGTGATTGGAGGTAGTCGACAGGAAACCCTGGACTCGGGTTTCGTGCTACTTGGCACTCGTCAGTAAGGTGTACCTGTAATCTTGAGGGAACTGGTGCTCCCTACACTAATAAGGACTAGACATGCATGACATCGATCGCCACCCAGTGATCAACCAATTGTGATCATTTGACCTTCATTCAGACTAGTTTTATATCTGTTTTAAATAAATGTCAGGATATGGAAATGAATTCGAGATAATAAAATGCAATGGATTCAGTTTTTATCATTTGTTGTAGGAAGGATTTGATAGTGACCAACTTGATCTCGTGTGCTGTTATGTTTATGAAGACCGATGGAAGAAAGCTAGGAGTGGCCAGACAAAAAGATGGCACAAATCTGTGAACTCACTGACAAGTGGACTGGTTCATGTTGGTAGGTGTAGACCACCTGGTTGGGATTTGCGAGACGATAACAACCGATGGTTAGACATCTAGAATGACACAGGTGCATTCACTCTTTGTGTTCTCCCACATTCTAATTTTCTGAATTCTTCATGTAACTTTTATTTTTTCTCTTTCCAAATTCATTTCACTGGATTATACTCCTTGAATGACGTCTTCAAACCTGAATCTTTCCGATTACTGCTTATACTTTTACTACCTCTACCACTATGGGATTTGAATCGACAATTGTATTTGTGTTCTAATTTGGTATGGCAACTCGAACTGATGTATGTGCGTTCAAAGTTCCACGTTGTTACTGACTGACTGGATGACGTCACCCTTTTTTCGTTTAACAATATTCCAACCAGGATAAATGCTCATTAATGTTGCTCACTTTCAATTTTTTCGAATGTCATAGATATTATCTTAGACAACTTTCACGTCTGATTTTTCAGGGATTCAAAAGAAATTTATCGATTTGAGGTACTCAGATGACAGTTTTATTTAGTCAAGATTTATCTTAAATTTCGTCTTGTGAGTATCAAGTGAAAACATTTGAGGCGTTACTCTTGTTTTCATTATATTTCAAAACTGGCACACATCATTGCCTAGTTCCGTAACTTAGTCGAGCACACTGACCTCTTCACTTATCCTGTATGTTTCATTGCTTAATGAGTAAAGTATTTAAATGTTTACCGTTTAGTTGCAGGTCATAATCATGGCTATATTCACTGACTGAGCATACAACGTTTGCAATTGTTTCTGGTTATTAGTGAAATCAAAATATTTTTCGTAAAAATAAGTTATTTAGGAAAAGTTTGACTGCCCGGCTTTTACAATTTTGAACATCAAAGTGCTTATACAGTTACTGTCTGTACGTATTTCGTTTTGGTCAACCGAGTAGTATCGTTAACCATCACACTTCAAGTGTTGCTCATACTCAAGTACTTGGATAATTTTTTGATTTGTGCGTAGTAAGGCTTATGTTATTCCTTTCCTAGTATGCTTCTGTGAGTGTCTAGTCTCTTGAATGTATCAATTAAAGGTGCGAACATCACTACTTTGGGTAACAGGTTCCTAGAATTGATCACTCGATGTAAAAATCTGTATTTCACGGGTATTTTGTTCGTTCCTTTATTTATATATTTAAACATAAACATAGGTACAAGAAGGCACCAAATAGGATTGCACGGGTAGCTGCCCTCTTTACTTTTTCCAGGATATTCGAGTCACCTTTTAAATAAGGGTTTGTAGCCTGAAGTCAGTTTTCAAACTTAGTCCTCACTAAGGTTGTGTATGCTATGGTGAACATAGCAGTATCTAACTTGGGGAATGTCCGTCTTAGAGCCCGTAAGGTTCAAACCCCTTAACTGCTACCTCCCGGCAGTGGGCCGTGGTCTTAAGATCATGACTCACTGTCGCCCCAAGATCCGTGTGAAACCGGACCACGGGTACAGGCACTTCCCCTATGTTGTACCTATTTACCTTAGTATCCCCAAAGTGTATGTAGACACATTTTACCGCGTTGATAGGCATCAGCCACTCTTTAGACCAGCTAATCACAATCACAATATGTAAGTCTGCCTGGAGTGCGCATGCATCTGCTTCCATTATTTTTTGCCAGATATTTACATCATCAGCGTATAATTACATTGGGGACTCAACTATACTTGGGAGATCATTTACATAGAGTATAAAAAGTAAAGGACCTAGAGCAGAACCTTGAGGTCCTCCACTATGTACTGGTCTCCAGGTGGAGCGCTTCGAATTTACTCTTACTTTCTGTATGCGACTTACTAGAAAATCCTTAAGCAATTTTAGGAAAGGTCCGGTAATGCCAAGATTCTCTAGCTTCAATAGCAGTCTATTTTTTGCCACCTTGTCAAATGCTTTGCTGAAGTCTCAACCACTGTTATGAATCCGGTGTTCATCTTGTTGTGCTGATGCGGTATGGCAACCTGGACCGATGCACATATGTGCCTGGTCCTACGTTGTAACTGACTGACTGACTGAGACATCCACTGATTTTCCATTATTTACAGCCTTCATCCATTGCTCCCTTTCTATAAGAAGGTTTGTTGTACAACCTTTTCTGAAACTATGTTCTCTTTTTAACAAGTTGTTGTTTTCCACGAATGTCATTATGATCTTTTTGACCATTCTTTCCAGTATTTTAACTATGACACTGATGAGGCTGACATGTCCATAGTTTGATGAAAGTTGTCTTGGACCTGTTTCATGTATTGGAGTGACGATTGCATCCTTCCAGTCCGTACGTAACACACCTTGATCGAGTGACGTATTAAATATCAGTCAGTGGGGCTGCAGTATATTGTGCAATTTGTCTCAAGATTTTGGGGTGTAGTCCATCCGGTCCTGTTGACTTTTTCATGTCTGAGGTGCTAAAAGCCTTAAGTACATCATCTTGATCAAAGTCCACGGTGGCCATACGATTTATTGACTTTGTATTTGGGTCTAGTTCTTTACCTAGGAGAGGCTCCTGAGTGAAAAATACCCCGAAATAGTTTTCCATAGCCTCTGCTTTTTCCTGACCATCCTCTATCATTTCAGACCCACTCCCTTAATTAGGTTGGGAATCCAATGTTGCATCTTTGTTCTGTAATTTATGTACGAGTTTTTAAATTTTTACTATCTGCTCAGGGACTGGTATATCACGAGGCTACCAGAGTTAAAAATGTGTGACTATGGTTAGCTTCTTACACCGCCGTTTGTAACCTGGATTTTATAATATTAACTTGTTATTTGTGACGAGCTCTATGTGTGTTTTGAGTTTGTGTACGGAACCAGTAAAGATAGACTTATGCTTTTTCTGTATTCTAGATTTTTATCCACTTTCATGAAGAATAAGTACAGTTTATGTTATGATGATTTACAAATTTAGGCTATTTAAATTTATTAAACCTCCGGTCGGCCATTAAATGAAAGACATGTCAGTCGGCAAAACTATAGACCATTGATAAGTAGCCATGTTATGTGTCACTCATGATGTCTCTAGATCTCTGATAGTATCAAGTGTGCGCAGTCAGTAAATATTGATGTTATTTGAGTAAAGTGGAACTCCTAAGTGGTGTTTTCAAACTACCAAAAATAATTGATCCTAGACTTGGTGACGTAGTTTGAAATTAATCCGAATAAAGCGAAGGTATTCCCATTTTATCCTTCTTTGAATTTCAAACATCGCTCGTTTCTTATCCCTTTATCACTACATCTTTATCTGGTTAGTCAGAATTTTACTCTTGATTTGCTGTGTTGGTACATTATGGCTATTTGAACGTATCTCTGTTACACTATAGTAACCAGTCATTTAGTTGATAAGTACGCATCGTTATTCAGTCTGTAGAGTGAATCAAGTGTTTATAGGAGTGCCAGTTGTCTAGGGGTCTCCGAGTTATAGTCGTCGACATATATCTGATCAAATGAACAGTATTTAAGCAAAATGTAGGGAGAAAATTTTGTATCCTGTTTATATGGCGAACTAATTTTTATAAGTTTGTTTCAAGCATTCGTTTTATCCTATCGAAATAGACGAGAATAAACTAACATGGGTTACCAAACATAAGTTTTGATCATATTTGTAAAAGCTCGTGACTGATTATAGTGAAATAATTAGATGTATTACTTCTATCTGAGAACACTACTAAACTACTTTCATTACATTTCTTTTTCATTTATTATTAATCTTCAGTATTGTTCCCCTTAATTTCTGTTTACTTCTGCATACTGTCAAGACAAGTTAACCTGAAGAGAAGCAGCATTGGTGTTTGATGCCTGTATCAAGTGGAGATGAATGGTACCTTTGCAGTATCACAGCCCTCACACGAAGCGATGATTACTACTGGCTTCAGTGTTATTGTGTTTTATATGTATTTAGTGCTCCCTTTTACTATGTTTGTGTTCAAATAAATAAATAAACCAAATATGAGGATTAGTGATATTACCCGATTGTCCAAACAGAAGTGAAGGGGGTTTCAAACCAGCAAATTAGTGGCTGAAAGTCGATTGTTTTAACCATTGGGTTGCCGCTTCGCTTGAGTCTTTTAGACAGAAACTTATCATTTAGTATCATAAAGGTAACCAGAGTAATTACTATAGTCTCAAATGATATGATTGAAAATCAATCTCATTAGCCTATGTTTAGTCATCTTGCATCATCATCTAGCTCTTAAAATACCCATTTCTTGATTTCATTTATTCTCTCCGGTTTTTCAGCGTTCCTCTACTGTCAATACTATTTTCACTATCCTACTTTTCTTTCTGGTTTCTTCATTGTGTTTAGTGTGGCCTGTGGTGAGAAACCGTGTATATTTGTTTTCTGGTCTCAAGAGATTTTTATCTGTCTATCAATTTATACTTGAATTTTGTTCCGTCGGTATGGTTTGATATCTGTTGTTGGTCAGTAACAAAGATATAGAACAAAAATGTAACTTATTCAAATAAATATGAGTTTATTTGCCGAGTTAAATGTAGAGTCTATTGTGTTGCTAATCGACTATCCAGACTGAAGTAAGGTGTGTTTGGTCCTTTCATTTGTTACACCTAGTTAAGTGTCACAATCAGTTAACGATCTAACAGTTGTTACTGTATTTATTCAGACTTTTCGGTTCTTGTTAAATATTAGAGAGATTCATTATTATACCTATCGAGTTGTTGACCCGATTCCAGTTATGGCATCATACATTTTTCTCCATAGAATTAATATTTTGCATGATATGAACTTTTTACAGTTACAGAAATGGAATTATCATGTTGTTCACACATGGTGCCCTCTAAAATGTCATTTTCATTAGATACTTAATCTCCCCTTCATATTTGATCTATCAGCGATGATACATCTGTTTATTGTACTATTTCATATTTTAGGAGCTTTTATCAGTATTCGAAAAGCCTTGTCATTTTGTTGATTCCTCAACTTCTACAGTTGATAGTGCTACCTTAACTGAACCAGACCTCCTTGGACCTTGTGAACCAGGCACAAAAGTTGTTGTAGAAGGTGTGGTATGGTTAGAAGCTACAGGTGGGTGTTCAGTGTTAGTTTTTGTGTTTCCAGTCTTGATACTTAGACACGAATTAGTATTGCGAAATTCATTTATTCGTTGTGTTTTATTGTCCTGTTAAGAACATGGATAAACAATAAATAATGAATAAAGATTATGAAATTCTATCAACTTTAAACTTCACTGAGGAAGTAGTTAAAACACAAGAACAGTTTTAGTTTCTTTAGTTCCCTGATAAAAATTTGTCATTGTATCGGATTACTTAGCTTTTGGCATCGTTTCGTTATCTTAGATGGAATATCTGATTGTTACGTGAACATAACAGTTAGCGAAGATTCATGGATACATAGAGTTAATGAAACCTATGAAACTAATTGATCTCAACCACGATCAACAAAACGTATTGATTTTATATTTGTGGAATTTTTTTTAGTAGCTCACTTTTATTTCACACTGCT
Organism: Schistosoma margrebowiei; assembly: GCA_944470205.2. NCBI lineage: Eukaryota > Metazoa > Platyhelminthes > Trematoda > Strigeidida > Schistosomatidae > Schistosoma > Schistosoma margrebowiei. The sequence goes on along the minus strand of OX104026.1, from coordinate 1,644,451 downwards.
CAAGATGACAATGAAAGTCCCATTATTAAACTACGAAAATCATAGGACCGCTGCAGCAATTTCGAAAACGTTCATCTAATCTGTAAATTGTGTTCATTATACAATAAACTTGATTTCAACATAGTTTACTGTTTATTAAATTGAGTTAGTTATTCTAATTTTCGTAGTGTTTCACTTAACTGAATTATGACATGATGAAATTATATCAATGTAATATAGTACAAAAGTTTCATATCAGGACTCAGTAGCTAAGTGGATAACGCGATGGCGTTTGAAGCGAACGGTATTGAGTTCGAGTCCCTAAATGAACATCAACTCTGGAATGCAGGTACATCCAGCTGACGAGTCTCAAACAGGACGAAACGCGCGTCCTGGATTCCACTGCTAGCCACTATCCATCTTTGCTTACAAGTTTCATATGGTTTAGTATTCGTGAATTGCATCTGTTTACAACGATCTGTTCCATATAACAATCAGAATTATTACCTATCAAATTATTACGTAATGTTTGGTCAATTGAATAACAGATATAATTAATAAATGAGGGGAGCTGTATTATGTAATTTGTAATCTGTTTTATTTCATGTTTATTTATTTTGGAAGTGAAATATTCTACCTTCTATTAATAGGGATGCTTGTTCTTAGTCTTCACTGGCGTGGACGAAACTATATGGGCACTTTATTAGATTCATCAAAACAAACATTTGCACCTACTTGGTAAGTTTTAAATTATTTATCAGTTTTATTTCTGTCTTCAAATTTATGGTATAGGCACAACTTTTCTCCATTGTTATTAATTAATACTACTGAAGCTTCCTATTGTAGCTACTAGCTTGTTGTCATGATTGAACTTGTCTATTGTGGTGCCTTATCCGAGAAATGTTGGACCGAACATTCGTTTCCTTACGCCAGTAGCACTGAAAATTATATTGATAAAGTTGATAATTATTTATCGTGTAATAATTGTCGACTTTGATAGCTGAATTAATGTTCATAAATGTTATTTTGTCTTTTTTCGCAGCATGGATAAAGGTGTTGCTAGTGCATTGAATCTCTTACGTAGTCGAAAATCTTGGTGTGATCCACACAGAGGTTATCAAGCTCGTGGCCTTCATCATTTTCACCATCTGCGTCATCATCGTCGTGGCGGCGGCAGTACCACTGGTATATCAATGACTACTCGGTCAGCTTCGGCAGCAGCAGCCGCTGCATCACAAGACTCAAGAGAGGGGAGTGTAGATTCGAAAGACCAGTCTGTTGTTAATGATCCTTATTCAACTGAGTGTATTGACCAACCGTATGTACCTGTAGAGACAAGTTATAGCAAGAAGTCTGGCAATGTTGCATCACATGATATTCCCCAACGTGGAGCTAAAGGACGTAGACGTCGTGGCACTGGTCGAAGACCAGTTCGTCCTATTGGTGTAGTCTCTCCATCTCTTGAATGTTCTATGAACACATCTTTGCCCGAAACTAAACAAACCCTCACCGATGATACAGATAACCAAGCAAACGTTTTGTCAGATGTTTCATCTTCAAAATCCGATTGTAAATTACCACTCAGTTGTCCATTCAATGGCTGTGAAAAGCGTTTTGCCGATATTCTTAGTATGCGTTTTCATTTCACAATGGGACATCATAACATTCAAACCGTAGAAATGAAAAATAGGAGAGAATCTCTTGCTGAGCCTGTTATTGATCAGGTTAGATGGATAAAAAGTGGAGATTTTGATAATAATCTTGAAATATCTGTTTGTGATATCTCTGCTAATTCATCTCCTCCACCGAAACTAGCAAGAGCACATTGTACCAAAGATAGAAGTAGTGACAGTAACGAAACAAGTTTAGTTTTAACAAATGGTGATGATATTGATGATAATATTGATCCACCGAAACTACATCGTGTTGTATCAATATCTGATTCTTTTTCTAATGCAAATCCACTTATTGATCCAGGTGACTCAAACTCATCGAAGTTTGATAATAATCACCATACAACAGATGTTCTTGACGAACCTCCTACTGCTAGTCCTGCATATTCTGATATCTCTGATGACGGTACTGTATCATCTACAACTAATAATTTCCCAGTTTTAAACTTAGGAATGGCAGCAATTGATGTTCAGAATTCCAGAGAAGGAATATTGAATTCTTCATCAATTTTATCAAATCTTTCTAATCAACCACCCTTACCTCAAGGATACATTGATGTTTCCAGACGCTTAAATCTATCTCCACTTATATTGTCTTCATGTTCTACTGTTACTGGATCTAGTGAACCGACTAAATTATATTTTCCTGCTAATTTGTTTTCTCCAACTCTAAAAGGTGTAAGCAATATCTTCTATCAAACTGCATCTCCAACTATTAAATCCATGGACAAACAGAGTGCAGAAAGTGGATTAAAACCGATTAGAAATAATAATTCCCCTACAACTTATCCTTTTCAGAAAGAATCGCCTTCCAGATCCCTGATAACCAACAATAACAATCATAATACTAGTTGTAGCAGTAATCCATCAGTATTACATGATTTATCAAGTTCTCAGTCGTCCCCTTCTAATAATGCTCCGCTAATTCCATCATCAAATCATGATAATTCCCGACAGCTGACTTTTCTCTCCGTTTCTCCTGGATTAGTTATGACTGAGCAAAATTCACGTCCATCGTCCACAGGATCATTTGTATCAAATCCTCTTACTTTTTGTGTTTCACGAAATTCTCCAGTTCCACCACGACCCGGTAAGTTAAACTCATTTGGTTAGGTTATTCATGTGAATTAATTTAAACGTTGTAGGGCTACAATTTCAACTGACAAACTAATCAATCAAAAATGTTCAGTTATTTATGGTATTTATTCCTACTGGTTTTGCTATGTTGAAAGCTTTTATTTGGATGTAGTTGTTTGATCCTTAAACATACTTATTATCCGATCATAGACAACATAGGGTCTGACATGAATGTAATCTGATCCAAACCAGGTCATCTCACAATAGCAGAGTGAGAAATAAACTCAAATATAAAAAGATAAGAGTAACAACTGTAATTTCACCGTAGAGCTAAACATAAAAACATATAAAGAGTTCGAAATAACAATAAAATTCATGGTAAAACATATTGATACCAATTAGATTCATGGTACTTGAAATGGAATCATCAATTGTAATTGTCGTATGAGAGACCAACCTACTCCTGTACTGACACATATTGTCTAATAGAGTAGGCGTCGGTTGACTACTCCTAATTTGTGTCCTAATCATCTCGATCAATGAAAGTTGAAAGCTGTGTCAATTTATTTACCACACAACACTATGCCCAACTCCATCAATACTCTTCATGGTTTGACAAAAAGTAGGGGGTCATTCGTATGGTTGGTTTCACTAGTTGCCGACTTTCCAAGGTCATGTTTCATAGCTATTAAGTAAGACAGGATTGTTTACTATTTCTATTGAGAAGATGGTAATCCGTGATAACTACATTTTGTCATCATAACTTGGTACAGTTGGCAATACTGCATCACCCTCCAACCTTTAATTTGATCGTTTTTGTTTTAGTTCTTTGTATCCAACCTGTTCGATGTGGTATCATAAGATCACTTCAAACAAGTATTCTCACCAATATTGCCCGATTAGGTTGTCTTAATGAAAGGTCCAGTTCAACCATTTCATCAAAGTTACGGTTGGGATCATTGTTTAGTTTTATCAGGCGAGGTGGTGTTTTAGTATCTGCAAGAAATTGGGTTATAGGTTTTTGATTCGTATGAAGTGTTTTTCGGTTTGTTCACTTTCCCCCTTATGACCTGGTTGGTACGGCCGAGAGTAGGTAGAATTCCATTCTTCCTCTCGAAGTGCTCTCATATGGCCACACCTATATAGCCACTGCCAGGGAATTCCTGTTCACTGCCTTCACGCGTTGCGGTGTTGTTAAGAGGACGGAAAACAAACGTCTGGCATTTAATCCGGGTCGGAGTGTACTGAGGATCCACCCAGAGAAGTTGAGAAACCCTGATTCCAAACCAATGGTGTATATGGGCTCCATGATTTTAAGGGAACAAATGGCGTATGAACCAATCGTTGGTCACCGGCTACCATGGGATTGCATCTCCTGATGTTGCTCCACTGCCTTGTGAATCAAACCTTTAGGTTAAAGGTTGGGGGAGTTGATCACCCAAGAAAAAAATATGCTTCGGTTTGGTCACTTGGACAGTATTCTAGCTCACATGTAACTTAAATAATGAGTGTAGTGCATATATATTTTGGTGCCCCTTCGTATTAATGTTTATGTGTTTCAGTCAGTCAGTTAGTAACAACGTAGAACTTCGTACGTACGTACACCAGTTCGAGTTGCTACACCACCTTAACACAGAGATGTCGATCCAAATCCCGTAGTGGTAGAGGTAGCAAGAGTGTAAGCAGTGATCGGGAAGATTAGGGTTCGGAGATGTTATTTAAAGAGTATAATTCAGTGAAATAAATTTGGAAAGAGGAAAAAAGGGAATTGAAGAATTCAGAAGATTAGAATTTGGGAGAGCACAAAGAGTGGATGCACTTGCGCCATTGCAAACGATTTTGAGCCATGTCATTCAGGGTCTCTAACCATCGGTTGCTATCATCTCGCGGTCCCCAACCAGGTAGTCTATACCTACCAACATGACTCAGTCCACTTGTCAGTGACTTCATGGACTTGTGCCATGTTTTGGTCTGGCCGCCCCTACCTTTCTTCCAACCTACTCCTATACCACTGAACATCACACATCGAGGCAGTCGGTCGTTGAGCATACGTAACACGTGTCCCAGCCATCTCAACTGATGAAGTTTCACTACTTCATCAATTGATTTTCCATACTTACCTAGTACCCGTTTATGTGTTTCAATAAATAAATTACATTGTATCCATTTATGGTAGTTATCATCAATCTGAATTTAATTCTATTCTTTTCACACAATATAGGTTTATCCGATCAAGGATTACTATCATCGCATAATAATCACCACCCATTTTATCAGCATCATCAGCCTTCTGCACTGTCTAAATCTTATGAATAAACAATTAGACACATGTATATGTCTATTATTCAATACATAAATGTATATTTCAACATTGTACAAATGAATGAGCCATATACACAACTATACTACTGGCGTTTACAGTGGCAACAATAGTAGTACTTGTGTACGAGGCGATAGCGGTGCACATATGGTAGTATTGTTGATAACTTGATCTTATCCAATGGAGAATCATTAGAGTTGTTATTTCTCTATGTGTATCTAATTTATATTTTATTATTCACCCTATTTCTCATCACATATTTTTTACTATCCTGACAAGAAACAACCAAATCCCATCATTAATCAATTGATGATAGCAATATTCTCATTCTTCCATTGTCCATCTTTCTCTTTTGTCTTCGTCTATACTTTGTTTTTCTCTGTCTCTCTATGCATTGAGAAGAAAGAATGATATTCAATTTCAAGAAATCATGTGGTTGTTGTTGTTATCATCTCATTATCATGTTCCTTCTCTTTGTCCTTTCTTTTCTTGAATCTTTATTCTTCCATTGTAATTTTGTTCTGTTTCTATTCTCTATATTCCTGTTCCAACTGACTACTTATCAATGCTCGCTCACCAAGGGTCTTTCACACAAAATCCAAATTACCATTATCCTTATTTGCTACTATTTAGTCAATTTTGTAATTTCTCCTTACACATATACAAGATAAAAAACTATGCATTATTATTACTATTACTATTATTATTATTATTATTATTATGATATTTGACCTCTTCCTTACTGACAATATATCTCTAGTTGAATAACTGTGAAATGCAAGAATAAATGGATATTATCTTGTGTTTTTGTTGTCTTTATCAAAAGTCAAGCAACACTCTTAATAGTAACACTCCTTAAAGTTTCCAGTTTAGGATATGGTTTATATGATTATACACTGTAGAAGTACCTTGTTATTTTTTAGTATTATCGTAAAAGTGCTTTCTCGTTTTTATGGATGAATGAATGACTTTTTTAAAAAATTGTATTACAATCTTATCTTTCCCCTCTGTCCAGGGTTATTTGGATACTGAAACAATATTGAACTCCAAAGTGATGGTCACTGTGTTCTCATTTTTGTACTATGTTCCACTTTTTTTTTGTCGCTTAATTTTCTCATATTATACCGCAAGAATCATTCAACAACAATCTTCTTTTACATGGCTCCGAGTTTTCTTTTATTTAAAGTTTTCTTTTTGACACCACCACCCTATATGTAACCATGTTTGTATGTGGGAAGGAAAAGAGAGAGTTTCACTTAAACCACATACATGGTACATGTTACTATCATGAAATTATCAAGATAGACCATTTAACTATTTACATTAGTAGTAGTGATCAATTATGTCTACCTATTTTGATTATTATTATTATTGTTATTACTGGAATTGTTGTACTTTTGGTTTTTATGTCATGTGTGTATGTGAAACACACTAGTTCGGTTTGTACAGAAAGAAATAAAAACGTCCGTTACTGTTTGTGACGACGGTCTCCATTGGTTTGTGTAGTAATACTAATACGAAACATTGTCATGCTGAAATTCATACAATAAACCTCATCGGGTGTGAGGCACTTATTTGCCGAAGTCAGTGGAAGATTGGCAATACCGTGGATTAATTGAAGTTAGACGTTAACGGCGTTGCATCCCAGATTAAGTGTCCACGCACGAGATCGGAGGTGCTGGGTTCGATTAGTGGGGCTCGCGGATATGCACCTCTGAGCCGTCCCGTACCATTAGGAAGCCCGCTTAGTGTTTCCAGATTTTTAATGTTCAAAAACATTATCCCAATGACATTGAATGGTACGGATGCGCTAGACAAATACCTTGTTAGCCAACTTGAAATTCTTTGAATATTGAACTGTTTTTATAATATTTAGCTTCTCAATCGTTAGGCGGCAGTAGGTTTAAATCCCACTACACCACTTCAATTTAGATGAATAGGTAGTAGTATTAGGTCTCACTCAAACACTATGGCTCAATGCATAGTACATTGAAATGTGTATCTGATCTTAGGTAACATGACACATGTGCATTTTACCAGGTTGTCCTACCATAGCGAAATGGAATTATAAAAAAAAACAACCAAAATAGCAAGAGTGCTGATGGTAGTAGAAAGCATCAGATATAAACAGAACGATTCAAGATGAAGTGTAAGGTAATTTAATTTAAGTTTAGGCAAAGGGTAAATATATCTACACCCTTTCGACCCTGTTACCCAAAGTCTTTAAACAATGGTCACGATAAATCCACAGACCCCACCCAGGTACTCTGAACCCCCCAAAATCCCTCAATCAGACAATTATTCCATGCATTGATACTACATCTGAGTTTAATTCCCTATATTTCTCTTCCAACCTACTATTACACGAGTTATGATCGTTTGTTGAAGTAACAGTTGGTTGGGATTATCCAATGCATGTCCAGGCTAAGTTATTCGATAGCGATTCAACATCCGTACATGGTAAATGAGATACATTCACAGCAACCTTAACTATCACTTCTAAGTGTGTTCATCAGATGATGAATTCAACTCATGAAGAATTATTTTTATAAATTTGAGTTCAATAAATTAAATTTTAGCAAGTAAAGAAGATATTTGATTTTCTTAAAAAAATTAGATAGTTTTGTGGGTGTACTGTCTGTTATTAAAAGTAAATCAAATGGTACCTGCATTTAAAAGTTGTTTGATTGTTTACTTGTGATTTAATAAATTTTATAGTTTAACACAATGTATTAAGTATATTTGTCGTACAGGCGGGCCGTTTTCTGTTATCCCATGGCCCATCAAATATCACATGACAAAATCGTTAGTATTTTATTTATTTGAACACAAATATTGGTACAAAGGGACACTGAACACACATGCGCCACATAAATCGCTTGATTCGTGTGTGGGCTGTGATACTGCCATGGTGCCCAGACCAAAGAAGGTGGTTTTCTTAGGAGGCCACTCCCCAAAACTTTCGCCTAAAGGTCTGGTCCACAAGTCAGTGGCGCAACGTAAGGAGATGCAATCCGACAGTAGCTGGTGATTAACATTTGGTTCATACGCCATTTGTTCTTGCAGCCCATATGCATCATTGATTTGGAATGAGGGTTTTCCAACTGCCCCAGGTGTATTCTTCGTTTCCACCAACCCGGTTAAAGTGTCGGACATTCGCTTTTCATTCTCTCAATTTCCTCAAATACACCCCCAGTGTGAGAAGACAGTGAGTGGGACTTTCCTGTCAGTAGTTTTATATGCGTGGCCATATGAGTGCATTTGTAGATGGAGGTCTGAATCTCCTCACCCTCAGCCGTACCAGGGCTTTTGGGGGAAATCTCTGATCAGAATACCGACTTATACTATCTTGACCCTTTACCAAACCAATGGTGCATCAATCACCACTAGCAGCATTGAGTCAACTCTGAATTCTTGTTAGTCTTCGATGTGGCTAGAAGCTTCTCGCCTAGCGCGGCCCATCCAGACTAGAACACAAATATCAACCCCTACTCTATAATTCATATATTTTAGATATACGTAGTTTATATACAGGTCAGACCACATCACGCCACAAAAAGAAATATAATCATTATACAAGATCTAGCCAAAAGTAGTTGTGAGTATAGGAGACTGTAACTAACAAATTAGGAATAAATCAAGAATGGTATATTGTATAACAGCAGTTAATTATACGGTAAGAATATGTATATATAATGACAGTCTATAAATAACTCCTAGCCGTTACCATTCATTCTTCAGATATAACGTTTTCTATATGAAAGGATCTACATTTATGAATCCTTTTCGTTTTACATTTCTTGACTAAACAGTCTGAAACCTGCGTTTGTCAGATCTTTTCAAAGCAAAAGGTATATCGTGTCAACGCAACTATATTCATGTATCAGTCTGTTTTCAGAAATACCTTAGATGATGTTCGTCAGTTGCTTCGATTCTGTATAAATACTTAAGTTAACGCAACTATATTCTCACAATGTTTTTTGATGATAGTTGAGAACTATACTTTTCTAGTCGATTCAAATCACATAATGGTAGAGGTAGTAAAAGTATAATCAGTAATCCGAAAGATTCAGGTTTGAAGACGTCATTCAAGGAGTATAATCCAGTGAAATGCATTTGGAAAGAGAAAAAATAAAAGGGAATTGAAGAATTCAGAAAATTATAATGTGGGAGAACACAAAGAGTGGATGCACCTGTTTCATTCTAGATGTCTAACCATCGGTTGTTATCGTCTCGCAGATACCAACCAGGTAGTCTACACCTACCAACATGGCTCATTCCACTTTTCAGTGAGTTCACAGATTTGTGCCATCTTTTTGTCTGGCCACTCCTAGCTTTCTTCCATCAGCCTTCATACCCATAACAGCACACGAGATCAAGTTGGTCACTATCAAATCCTTCCTACAACAAATGATAAAAACTGAATCCATTGCATTTTATTATCTCGAATTCATTTTCATATGCTGACATTTATTTAAAACAGACATAAGACTAGTCTGAATGAAGGTCAAATGATCACGATCGATCGATCACTGGGTGGCGATCGATGTCATGCATGTCTAGTCCTTATTAGTGTAGGGAGCACTAGTTCCCTCAAGATTACAGGTACACCTTACTGACGAGTGCCAAGTAGCACGAAACCCAGGTCCAGGGTTTCCTGTCGACTACCTCCAACCACCATCTAATCTCGAAGGTCAAATGAAGGTAATCTACTGTTTAACCTTAGCTCAGAAAGTCATTTATGATTTCTCTGTGTTGTGTTTAGAGGTGAAAACCTTTTGGCTAATAGTCATACGTCAGTGATGATTTCTGTTTCGAAGATTTCATGTAACATTGCTGAAAATCAATAACAGTGGCATAAATATATTAGTTGTTGATCATCTTTTAAATTTCGACTGCCTGAAGCTTTTACTGATGATGTCGTTCAGAAGAACGATGCAAGCTTCATAACCAAACCATTCAGCTCAAAGAACAAAACTCCATCAAAAACATATCGTCTTCTTCATTAATCAATTTGAGTTATTATTTTTAAATTATATTTTCGTTATCACAATATACTATTTAAACTACTTTTATTTCATCCTGATCTAATCCGTATTTCTTTTTAATGATGAAACGTATCATAAACATGCTCGATACACAATTATGCTAGATCCTACTTTGAGGATTTCTGATTGTATACACAAATCTCTATAAATAGGATGTAGTTTTACAAATATAATTTTATCAGTCAGTCAGTTAGCTACAATGTAGGACCAGGCACATATATACATCGGTCCAACTTGCCATACCACATTAGCACAACAAAATGAACACTAGATTCATAGAAGTAGTTAATTCAATGGTGGTAATATATAAAAGAAGGATTGTGTATAAGGACATAGTAGAGGAAGAAAGAATTAGTTGGTAGAAAGGAAGATATGATACGATTTTATTCTCATTGTTTAAAGGAAGAGAGATAGTGTATTCACCTACACCATTGTGATCGATTCTGAGCCATGTCACACAGAGTCTCCAACCCTTGGTTACGATAGTCACATGGACCCCAACTAAGTAGTCTGCATCTCCCAACATGGCTCAGACTAGAAGTTAATGACTTCAATGACTGATGCCACGTTTTGGTTTGGCCGTCCTTAACTTTCATCCAACCATCCTCAACACTACTCAGCGTTGCACATCGTGGTAATCGGTGTTCAGGCATACGCAACACATGGCCCAACCATCTCAATCGATGAAGATTTACAACTTTATCAACTGATTTTCCATCAATCTCTAATACCCTGTGTCTAACCTCACTATTACTTACCTGGTGATCCCAGAATATGCCAGCAATATTTGAAGGCATCTGTGGTCAGATTCTAGCAGCTTACGAGTATCTGTTTCAGTGATATAAATAAAATAAATTCAATTTTCCCCACACAGTTTCTTCTGTCCTTTTAAAAATTTATCAAAGCAATAAGTTGTATAAAGTTTCAGAAGTCATTCCGTAAAATCTTGATTTAGAGACGTTTTGTAGTGTGAAATATTTACATCTACAACATAAGTAACATATTCAGTTTTTCGTTAGCTCAATTTCCTTCAATGTATATAATACTCGGATAATGAAAATAGCTTGATGGAATGCTTTTGGTGATCTTATGATCTCGAAACTGGATTATTTAATTAGGGACTTTCATGATTATTTTGTACAATATCGCCCCCAAATGCCCTGGTACCCCACAGAGTGGGGAGAGTCAGCCCTCCCTCTCCAAATGCTCTCACATGGCCACGAGTATACAACCACTGTCAGTGAAGTCTTACTCACTGTCTTCTCGGGAAATTACTGTTGTTTACGAAATTGAGAGGATGAAAAGTGAATGACCGACACTTTAACCGAGTTTATGGATATGGAGGATTCAAACAGGGGAGTTGAAAAACCCTCATTCCAAACCAGTGATGAACATGGGCTCCAGTATCCTGAAAAAACAAATGGTGTATGAACCAATCGTCGGTCACCGGCTATCATGGAACTGTATTTTCTAACGTTGCTCCACTGCCTTATGGATTAGACCTTTAGGTTGGAAGTTCGGGAAGTGCCCTCCGAAAGAAACCATCTGTTTCGGTCTGGGCACCCGGGCAATATCACAGCCCACACACGAATCAAGTGATTTGTGTAGTGCGTATGTATTCAGTGTACCTTTGTACCAATATTTGTGTGTTCAAATAAATAAAATAATAATAATAACAGCATATTCTAAGTAGAAGTGAGCTTATTCCAGTAGCATTTTAACATCATTTATGAAATAATTTATATCTAATAAGAGGAACACTCAATTAGAAGACATAGTAGTTACCCCATGTCCATCTATATAGACAGACAACTGAAAAGGTGTGATTAGTAAAATTTTAAAATCCTTTTTATTTAAATCCAGATCATCTCAGAATCTTTAGTAACAGTAAATTTTGATCAATCTACGGTCAATAACCATATCTACATTCATTCAATTTATCAGATCATACAAAGTCAGATCAGTCAATCAATCAATCAATCAATCAATCACTCATATGGTCATGGGTTATTTGAACAAACGATTAATCAATATGAATGAAAAAAACATGAATTTACTGAAATCTGTTTCATTTAACTGTTGATTATATTGTGCAGAATGATAATCAAAACTTCTCAATCAAACTGTCTGAGTTAGAGAATGTTACATCATAAAACATGAAACAAATCGTTGACATTTTTCGTCATGATAGTGGTGGTAACTTTGGGAATATGTAATTTTTTTTAAAAAGAAAGATTGGTTACATAGTCTATTTAATGTTATGGTTCTAATGAATTTCTATAAATAACAAAATTATATTCTAATAGTTGAGATCATGAGTCAATTGAAGTTAGACCACTATGGAAAACATGGAAGCACTTGACGACTGTTTCTTCCTATTGTAGGACTCCTCATTAGTGTGCATTCATGATCCCGCCTCGTGAGATTCGAACCCATGATCTATAGGTCTCGTGCGCGAACACTCGAGACAGGATCGTGGATGCAGTCCCATGGTAGCCGGTAACTAGTAATTGATCTATACGCCATTTGTTCCTTCAGGATCCTGGATCCCATGTGCACCATTGATTTGAAATCAGTGTTTTCCAACTCCTTTTGGTGGATTCTCCGTGTTCACCAACCCTGTTAAATTGTTGGACATTCGCTTTTCTTCCTCACAATTTCGTAAAAAACAGTAATGCCACGAGAAGGCAGTGAGTAAGACTTCTCTGATAGTGGTTTTATACGCGTGGCCATATGAGGGGATTTATAGAGGGAGAGTTAACTCCCCCCACTCTCGGCCGTACTAAGGCATTCAGAATTCTTAGACTATTCACTAATTCGTAGGACTGAAGGCTTGACTTGTAAACTCTTCTTTATTGTTTGTGACCATATTTGTTTGATGAACCAACATACAACACTATATGTGTTGTATTCGAAGAAGATAAAGTATGGGTAATTTCTGAGAACTATTTATGGACTAATATTATACAATGTTGTATTCAATATAGTTACTATTAAATAATTAGGTTATATATATTTATATTTTCTTTATAATAAGCTTTTATTTGACCTTTTGACTACTATTATACGATTTACGATCCACCCTTTCTCTTTCTCCTGGTGATCGATTGCATCATGAAAAAGTCAACATCTGGAAGGAAGCATGGGATACAGTGGACAGCTAGGATGAAGCTGGACGACCTAGACTTCGTAGATGATCTGGCCCTTCTGTCGCAAACGCAACAACAAATACAGAAAAAGACGACCAGTGTAGCAGCAGCCTCAGCAGTAGTAGGTCTCAACATACACAAAGGGAAAAATAAGGTTCTCCTATACAACACACCATTCAGCAATCCAATCACATTTGACGGAGATTTCGAAGATGAAAAAAACATTTACATATCTGGGCAGCACCATTGATGAACACGGTAGGTCTAATACACATGTGAAGGCGCACTTTTTGACTTGATCCTGTATAATTATTATTTTCTGTTTTATGATATGATTTAGTCTGGTTTACTTAAATAAAATCCACGTAATATGATTCACATAGTGGAAGCAGATATTGGTATTCTGGACTGAACAGGTAGAGCTCAACGAGAAGGACCGATAAGAATTCTAGGCTGTTCGTACCTGTCACGCATCATTGGTTTGGCACAGTACTAAGATTGTATAAATCGTGTTCTGTTTGGCGATCATATCACATGATCCAATTAACAGGCCACAAGTCATAACAATATGAATTATGAATTATTATTGACATAAATCTAGAATGATTGAGACTGATACTTAGACGGTTATATATTGTTATTCAAGATTATCAATTTTATGCACTTAAACACTTGTATATATTAATTTAGTAATCTGATCAAAATTATACTGATTACTATGAGTTAATAGACAAAGTATAATCTTCGTACTCAGTTAGTTGGATTGGCGATTCTTGACAGCACCTACTTCTATTCGGACAGCGTGTGAGTAATTCATAAATTCTCAGTATATAGTTAGAAGTTGTCTGTTTGCTGAGTTGTTCTCTGTTTTGGCTATTAGATGGGCAGACATGGGAAACTACATTATGGACCAATGGTTATTGAGTCTTATTCTCACCTAGCATCCTACATTTCGTGTACTTTTGTTTAGCAAAAGTTCATTGGTACTATATAGCTAGTCTATGTGAGCTAATCAATACTCGAACTAGGTCAATCCAACTGCTCTCCTGTCTTACGGTCTGATCTTATGGATCTAAATAACCGAACAAGAAAATCTGTTTATTTTCACTGATGCATAACGAATAGACTTTAGGTAAATAACCACTGAAAACCGGGAAGTACAGTGTATCTGTTGGATTTTATTACATACAACTGATCATGTCATCTGGAATTGTGGTGAAGATGATATATATATATATATATATATATATATATCATCTTCACCACAATTCCAGATGACATGATCAGTTGTATGTAATATATTTAGTTGCCAGTCAGATTAGAGTCATTATTGATAATTTATTCGCCTAACCCACCCAGTTGAGTCCAGAACACTAATAACAGCATACTTGATTTATATACCAGCCAAATACACCACATCACATCATAAAATGGGAAATAACATTTACACAAGATCAAGCCAAAGTGACAATGAATGTGGGAGACTGTTATCAATAAACTGGGTATCCTTAAGCATAGTAAATCATACCATAATAATTCATGGATCAAAATGAAGCTTATAATAAGAGGAATATAGATATACACAATCCAGTTACTGAATAGTTATACAATAGGAATATAATGTATAATATTGGTACATGAATAGGTCACAGAGGTTACCCATAACTTAATCTTCACTAGGATATAACAATTTCTATAAGAAAATTGTTTAAAAAAACTAATTTATTTTCACTACTGAAATACATCTAAGTGGTATGACTTATTTAAATACGTATAATTTTTTTTGGATTGACATTAACCTATTTTGTAAGCAATGATGAATAGTGGCTAGCAGTGGAATCCAGGACGCGCGTTTCGTCCTATTTGTACCTGCATCTCAGAGTTGATGTTCACTCTGAGACTGATCGATTGCAGTCTTAAACCTCAATGGGAAGATACAAGCCAAACAATACCAAGTGAATTTGAGATTAACCTAGTTGCTTCATTATAACTTGATTAGTAGAAATCGATTAGACCAAATGAATATATACATAAGTATTTCCACTATCACTTCAATTATACAGTTTATACCTTAATTATTAATGTATCTGTTTTAATAGCTTAGGTTTGTTATTTTTATGGTGACTATGTTGTGTTGGGATCCGCGAGACGATAGCAGCCGATGGTTAGAAACCTTGAACGAGATGTCTCAAAATTGTTTGCAATGGTGTGCGTAGGTGCATCCACTCTTTGTGTTCTCCTACATTCTAATTTTCTGAATTCTTCATGTCCCTTTTATTTTTTCTCTTTCCAAATTTGTTTCACTGGATTATACTCCTTGAATGACATCTTCAAACCTGAATCTTTCCGATTACTGATTATACTTTTACTACCTCTACCACTATGGGATTTGAATTGACAGCTGTATCTGTGTGTTAATGTGGTATGGCAACTCTAACTGATGTATGTACGTACGAAGCTCTACGTTGTTACTGACTGACTGACTGTGTTTAAAAATAATCTAGGACTTGGGATTGATGATTCTTTATCAAGGAATTTCTATACATAATTTCGTTGAAACCATATTTATATCATGATTTAACCGAAGTTCTTAAATAATTATCTAGACCTCCTATGTGGTCCATCCCATTCCAGTTTGTGAAGTATAGATGATTCGGTTATATGTTTGATGACTGAATAATGATCCAATCACTATTCATATTTTCAAGTTTCTTAACATATTGTAAATCACCAACGTAGATGATCTATGTCGAATGATTGGGCGCCTACTAGAGTTAGGCGGGAATAGTATGACGAATCAGATAACGTTGAGGTCACATCTCGTGGTCACCACTTTACCTAGATTAACCCATCAACGTATCAAGTTATTATAGATGCTTTGAAGACTATAAAACACAGAGGACGTTATTACAGAAATATATATTAGTTAAAATGGATAGAAGCGTAAGACCATCGCCGCATGAGTCAGTTCATCACGAACGATTAACTGATGCTCATTGGTTGTCCTTGACCTTGAGGAGGATCGATATTCAGTGACCCAACTGCTAGATGATTTGGCTACGGTTCAGTAAAATTTCTCTGGCCCTACAATATATTACGACTGTCAGTAGTTCTCCAGTTTACATCAGTAGATTATTAGAGAATCACACATCTAGATAGATATTCTTTTTAGTTTAGATACAAAAATTTTCATTATTAAATTGTCAATCTTTTTATCTGAAGATAAAGTACTTTCTATTCATAAATTACACTGGTAGAAATACTCGATTGAAATTGTATACATATTGATTTATGTTCCTTGATACTAATTGAATATATCAGTATTCGATTTAAAGAAAATTCAATCCAACAATGTTCATAATGAAAAGATCTGAGATCAAGTTACATGTAGGTTCTTTCAATGAATATGAGAAAGGTATGCAACTTGTATCTGTGACTAGATATTTTTATCGTTTTCATATACCAGTTTAATAGAGAATAGTTCTGTTAGTATTAAATTAATCTAATTCTGTTTGTATATTTATGTAAAAGTCTAAATTTTACTTATTCTATATTTACTTACTTACTCCTATTATTCCCAATGGAACATAGGCCACCGATCAGCATACTTAAAACAACTCACGCTGTACTGGACCTTCATTTCCACTTCTATTCAATTCTTGTTCATTCCTCTCATGTTGGTCTGTCTCCATTTATCGGCGAAATGTGATCTTCTTTGATCTTCCTCTTCTTTTTTCGCATTGAGGGTTTCAAGTTATGAGGGATTGCCTTGTGACACAGTACGGTGATTTGCTCAATGTGTGTCCTATGCACTTCCAGCACTTTTTCCCGATTTATTCCTCCACTAGTTTGTTCTGGTTTGTTCTCTCACACAGTCGGTTGTTACTGACAGTGTAGTGTCTGGTCAACGGATCTGAAGTATTTTGTGTAGACAACTGTGAATAAACACTTGTATGTTGTAGATGATGGTTTTTGTCATCCTCCTCCATATTCTCACCCCATACAGTGGAACTGTGTTGACATTTGTATTGAAAATTGTGACTTTAGTGTTGGTTGACAGACAGTTGTTTTGAGTTCCCGATGTTCTTCACTTGTAAATATGCTTCTCTTGCTTCACCGATTCGCGCTTTCACATGTGTATCAGATCCACCGTGTTCATCAATGATGCTGCCCAGATATGTAAATGTTTTCACATCTTTGAAAGCTTCTCCGTCAAGTGTGATTCAATTGGTGTATGTTGTGTCGCATCAGAGAATCTATATTTACTAATATACATAAGTATTGAATGAAAGGAACAATCTTCAATGAAACATTAAACAAATCTTTAATTCTCTCTGTCACTCGATGGACACGAGATATTCGATTGACTTGAATAAAATTTTAAGGTTATTCATCATATTTCATCAAATTTACTACATGATTTACCAGTTCATCTGTTACATATTATTAAAGCTATCAGTGGATCATATCATATAATCCATTTGATCAGTATGGGGTGATGGAGATTGATATGACTTTGATTGAGATCATGAATCAGTTGATGTTAAGCTATCATTGAAAACCTGAAAATACAGGACAGGCGTTTCGTCCTAGTATGGGACTCCTTACCAAACAAACTCGTAGCCAAGATTGTCAGTCTGACATGCAAACACTTAACCTCTAGACCATTAATCTGACAGGCGTCCAATGGTTTAACTTTAACCAATTCACGAAATTGTGCGATCATTATCTATTGTTTAAAATAGATACTTATCTCTACCTAACACTGATTTAACTTCATTGATCATGACTTATCATTAGAACTCTGTTAATTCTTTCACAAATCTAGTCACTAATGAACACATACTAATTATCAATATAGAGTTGTAATGATTACTAACTTTTTGATTACGGTCATCAATTCAATGATACAATATATTACGTAACACAACTACTCATTATTGTAAACCATGCATATAGATATATCTGAAGGGGTTTTGTGGAGATTCTAGTAATTTCAATAGTTGAAATCATGAGTCTAATGATTAAACGTTTGTGTGTGAGACTGATAGGTCCTGGGTTCGAATTACGTGGGGGGGGCGAGAGCGTGGATTCACACTGCAGACGAGTCCCATACTAGGATGAAATGGCCATCCAATACTTCCAAGCTTTCCATGATGGTCTAACTTCAATTGATTCATCATTTCAAATATATATATATTCATTGGTATACGTAAACTAAGTGATTTAAATGATTTATACAGGTAGTTTTACACATAGTTTTTTCACAGATTGAAATCATGAGGCAATTGAAGCGAGACCACTATGGAAAATCTGGAAGTACTGAATGGCCGTTTCATCATAGTATGGGACTTGTCTACAGTGTGCATCCACGATCCCGCCTCCTGCGACATTCGAACCCAGGACCTATCAGTCTCGCGCCAAGCGTTTAGTCAACTAGATTTTTCTTCTTTTTTTTTCAAAGAAAAAGGAAATTTACAAATTTTTTCAAATTGTGTTACAGGGAAATCGATTTCTTTGTTTCTTCTTCGTTTTTTTTTCTTAGTTTTCTTAGTTGAACATTGAACTGTTTAAAAGTACATTAATCACTTTTCTTTTTTTCTTTTTTTTTATAAACTTTAAAGGTATAAATTTTATTCTTATGGTAACAATTTTAAATTGTAGTTAAGCATTTAATCAATAATTTTTTTTTCTATTTATTTATTTATTAATAACCAATCATCAAATCGAAATAATTCGATAACAATTGAGGAAATAATTGTTCTAATTTAATGATTGATAAACATTATATATATATATATATAGAAACAGACATATAGAAATAAACAGATAGAGAGAAAAACAGGCACAGATAGACAGACTCGATAGATGGATAGATAGATAGTTAGATAGATAGTTAGATAGATAGATAGTTAGATAGTTAGATAGATAGATAGATAGATAGTTAGATAGATAGATAGATAGATAGATAGATTGATTGATAGATAGATAGATAGTTAGATAGATAGATAGATAGATAGATAGATAGATTGATTGATAGATAGATAGATAGATAGATAGATAGATAGATAGTTAGATAGATAGATAGATAGATAGATAGATAGATAGATAGATAGATAGATAGTTAGATAGATAGATAGATAGATAGATAGATAGTTAGATAGATAGATTGATTGATTGATTGATAGATAGTTAGATAGATAGTTAGATAGATAGATAGATAGTTAGATAGATAGTTAGATAGATAGATAGATAGATAGATAGATAGATAGATAGATAGATAGATAGATAGATAGATAGATAGATAGATAGATAGATAAAACTAAACATTCGTGTATTTCTAAGAACTTTATCTAAAAATTAGTAAATAAAAATAGAACTCAAAAATCTTTACGTTTATGCTTGGACATGGTTTGTCAGTTATTCGTATACCCAATTTAGCTACTGATTAGGTTACTGGGATTTAGGTCAATTTATAAATTACAGTGAATCGTTGGCTGACGTTCAGTAGTACTGCATAGTTATTCCCTTCTAGCCTAAGACTCTTTGAAGGAATATGAAATCGAACTCCAGGATCTTGTGACCTAACAGGAATTCAGTTTCTTGTATTGTTAATCTGTAGCCGTTTTGCCGCATATCATAACTCTTAACCGATTTTATCAGTTGTTTTCTATAAGATTCCTAATTCCATTTAATTTGAGATTTTATTTTTATTTTATTTAAACGCATAAACATTTGTATAGGTAGGCACCAAATAGATATGTCCCACATAAATCATTCGATTTATGTGAGAGCTGGGATACTGATCGGGTGCCTAAACCGGAGCGGCTGGTATTCTTAGGGGGCCACTTTCCGATTTTCCAACCTAAAGGTCTGATCCACAAGACAGCGGAGCGACGTCAGGAGTAACAGTCCCATGATAGCCGGTGACCGACGATCGGTTCATACACCATTTTTTTCTTCCAGGATCCTGGAATGACTTGCTTAGATTAAATAGATTTTAGATAGAACTATGTTGACAGTATTGAATTCATAGATTGCTGTATCAGAAGATCTTTTCCACAAATAAACTTTTCTTTTTCAATAATTAATATATGACTTATATTCATATCGAGCCTAACTCCATCTGGAGACCCCCTGTGGCTACTGCCAGTCTCAAGCCCGGCACGGGGCTAGCGACCCCATTCCGTAGAAAGCTAAATTTTTCAATAAATATTTATTGATTATTGGCAAACTCAATAATTATGAGTAGAAAAAGATCTGAAAAGGTTCAAATGAAACGTATAAAGGAATATAAAAGAATTTTAAAGTGAGAACATTTGTCTTACAGAAATGTGATAATGTTTAAGTTATGATAAAGAGAGAGAGAGAGACTTAACAAACGATTTTTGTTAAACTGTAGATAACTAACTCCGCTTCGGGCAGTTCTAGGGTTACTGTCGGTCTCAAGCCTATATAAAGAAGGAGGAGGAGGAGTGGGTATAGAGTTACCAATCTCATCCAGTAGAATGGAACTTTAAGCGTTCATGAGCAAGATCGAATGTTATGGGTTCGAGCTCGTTTAGTGTAGAATCGTGGATGCACACTGCTGACGATTCCCGTACTAGGGCGAAACAGTATTCCAGTACTTCTAGGTTTTCAATAGTAGTCTAACATTATCCATTCATGATGTCGATTTAAACTCAATCTCTACAACTCTATACTGATAGTTAATTTATTGTTAGAGCAGACTGGTGTGACTTCTTTGTATAATAATGTGAGAATATCTGTGAAATTATTGTCCGTTCTTATTTACAAATGTACATTTTCATCTTATTGGTCAATTCCTAATGGACGATTACATCAAACCATAATCTCCTATTCATTAGTGGTTTTTTGTTAGATGGATGCTCTAAAATGTTATTTTTTCTAAATTTATTTTAAAGTTACGACTTACTTATTTACTTACGCCTGTTACTCCCAATCGAGCATAGGCCACCGACCAGAATTCTCTAACCCACTCACTCTATCCTGGATCTTCCTTTTCACTTCTATACAATTCTTGTTCATTCCTCTCATGTCTGTCTGTCTATCTCCATTTATCGGCGTAATATGTTCTTCTCTGGTCTTCCTCTTCTTCTTTGGCATTGAGGATTTCAAGTGATGAGGGATTGCCTTGTGACTCAGTTCGGTGCATCCCTCAATGTGTATCCTATTCACTTCCACCACTTCTTCCTGATTTATTCCTCCACTGGTTTGTTCTCTCACACAGTAGGTTGTTATTGACAGTGTAGACGGCCGTTTCGTCCTATTGTGGGACTCCTCAGTAGTGCACATCCACAACCCACCTCATGGGATTCGAACACAGGACCTATTAGTCATGTGATATACAAATGATAACTACTGAATATTACCTTGGGATGAGTATCCTCTTATTTAGCAATCATCAATATATTTCATTTACAGGATGGATCGATTGATCAATGTAATACATAATCATATCAAGCCAATTAAACTATTAATTATATTGGAGCTTAAACCATATGATTCGATGTACATCGAGGAGTGTGTAATATGATGTTGGTTAGTAGTCAATACCCATTGATCGGATAACATATCAGTTTTATAGGAAATCGATATTGCTTTGAATGATTCAGTAGTATTATTATCCACCTAAAGATCAATAACAATCTATTACCTACAAATAACATTGTAAATCACCAGCGTAGATAATCTATGTCGAATGATTGAGGACCTACTAGAGTTAAATGGGAATGGTATGACGAACCAGCTAACGTCGAAATCACACTTCGTGGTCACCACCTTACATAGATTACCGCATCAACGTATCAAGGTAATATAGATGCTTTGAAGAATATACAACACAGAGGACGTTATTACAGAAATGTATATTAGTTAAAGTAGATACAAGCGAAAGTAAGACCATCGCCGTATGGGTCAGACCATTGGTCGTCCTTGACCTTGAGGGGGATCGATATTCAGTGACCCGACTGCCGAATGATTTGACTAGGGTTGAGTGACATTTCACTGACCTTACAATACCGAGCCTAAATCATCAAACAAGTTTAATGTTCATGCGTTGGAATCAAATTGTGGTTCTATTGGTTCAATGATCTCTGATAATTCTCTCATTATTTATTTAAACACATAAACCTTAGTACAAGGAGGCACTAAGTAGATACGAGCCACATAAATCACTCAATTTTTGTGAGGGCTAGGATACTGACCGGGTGCCCGAACAGAACCAGGTGGTTTCCTTAGGAGACCACATCCGGAGACTTCAACCTAAAGGTATGATCCACAAGACAATGGAGCAACGTCAGGAGATGCAGTCCCATGATGGCCAGTCACCAATAATTTGTTCATACTCCATTTGTTCTCTCAGGATACTGGATCTCATGCGCACCATTGATTTGGAATCAGGGTTTTCCAACTCCCTTAGGTGAACCGTCCGTGTCCACCAACTCGCTTAAAGCGCCCGACATTCGCTTTTCGTCCTCTCAATTTCGTAAACAACAATTATGCCGCGAGAAGTTATTGAGTAGAACTTCTCTGACCGTGGTTGTATGCACGTGGTCATATGAGAGCATTTGGAGAGGGAAAGTTGACTCTCCCCACTCTCGGCCATTCCAGGGCATTTGGGAGGGCATTAATGTTAGTTTATAATGTCGAATCATACTGATATGATGAGTTACATCAAGAATACAGATATATCTTGATGACCACTGTCAAAGAGCACGAAATCTAGGTTCAGAGTATCCTACCAGCTCCTTCTAATCATCTCATAGTGCTAGAAATCATATTCAAATTCAACAAACTAGCAATAAATCTAGCTAGCTAAGCATTTCTTATCATTAATATGAATAAACAAATGGTCTTAATGAAACTATTCAATATAGGTATTCACAATTAGGAATAAATTCTAGATTGGAATTCTAAGTTTAATCACTTAGATGTCCATAAAATCAATCACATCCCTTTCTTACTTATACCTGTTACGCATAATAGAGCATAGGCCACTGACCAGTATTCTCCAACCCATTCTATCCTCGATCACATTGAAAATCTATCATCTTACCAAAATCATATCTTTATAAATTGATAAGTTTGGCTTTGTCCATTGTGATTGTCATTACTTGAAAATAAAAAGAATTGGAAATGAATAAATTGGCATAAGTATCCTTCATCATGTTTGTATATGTGCACACACACACACACTCTCTCTCTCACGCACACACACACACACATTTAAACCATGTTTTTATATTTTCACATGGTGTTTTGTTTATCAGATCATCATCATCATAATCTATATTAAAGTTCATATTTCGAATTTGGTAATTCATGTGTTTTCCTAGAATTTTAATCTGTTTAGATTATCTTGGTATTTAGCAACAACAACAAAATTAATTTTTTTTCTAGCCAACCAAGAATATGGTCTTTTGTTACTTTGAATAGATAATACTAAATTCATTTGATATTTCACTGATTGAAATCATGAGTCAATTGGAAGCAATGGACGGCTGTTTTATCCTAGTATTGGACTCCTCAGAAGTGCGCATCCATGATCCCACCCCCTCGTGAGATTCGAACCCAAGACTTATCAGTCTCGCGTGCGAGCACTTTACCATTAGACTACTGAACTTGCTGACATCCAACGGTGTTAATATCTAACTTCAATCAATCCACGAAATTGCACCACCGTACACCATTGTCTTCAGTGAGCCAATATCTCACAACAGATCTAGTTGAACTCCACTGGTCACTGCTTCTCCCTAGAATTCCAGTAAATACCTCTTGGAGACCGTCACTAGTGAGCAGATGATTATTATGAGAAGGCGTTTTTTGTGAAGATTTTAGAAATTTCACTGATTGAAATCATGAGTCAACTGAAGCTAGACCACCGTGAAAAACCTGGAAGATATTGATTTCTTGAATATTCCCATTGATGTTGAAGACTGTAATTAATCAATTTCTTATTGACATATATGCATACTGTACAGATTATCTCGATATTGTCTTAAGTTAAAAGCGTTCTAAACAAAGATGGATAATGGCTAACAGTGTGTTCCAGGACGCGCGTCACTCCGTCCTATTTAGGACTGATCAGATGGATGTACCATAGTTGATGTTCATTTAGGGACTCGAACCTAGTACTGATCACTTCAAACCTTATCGTGTTGTCCACTTAGCTACCGAGTTCTGATATCCACTTGCAGAATATATACTACTATCTAATCGGTGGAAGGCGTTTGACAGTGTAAATAGGAGAACATCATGGAAACTTCTTCGACACTGTGGAGTTCCTGAGAAGATTGTCAACATTATCCGGAACTCATACGACGGACTACAATGCAAAGTCGTGCATGGAGGACAGCTGAAAGATGCATTACAAGTAAGGACCGGAGTCAGACAAGGCTGTCTACTCTCTCTCTTCCTCTTTCCTCTGGTGGTTGACTGGATTATGAGGACCTCGACATCCGAAGGAAAACACGGAATACAATAGACAGCTCGGAACCAATTAGACGATTTGGATTTCGCAGATGACCTTGCCCTCCTATCCCATACACATGAACAAATGAAGATAAAGACAGTCAGTGTAACATTAATTTCTGCATCAGTAGGTCTCAACATACACAAGGGGAAAATCAAGGTTCTCAAATACAACACAGAGAACATCAATCCAATCACTCTTGATGGCGAAACTCTGGAAGATGTAGAGTCCTTCACATACCTGGGAAGCATCATCGATGAGCAAGGAGGCTCAGATGCAGACGTAAATGCAAGGATTGGCAAAGCAAGTGTCGCATTCCTACAATTGAAGAACATATGTAACTCAAAACAACTTTCAACCAATATCAAAGTGAGAATCTTCAATACCAACATCAAGACAGTTCTACTGTATGGAGCCGAAACATTGAGAACTACAACAACCACCATCAAGAAGGTACAAGTATTTATAAATAGTTGTCTACGCAAGATACTCAACATCCATTGGCCGGCAACCATCAGCAACAGCCTAATGTGAGAGAGAACAAACCAGTTTCCAGCTGAAGAGGAAATTAGGAAAAGATGATGGAAATGGATAGGATATACATTGAGGAAATCATCAAACTGTATCACAAGACAAGTGTTAACTTGGAATCCTGAAGGGAAGCGAAAAAGAGGAAGGCCAAAGAACACATTACATCGGGAAAGAGAATCAGATATGAAAAGGATGAATAACAACTGGCAAGAGGTGGAAAGTATTGCCCAGGCCAGGGTTGGATGGAAAATGCTGATGAGCGGCCTATGCTCTTTCACGAGGAGTAACAGGCGTACATAAGTAAGTAATCGGTGGAATAATTCCATTTAATTTAAATTTGTCTCTGTTAGAATTCAGCAGGTTATTATAAACAAACTACTCAAGTTTATTTCTTCATTAATAATAATTGATCATCTCTTTCATTAGTTACAAGTTAGTTAGTGTTTGTGGATGATATCCGTTAACAATAATGATGTTCATTAGATGGAAATGTATTGAATATGGATCTATGGATCTATTATGATTCAGATTCTTAAACTTTAAATCACCCTTGTCAATCTGTTAAGAAATAGACAAAGATATAATTTAGTGATGAACTATATTTCTTCCATAGTGTAGTGAACAAGAACAAAAAATGAGGACAATCAAATGTAATTGAATACAAAATTACTGAATCTTTTAGTAAAATCTGAGAATCATACACTAAATTCTTCATTTTAAAAAATGTCAATCAATTGTCTCAGACCTCGTTGTTCTTTCGTTTCCATTCTTTGTTCTCATTCTGTTTTCTTTGATCTTCTTAACGTTGTACCGCCAGGTATTTCACGCTATTTATATATGCGGAGATCAGTAGCACACACCACAATGTCAGTTAGTTTATATACTTGATAAGTTATATACACACGTCAGATGATTAGCTTATGATTAGTTTGATTTATTCAAACTTATCAATTGGCCATTTATTTAATATGATATGTTACCCCTTCCAGTCAAACAAGTTGGTGAAGCCTAGTAGGCCCTTCTGGAAGGAAACAGGCCACATCAAAATACGACACAACTACTGGGGCTAGAATAGCTGTTTTTGCAACCAAGTTGGATTTTGCCTCGTAAGGAGAAACCTAGTACATTAAATGCACCACTTTTTTGAATTTTTCGTCGTTTATCCATCCAGGAGTAATTATGCTGTTCACTTTTTGTGGAGTTCGTAATCGGTTTCAGGGGATCGGTTGAATGGGTGATTAGCTCGATCTCTACCACTCGGGTTATCACTCACGTTAGTTCATGGGTCATCCGTCTCACTATCCAGGAGGCACGACGTGGACGTGTGAGTTGAATTTTGCCTCCCTAATATGATATGTAAGTTCATATTATTATGGGAATAGTTTAGTTACTTATTATTATATAAATCAATTTCCTTCAACAGTTTTTTCTTCCTTGTATCGGTATATCAATCTCGTTTTGTTGTAATAAGTAACCAGTAGCAGTTATCCTCCATTCATATTTAACCGTTGCACAAATATCAATTATCAGCATTTTGTCAGAACATTAACTTATCAGTCTAGTTTCAAGTCGTTACACTTCCCATCATACAAAAATATGTATGGTGTAGTATCATAGTGATAAATTGGTATGACTACTTGTTATTATGGATACGAGTAATTACTTCCTCATGTATATGGCTAGACGTAAGGAGGAGGAGAAAATTGTAGATGAAGATTTTCATTATACACAAAATATACATTCATTACAGTTTCAATCACTGATTTAAAAAATGATTAGTGGTGTTTGCCGTAAATCAATCAATATCTGAGTTTCATATTTGCTCCTTCTTGACATTCAATGAATGACATTTTTAGACCCAATCGATTTGTGACACAGAATGACTTCTTAGTGTTTGATAGGTAATTAGAAGTTGAATTAACATTCAACTATTGAGCCTTATGTTTAAAGTTTACTACAGATAATTCGGTATCAATAGCCGTTATATTAAGATATGACTTAATGTCAAAGTAGTTAACTTGCATATCAGTAAACGAAATCGCTGATTATTACCGATTTGTATCTTTATGAGTTATTTATGCGATTAAGAGCTTGGTTAAATGCCTTGGTACGGCCAAGAGTGAGGAGAGTCAGCTCTCTCTCGCTCCAAATGCTCTCACATAAACACACGTAAATAGCCTCTGCCAGGGAAGTCCTACTCACTGCCTTTTCACACCACGGGTGTTGTTTACGAAATTGAGAGGACGAAAGCAAATGTCCTGTGCTTTAACTGTGTTGGTAGATATGGCGGGTCATCTAAGGAGTTAGAAAATCCTGATTCCAAACCAATAGTGCACATGGAATCCAGTATCCTGAGAGAACAAATGGAGTATGAACCAATTATTGGTGACTGGCCATCATGGGACTGCATCTCCTGACGTTGCTCCACTGTCTTGTGAATCATACCTTTAGGTTGAAGTCTCCGGATTTGGTCGCCTGGTTCGGTTTTTGCACCCGGACAGTATCCAAGCCCTCACACAAATCCCATTAGATTTGTGTGGCGCATATGCATTTGGTGTCTCCTTGTACCAATATCCATGTGTTCAAAAATAAAGACATGGAAGTTGTTGTTTATTTGTAGTATAGACTAAGAAAAACTCATCATTCTTTGATGCAATTTGAAATCATCTATAAGTATATAAACTAAGATCAATGAAGCACATACTTTGAGCCATGTAACACAAATTAAATGTTTTAACTGAAATCTAACACACTTAAGAAATTATTTGCTGGGAACTATCGATATGATAACAGACTAACCTCATTTAGACAATCATTGAAAACCAAGAAAAACTTGATCGTGATTTTGTCTAAGGAGTGGGACTCCTCAACAGTGACCATCCACGATTACACAGTAGATTTTAATACAAAACTATAATTTATGGATGAATCAATCAGATTTAGGAATAACAGGTTTTGAATTTTAACTCGAAATTCACTCACCCATTTGACCGATTAACATTTTGGCATTTTTAGCTGATGCTAGTTCCTCTTGAAAAGCCCTAAATCTAATTCTTAACCCTAACCATCAATTGTAAATCATAATCCTTATTCTTCAAACTCCTTTATAACCCTCATTTAGCACTAATAAGTAGGTAGACACTCTTAAGGTCACATTGGCGTCCATAAATTATAATCTCACCGGGATCGAATCCGTCAGGGAGCACCAGTTTCCTCAAGATTACAGGTACACTTTGCTGACCAGTGCTAAACAGCACGAAACCTATGTCGGGAAGGATTTTCTATTGACTATCTCTAACCACCATCTTATCTCAACATAGTGAACGCAATGTCGAGTCACCTAGAGTAGTGGCTACATTGTAATTTGGTCGATATGATTCGATCTGTACTAAGAAGGACTTGACACAGATGACATTGATAACCACCCAATGATCTATCAATTGTTAATAT
The DNA here is from genome assembly GCA_944470205.2 of Schistosoma margrebowiei. Classification (NCBI taxonomy): domain Eukaryota; kingdom Metazoa; phylum Platyhelminthes; class Trematoda; order Strigeidida; family Schistosomatidae; genus Schistosoma; species Schistosoma margrebowiei. The sequence continues at coordinate 1,615,730 of OX104026.1, read as the reverse complement.
ATCTCAATCCTACAATAGGTCAATCGCGACCTGGATAACCCAATAGTAGCGTCTCTGACTGTGAAACTGTGTTACACGGGATCGAATCTATCAGCGAGTACCAGTTCGCTCAAAATTACAGGTAAACCTTGCTGACCAGTGCCAAATAGCACGAAACCTAGGTCGTGCAAGGTTTCCTGTTGACTACCTTCAACCATCATTCTATTTCATTAGCAATAATCTATTATTCAACAGAATTGTATAGGCTACAGTTATTCCATATTGGTATACGTAAGGTGTCAGAAAAGAATATGCTTTATTTATCTCTACTAATTCAATAGTAAATGAATTTGTTTTTGGACAAATGAAGTAAAATCATGTTAAACATTATTTCCCTCCCCTCCCCCCCCCAAAAAAAACAGTTTCCATCGGTAATCTCTTTAGAATGTAATTTATACATTTCAATAATCATCATAATTAATAATAATCATTAAATGAAGAATGTAGGTCAAATCAATAATGTTCGTTTATTTCATAAATGAAGATTATATTTTTTTTAAATTGTTTAAATTAACTTTTCAATGGCGGCTAATTTGAAGTTCGATAATTGAACGTAACTATTTGAATGTTTTAACTGACTAGTTTCATTTTTTATAAGTATTTGTCTGATAAATTTACGTATATGAATGATATATATATATATAGTAGTATGAACAATTATAGGTTAGTATATTCAGCTTCAAGACTAGTGTAGCAGCAGCCTCAGAAGTAGTAGGTCTAAACATACACAAAGGGAGAAGTTAGATTTTCTGATACAATACAGCATGCACCATTCCAATCACACTGGAAGGAGAAGCTTTCAATGATGTAAAAACATTTACATATCTGAGGGAGTATCATTGATGAACACGGTGGATCTGATACACATGTGAAAGCGCGAATCTGTGAAGCAAGAGAAACATATTTACAAGTGAAAAACATCTGGAACTCAAAACAACTATCTGTCAACCAACACCAAGGTCAAGAATTTCAATACAAATGTCAACACAGTTCTACTGTATGGGGTGCAAACTTGGAGAACTACAAAAACCATTATCCACAACATACAAGTGTTTGTTGACAGCTGTCTACACAAAATACTTCTGATTCGTTGACTAGACACTATACTATCAGCAACAACCTACAATGGGAGAGAAAAAACTAACCTGGAAGCACTGGATGGCCTTTTCATCTTAGTATGGTACTCCTCAGCAGTGCGCATGTATGATCCCGCCTTGCGCGATTTGTACCCAGGACCTATCAGTCTCGTGAGCGGACACTCAACCTATAGAACACTGAAGTTGCCGGAATTCAACGATGTCAATGTCCAACTTCAAATAATCTACGAAACTGCGCCATCGTCCACCTGGGTTCGAATCCCGCGAGGCGGGGTCGTGAATGTGTACTGCTAAAGAGTCCCACAATAGGACGAATCGGCTGTCCAGTTCTTCCAGGTATTCCATGGTGGTCTAGCTTCAATTGACTCATGAATTCAACTATTAAATTTACTATAATATCCACAAAACCCCTCTCTGATTATAATACAGTTATCTTTCGTTTTTTTTTACCATTCTACTGATGTTTGACACTACAACTTATCAGTCTTTTTTGGTACATGTGCATCCTTTGAGAATCACTTCGATATTACTATTAAATCATAAGTATTCTATGTCTCAGTAGCTAAATGGATAACGTGACGGTGATAGCAGTAAACGGTAGTAGGTTCGAATCCCGCAATTGATATGAGCTCTCGGATGCAGGTGCATTCAGCTAACGAATCTTAAATAGGACGAAACACGCGTCTTGGATTCTGTTGTTAGCCATTATCCATCTATCCTTAAAATGCATTTCTAAAGTGTTTTCAATTCACTGGTTTTGTATTTCAAGATAGCAAGATTAACCGAATCATCACTTTCATCAAATCATACATTTTCCGATTTCAGCTTTACTTACAGTGTGTTGCTATTGAATGTAAGAAATCCTCAAAAAATAAGGATGATCGGGTATAGCGAGTAGCTTAGCTTCCCCAACCAGGAAAGACCGAAGTTCACAAACTTGAAGCAGAACTTCTCCTATCGACTGACTGAATACCTAGTCTATTACAGTCAAACTAATGTCTCTAGCATGCCAACGACAGCCGACATTGGTATAAGCTGCCCTTTATATCACTCACTGTTCGTAGATTGATTCCATTTGTCACAATAAATTTGTTAACTACTGAAAATGAAAACGCGTTTGAAGCATACTACACTATGATCAGAATCTACTTAAGTTACCCATGAGATAGGTAGTCAATAATATTTTTATCAATCTGAGTGCAGAGTTGAGTTTTAGAGAGGGCCTGAAGTATCCTTATTCAAAAATAGCTGTGCGGCAAATAGATATAAGCCATAAAGTGATTATGACTTGCTCAATGTTAGAGAAAATTGATAGGATTATCAAGCATTTTATCAGTCAAACGACTTTATGAGGAGGCTGTTCCATACGTTCAAGTCACTTGGCAACATTAAATGGCCAGTTAAACATTAGATGTTGAGATCCATTTAAACAAAAGTTAGAATACTGAATATACATTATTTTCCATACAAGTTACCTTTTACTCTGACTAGTATAGCGGCGATCCGTTGGCCAGACACTATTAGCAACAACCGACTATGGGAGAGAACAAACCAGATTCCAGCGGAGGAAGAAATCAGGAAGAAACGCTGGAAATGGATAGGACACACATTGAGGAAGCCACCCAACTGCGTCACAAGACAAGCCCTCGTGTGGAATCCAAAGGGAAAGAGGAAGACCAAATAACACATTACGCCGGGAAATGGAGATAGACATGAGAAAAATCAACAAGAATTAGATGAAACTAGAAAAGAAGGCCCAGGACAGAGTGGGTTGGAGAATGCTGGTCGGTGGCCTATACTCCATTAGGAGTAACAGGCGTAAGTAAGTAAGTAAGTATAGCGGCCCACACACGACTATTAAGATGGATTCGGTGAATGAGTATTGTATCTAGCCTGAAATTGTTTTCTGAAACTTCATCCATAGAGGCCAAATGACATCTAATAGGATCATCGAATAAACGTAATGTTTATTTAAATTTGTAAAACCGATCTAATTTTAAAATACAGTATAAATTTAAGGCATTATTGAACATGTGACCTCAAACCATATCATATCGAATGTGTAGTGCCACCGAAATGTCACTGAGCCATAACCAAATCATCCGGTAGTTGAGTCACTGAATAACGAATAGATCATCGATCCCTATGAAAGTCAAGGACAACCAAAGCGCGTCAGTTAGTCGTATGCTATACGGTGGTGGTCTCGATATCTTCTCTGTACTCATTCTTACTAATATACTTCCATAATAACGTTCTTTGTTCTATACGGTCTTCAAAGCAGCCATAGTATTTTGGTACGTCGAAGGGGTAATTCATATTAGATGCTGACTAAGATGTGTGAATTATAAACTAACTGGCTGGTTGCACCATTCCCATCTAATTCGAGTAGGCCTCCAATCGTTTGACATAGATCATCTATGTTGGTGATTTACACATGTAACCAATAAATATCTGTGAAAAGTAATTAGTGTTACAAATTCAATACTGTTTGTAGTAATACAGAATAGAAAGTGATAACCTTATTTGAAATTCACTATTAGATAAAGCTGTAATAATGAAATGTAAATCATAAACAGACACATATAATCAATATAATCCGTTATTTATACACAGATACATATACCCATGTACCAATGAATATCATGTTCTTTAGGCCTTAGTGTTCATTGAATTATATCGATCATTTTGTAATGTAACCTATAATCTAAGCAGCTCAGTATTGAAGAGTGCAGTAAATCATATTATTCGGTATAAATTACCAATAAATATGTATATTCAGAGAGGGGTTTTATGGATATTATAGTAATTTTAATAGTTGAATTCATGAATCAATTGAAACTAGACCATCATGGAAAACCTGCAAACATTGAATGACCGTTTCATCCTAGTATGGGACTTTGTAGTGACCTACTTTTACCAAGAGAATGCAGTTGATTTAATGGAAACAATCATGATTATAATCAATTATACCAGGGATTGGTTTACTGTACTGGTTTGTTTAACTGTACCAAAATACATACATTCTTCCTTTGATTGTGACCTTGCACGAATTCGGTTACGCTCGGTAACCACGCTTGTACTTCTTTGGCACAATCTCGGTATCCTTTCGATACCACGAGATCACCAACAAATACATCTCGACTACAGCCATCAACTGCCTTCTGATATTTTGCTTACGGGGGATTTTATCGGTTAACTGGTACGTAGTCTTCTTGTAGTGGTGTTCATAGTCAATTGCTACAACTCCTTAGGAGTGAGCATCCACGATTCCATCTCGCGAGATTTGTACCCAGAACCTATCAGTCTCGCGCACATGACTAGATGCTGGCTCCGTGATTCAGAGTTTAGGCGTTCTCACGTGAGACCAGAGATACTGGATTCGAATCCCGTGAGAGGGATCGTGGATGGGCATTTCTGAGGAATCTCAAATTAGGACGAAACGGCCATCCAGTGTTTCCAGGTATTCCATGGTGATCTAGCTTCAATTGATTCATGAATTCAACTATTAGGAAATAACTGTATTTTATGTATAATGAGAATGAATATGAGAATGAATATGATTTCTGAAGTTGAATTATGAATCCAACAAAATCCAAAAACTGAGTTTATTCATATTAGGTTATATGTAATCAGTATTCAATACTGTGACATTTACAAATCGTTAATTATTGATTTCAGCTAGTTAAGTAAATACAGATCACAAAGTGAACAAATGAATAAACATCCTAATTAGAACACGTTTTATGAACTAAAGAAAATGGAACGATCACATACATCTATATGGGTCAAACACATACATACATACATAAATCATAACCATGATACTATCATATATTCTCTTGACTAAGAATGAATAATCGATTAGAGATAAAACAGACTATTCAGATCACTAAGACGTTGTGAGTAGCCAATAGGTTAGACTATATCTAAACTTCTATGTGAAGATTATGTATGATACATAAAAAAATGGCGAAAAATAATCAGAAAGGAAGTTTTCAGGATCAATATATTCAAGTTAAATATCATTTTATTCAAGTGGTTTGTAAGGATTTTCGTCTTTCTTACTAATCCTCATCAGTGGTTGGTATTAGATAAGAAACTATGTGAAAAATGATGTAGTATTAAATCATCGTTTCTTCCTGTTATGCCCAGATTAACATAATGAATGATAACTTTTGGGATCCATTTATGGCCCAATACTATACGTATATTTCTATCGTATAATTGTTAAATAACTAAACTATGCATATTTATGTCCCTCTTATTATGAGCTTTATTTTGACCTATGAACCATTATTACACGACTTACCATTCTTGAGTTATGACCTGTCTATCAATTACTAGCCCCTCCCCATACTCACAGCCACTTTTGGCCAAATTTTGTACAAATGTTATTTTCTATTTTATGGTACGATGTGGTCTGTTTGATTGGCATAAAAACGTAGTATGTTTGAAATATAATGATTTACATCGTAGAGGCTCGGATCGGTGTTCTGGACTTAACTGGCTGGGCTAGGCAGGAAGTAGGACCATTAAGGACTCTAAACTGTTTGTACGTGTTTTACGCGTTATTGGTTCGATCGATAATTCATTGCTTTCTAATTGGCGGTATCATTATGTATACATTAACAAGGAACTCAGCCCACAAGTTATAACACTTCCCCAATTAAGCCTTTTAAGCAGAAAAAAGTTATTACTCAATTCATGATAGAATTTACTTCACTTATCATTAATCCAAAGATCATTGTTGAATTCTGTTAGATGTTGGCATTGGAATTACAACAGAATGATATGACTTATAGAATTGGTCCAGTTGTGAATGAACTGTATACATACCAGTTATGTTAAGTTGCCCTCATATTGTATCACGAATTCACTGCGAGTCCGATAGGTTCCAGGTTCAAATCCCGCGAGGCGAGATGCGCACTGCTGATGAGTCTCATACTAAGAAGAAACGACCGTCCAATGCTTCCAGGTTTTCCATGATGGTCTAGCTCCAATCGACTCATGAATTCAACTATTAAATTACTAAAATCTTCACAAAACCCCCTTCCAATAAGGTGAGGTAACTTGATCTGTGCACTTGATAAATGGTTAAATTGATTCCAGCATCAACCATGGTAAAATAAATATATTCCAGTTCTAGTTGGAAATCATAACTTATGAAGTCGAGCAAGTCAGGATTGAGACAGATAATCACTGATCAGTTTAAATTACATTGCTAAACTAGTCTATATGATGAATTGGTATTATGTGGAAAATGTGAATTATTGTATATTGATTTATTCGGAGCATTGGATCTTTTTACACCGGAACCCAATGATAATGAGTACGATCCAAATAGAGTCATGGATGGATGTTGTTGAAATGACATGAACTAGGGGGAAACAGTTGTTTATGCTTCTTGATCGATCCAGAATGAAGTTTACTTCACCTAACTTGATGCTGGAATATCAAATTTAAATTACATTGTTACTTACGCCTGTTACCCCTCGTGGAGTATAGGCCGCCAACCAGGATTCTCCAACTAACGCTATCCTTGACTCGGTTTTCTAATTGTTTACAAGTTTCAAACACCAAATGATCATTTACCAAACTACTGAATTACTGTAGCGAATAACTTATTCAGCTGAAATTTCGACATTTTGAGAATAAAATATTTGTCATTAATGGAATTAAAGATCTTCACACCATATAAAAAATAGGTTGAAGTTGGAATTTCATGATTGGATGCTCTAAAAATTAGGAATTCATGACAAAACCTGAAGGTCCTCGGTTTGACGGTCTACTTGGTCATGTTTATCACTGCCACGATGAACTACCATAATGCGAGGAAACATCTGTCCATTCCTCTATGGTTTACAATAGCACACTAATTATGATCAATCTGTGACGAATAGAGGCTATAAATCAAATCAATTTCCACAAAAGCCTTTCAATTAAAACTAAAATGTAACATAAAGTTATTTACCCCAACATACTTTATATTACTGTTTACAGTATAATCAATGTTTTGTAAAGCACATCATGATTTTCAAGTATTTTTCGCGTCCTACTGTATATTTGATACTCTGTGATCAGTAATAGTTTAATGTTATATAATTAGTGTAATTGATTCACGATTGATTGATCACTGGGTGGTGATCAGTGTCATGTGTGTCAAGTCCTTCTTAGTACAGATCGAATCATATCGACCAAATTACAATGTAGCCAGTAGTCAAGGTGATTCGATATTGCATGCATTATGTTGAGATATGATGGTGGTTAGAGATCGTCAATAGGAAACCCTTCTCGACCTGGGTTTTGTGTTATTTGGCACTGGTCAGCAAGGTGTATTTGTAATCTTGAGGGAACTGGTATTCACCGATGGATTCGATCTCGTGTCACCAAGTTTCACAGCTAGAGACGTTACCACTGAACCGTCCGGTCTGTGGCTGACCTCCTGTAAGACTGTGATGTATTCACAATTGATTGATCACTGGATGATGATCATTGTCATGTATGTCAGGTCCTCTCTAATGCAGCATAGTGTAATTTATCTAGTTTATTCAATTTAACTACTCTATCTGATTTTATATGAGTATGATTCTTTACTTTAATTCTTAAAGGAATATGACACATTCTCCATGAGATATACGTTACTTAATTATGTACAATGATGTTTTAAAGTCAAATTATCTAGTTAATTATATAATACAAAATGTAACAGATATTACTGTATCTGGTAATGACCTTACAAGTTATCATTAGTGGTTTCTTTGGTTGTTGAATGACACCATTATTGATAAAAACACATTAAAGCATGCTGTTGACAAGCTTATCTTATCAGGTTACTTGGAAATATCATTGTTCTTTTTAATAAGAAAATTTCTTCTATTGATTATTTGTTAAAGATAATCAATAATTTACACCATTACAAATTGATTGGAATCAATATATAGATAATATAATTCTGTTTTTTTTATTTTATTTATTTATTTTAACACACAGATATTGGTACAAGGAGGCACCAAATACATATGCGCCACACAAATCTCATTTGATATGTGTGAGGGCTGTGATGCTGCACAGGTGCCCACACCGAAGTAGGTGGTTCTCTTAGGGGGCCACACACAGAGCCTTCAACCTAAAGGTCTAATCTATAAGGCAGTGGAGTAACGTCAGGAGATGCAGTATCATGGTAACCGGTGATCAATAGTTGGTTCATACGCCTTTTTTCTCTCAGGATGCTGGGGCTCATGTGTACCATTGGTTTGGAATCAGGATTTTCCAACTCCTCTAGATAGACCTCCCCCATATCTACCAACCCGGTTAAAGCGCCGGACATTAGCTTTTCGTCCTCTCGACTTCGTAATCAACATCCCTGCCATGAGAAGGCAATGAGTAAGGCTTTCCTGTCAGTGATTGTATACGCGTGGTCATGTGAGAGCATTTGGAGAGGGAGAGCGGACTATTCCCACTCTCGGCCGTATCAGGGCATTTGTGGGCATGTGTCTATGAACTTCTAGGTGAATATCAAAATTTCAATATTTATTCAACGATAACACTGTTCGCGAAGAACACTAAACATTTCCTTATTTTCAAAGTTAAACAGTATAAAACTGTATAGTTTAAGCCAAAAGGGAATTTCTGATATTGGCCATACTGTGGCGAATTATGTTTAGTTTATCAAACTACAGGAGATTTATAACTAATTTCTGTTCTATGGTTTAGCTGCGGAATGACACTACCAATTTTTTACAATAGGGTAACCAGATAAGTTTACTGTTACATGCATGTAAATTGTGGGTCAAATCCAATAACATAAAGCAGTATTGTACATAACAAATGAATGGGGATTCACTTTCATATATTCTAAACACTCTACTTATAAGTAGTGAAAATGCACAATGATAATTTGAGGAAAATAACAAGTCTGAAATTTATACGGGAAAATATTTTTTTAAGATTGAGCTAGTAAATCTTAACCTTAGATGTAATTATTACGTGATTGAGTGAATAGTTATGAAAGAAGAGTTTCAGTTGTTGGAGGATTTAGTCTCAGTATTGAAAGCGAAGCGATAAAACTAGATTGACTACGCCTGTTAATTGAAGAGAGTTTCACTGTAGATAACTACAGTCTATCATTATTAGCTGAGTTGCCCGTTATATTGGGTATCAAATAGAACCAAGTAATAATAATGGGGTACAATTCATCCTTAGTGTAGTTAGTACTTGCAGACCTTGAAATGCACACTAAAATTCAAGAGCATTGAGTTAGAATAAAAAGTTCACATTTCCTACTCCATTTAATCCCTGACATAACGTAACTACCAGTAAATGCTATCGATGATATATCTCACTTCAGGTATGATTGAATTCCGGTGGAGGTTTGTCCTCTGAGCTGAATGGTTCAGTCGTGGAGCCTTCATCGTTCTTCTGAACATCATAATCTTCACCTGTATAAACACCAATTAACGGTAAGAGACCAAGACATATCCTCGCCTATATCAAATGCGTGTGGACAAACATTAGACTGAGAAAATGTTGAGATTTTGGATAGAGAATTTTAAAAACACCAGAGAATTTTTAGAAGTTTGGCACTCGGATCAATCACCGATCTATAGTGACTCACATTTATCACAAGAACACGATTGGTTTATTGAAAACAATTATTATTATAACCAATTATACCAGTAAATAAAAATAATATATTTGTAATATCCCAATGAGTATAAAATTGGATTTTTTGACGTTTCGTGACTTAGTGTAAGTCACTTCTTCAGAGAATAAATAACCAAATTAAAATTAATCCAAGTTTAAATAGTACAACGTTGTACTTACACTAAGTCACGAAACGTCAAAAAATCCAATTTTCTACTCATTGGGATATTACAAATATATTATTTTTATTCATAACAATGAACCCAATGCTCAATTTATTCGAAATTATCGAATCAAATCTCGGTAATGACACCTACAATTATACCAGTGTTTGTTTTAATGTGCTTTTGTTTGACTGTGCTAATGACAGCTATTTTGTGCTTCCATTCTTATTCTTACACTTCGATTGTAACTTCGCGCGAATTCGGTTACGTTCTGTAACCAAGCTTGTATCCTGGCACGATCTCAGTATCCTTTCGATGCCACGAGATCGCCAGCAAATAAACCTCGACTTGGTCCATTAATTGCCTTCTGGTATTTGGCTTCTCGGGGATTCTATGGAGTCATTTGGAACGAGCTTCTTGGTAGCGGTGTTCATAGTCAATCTCCACTCGACACCACGCTACAGATCAATAAACATATTGAAATCGATCCAATTTATCAACTAACCAGAAAAGTTATGGACAAATATGGGATCATGAATCAAATCAATGGGAGATACAATCATAATAAAGAAGTTAACAATGACTGGTTAAAAATAATAATCAATCAAGATCGGGCTCTACAGGAAAAGTTGTAAGTCATATGTAGAGAAGTTCAAACACTTCACCTCTACTTGAAGTTTGTGCTGATGATATCGTACAGAAGAACGAAAGTTCTACGACTAAACCATCCAGCTTACAGTACAAAACCACACCAAAATCATTCATCTGAACTATAAATCTTCTCTGCCATCTCATAGTTGAATTTCACTAGTTACTTATCAAGAGACCTTAAATAATCTTTTTAATTTGAAACTGATCGAAGACATGATCGCTGCTTAGTTAGCTTATTTACACAGGATGCTTCAACTCAAGAATATTCTTATCACATATTGACACCGACTAGAGAGTTTACTGACTAAGTTTTTAATTTGAATTATAAATTAAGAGACTCAATACTGTAGTGTGGTATTGTAGTGGACTCTATTTATAAGTATTGTGTAGCGGAACGTGATGTCGAAGTTTTCAGAGTTGTCAGATGGAGTGAAGAGTTTCAGTGCATCGAAAGCATGGTGTTGTCAGAACATCTAGAGATCAGACGAGTAGACAATTCAGATAGAAGAACTGATCAAAAGATGCAAATGAAAGATTGAAAGATGTGTATAATGTATCATATAAATACTTTATAACTTTGCGCAATCAACACCTTCCTCCTGCCCGTTGTCGTGTTTTACAGTATATTTACTGTTAAGTGTTTAACGGTATGTAGTGATCTACTTTTATAAAGAGAACCTGATTGGCATAATGGAAATTATAATTATTATAACCAACCGTACTAGTGATTGTCTTACTGTACCTGTTTGTTTAAGTGTACTAAAAAAACACTATTCCGTTGTTTGTAACCTTACACGAACTCTCTTACGCTCAGTAGTCTCGCTTGTGGATTTTGGCACGATCTTGGTATTATAACGTTACCACGAGATCGCCAACAAATACATCTCGACTGAAACCATCAACTGCCTTCTGATATTTAACCTGGTAACTGGCACGTAGTCTTTCTGTAGTGGTGATCATAGTCAACCGCGACTTGACGCCTACTAAAGGTAATTGACAGAACGCTTTGAACCACAATGCTTTGCCTATTCATCACAGTCACTACCAAAAGATCATTCATGCTTTTGAAGTATTATCAGCATTTTCTCGCAACATATAAGCAATAGACTGATCCTAGTTATTGCTGCTGAAATTGGTACAAATATAAATAGATATATCATTAAATAAATTTATTGATTAAGGTTATCTTGACCTATGTTGTCTATTTCATAGATCAAAATGGATTATTCATCTATCTAATTATTGGAAACATTTCAACTTTAGGTCAGGGGTCAAATTAACCTCAAAACCAAAAAAAAGAAAATAATCAACCTATTCATTATTGTTTTATCAACTGAATGATACAGACAATGAAATCAAATAACTAATGAATAACAGTCCCGTTTCTGTTTACATATATATGAAATAGACTAGAATATTTTGTCAACAAATAAACTAGTGTGATAGTAACAAATATTATACTATTCTTACTATATTTTTCAACTACTTAATTCATTGATAAAAATAAGTGAGATCACGGATGCGCACTGCTGAGGAGTCCCACAATAGGACGAAACGGCCGTCCAATGTTTCCAGGTTTTCAATGGTGGTCTAACACCAATCGGTCCATGATCTCAATTAAAAGAACTTATATACTAGTGAATAGAGTGAGGAAGTTATTATTTTATTTATTTAAACACATAAGCATTGGTACAAGGAGGCACCGAATAGATATGCGCGCACATAAATCATTCGCTTTGTGTGAGGGCTGGGATACTGCCCAGACCGAACCAGGTGGTTTTCTTAGGAGGCCACACCCCGAGCCTTGGACCTAAAGGTCTGACCTACAAGGAAGTATTTGAAAGAAACCAGTAAAGTGCAACGATTTTTGATGAGAGATGAAACTAACATCCATAAACATAACTAATGAATATCCATTTCAAGTGTTATAATAAAGTTTATTTGGAAAGTTGTGAAGTTATTTCCACTAACAGTTATCAAGCTTATTAAACACAAATGTTTAGAAACTTTGAAAATAGTCAGATATTGTTACTCAAGTTTGGACTGATTGAATAGAGACTGAATTACATGATGTTTGTCCAGGTGATTGAATTTCTTTTTTTGACTATTAGAATTAAAGTAGAATCACTAATTTGATAGTTGAAACTCAATTTTATGAATCATTGAACCAAATTCTTACAAAAAGAAATTTATTGCTGTCTGAAATAAATCAGATAGTAGTATTTGACAGATTTTAGTATTTTGGCGTTTCCCGTGGATGAATAAAATCAGCACCAGCAGAGGTGTATCTCAGTCTTTTGATGAATTTGACTGAGAATTTATCTCTTAAATGATCATTTTCTAATCAAACAAATTAGATTGAGAGTAAAGAAAGTTCTGAATATTTAAGTGGTGTTACCAACTCAAAACACTGGCTTTAACATCTGCTACAAATGTCGACTGAAATGAGGGATGTTGAAGTTGGCATAGGCGACTACTAATAAGTCGATGAATTCTCATCGAACGAGGTTAGGGCATATGTTACGTGTCTAACCATTGCCTTTAGTTTAGTAGGATCCAAACCAGAAAATGGTATAAGTTCACGAAGTCACTGACTGTTGATATGAGCCATCTAGTCAGGTTCAGACTACCTGGTCGGAGTCTGCATGATGATCCCAATCAATGGTCGGAGACTTTGACAAACAACGTGTATCGGTTAATTGCACGCTACGGACTGACCCATGTGGCAGTGTTTGCACTCTGTTCGTTGTATCTACTTTTATTAACATTTCTGTAATAATGTCGTTTGTGTTGTACGGTCACTAAAGCAAACATAGTACCCGATTACGACGAAAGGGTGATCCACGTTAGGTATTAGCCACAAGGTGTGATTTCGATGTTAGCTAATTGGTCACACCATTCCCGTCTAATCAAAGTAGGCCTCCAATTATTCGACACAAACCGTCCAAGCTGATGGTCTGCATCTCTGTAACGTTCCTGATTTATCCTAATGTCAACACATTGCGAAAATATAATCACTTTTCTACAAGCATGAGAACATGATATTTACAGCTGGTCGGAATTCACCGACCACACTGACCCTATTCATCTCCTTTTTATTATTTAAATTAATGTTCATCTGAAAAGGTTAATTATTATGAGAAAGTATCCAAGATGAATTTATGAAACATAAGAGATCTCCTATTCACTGACATTTTACAAATATGTACATAATTTCTTCCAAAGACTAATGTCAGCCGGAAATTGACTAAAACTCAAGACGTATTGAACAACTACTTCGTTGTAGATTAAGACTGATCACTGGTGAGAACACATAGCCTTACACTAAATAAGTCAGGACCTCCAAGTTTCATGTTGAGGAAGAATTATTTATAGACGATAGGGTTGGAACATAGCACATTTTAATTTATAGCGAAAATCCTTTTTAGATCAAACTAATCTTACTATTACAAACATGACCATTCCTATTATTAAAAATGTTTTGAGTGTCCATAATAGTAAAATGAAGTAAAACTATCTAATCCCCTAAACTCGTAAACATACTTCCGGATTATTAACAGAATTGTAGCTTGTTTGAACGTATTCTTTTATGTTCTTTACCGATTGTTAGCATTTCATTATTAAATAGTTTAATGCTTCAATCTTGGAGGTATATGATGAACCTAGATTATTTCTCATGAACTGATAAATCCTCACATCTGAGATTTATTTCATAACCACTTTTTGGCACTCATGCTTTGATTTTTCTGGACAGTTCCAAATATTTGATGGCATTCATACAACCCAACTACAATAGTTGTTTCATTTGACGGACCATTGGGGGTTGGTATATTTCATAGATGTATTTGTCTAAGGGAAACGGGGAATTGTCGTATCACCAGATTGTTGCAGTGGTATTCGAATGAAGCTATCCAAAGCTCAAAAACAAATCTTAGCTGTGTTTTTCGAATAAAAAAACTTCGCAGAGTATTGCAGAATAGAGACAGAAATTAAAGAGGAATTTATCGGACCAAGTGCGAACCCCATGTTATGTTTGATATGCATAATTAACTTAGAATGCCAAAGGCTAATGATTCAGGTTTGAATTGAATAAAGGATGTATCCCAAGTTCATTTACGAAACAATCCCACGGTGGAAATAACAGTTAGCAAAGAACAGTAGACAACTGCCTAGAAAGATTCAGATTTATGTATTTATTTAGGAAATACTTCACGAAAAAGTGCTAACGAAGCTAGTGTCGACCATGTACTGACAAAAATAACTGATTTGTCTTAACGGCTTGCTAGTGTTAAATGTGGTTAGGCGAAGTGAGGAACAGAAAAAAAGCTTTGCAACAACCAAAGCTTACTATCGGACTGATGATTGGGATACCCCGGATCATTTTATCATAAGACCATCGCATTTCAAGAGCCACCCCATTGAACTGCCCGGAAACGAGTATCCCGAAGACTTCCTGTGGATCAACTCTGATCCAGTTCTAGGGACTACCTACTTGCTTGGTTATAGAAACGTAGAACAAGTTAGGGACAAAATAAGGCAGTTACTAGATGAACAAGTCATAGACTACCCCCACTATTTCCGCATGAGTTCAGAAATCATTTGCGCAGCCGCCCTGACACTGTGGCTATCCAGTTTGATCAAATTCCCTAGGCCAAACTCAGTAGATTAAGCTGGAGATGCATGTTAGCGACAGAAGCTAGTTAGGTCAGTCGGTTATGAAATTTCCCAAAGACAGTGATCGCCACAACCAGTGACCTTATAAAAGTTTAGTAAGATATGCGTCAGATGCCATACACACAAGCACTTGGTACACAAATCGATCGCTAGAAACGCCAGGTTAAAGGGGCAAATAAATCGCCACACTGCTGTGATTTGTGAAATACGACACGCATCCACGAATTTGAGGTAAGACGCAACCTCTGACTTGCTACGTTTCACAGCAACGATGACGACGCAACTTCCTAACTTCGAGAGTAAGAGCACTACTAAGAAGCAAGGTAAGGTCGAGGGCAGGACGCTGACAACCACCCTACCAAGTATCTGCTAATTATGGTCCAGCCCTCCTAACCCGCATCCTAGCCGAGAAGCAATAAATCAACATAGTACTTCGTTTCCATGGTAACAAACGCCCCCACACAGCCTTAAAGAAATAACCCACTGATTAGCAGACACCCACAGCCACGCCAGTCCAACTGCACTTCTTATACCAAATAATAAATGCCTCCTCATTAATGAAAGGTCGTTTGGTTACCTACTTACTACGGGTGAGCCTGTTGCTAGCAAGAACCAGTCCTATGGCTTTGCTCTCACCAACGGGCGAATCCAGAGCCACTGAAGCAGAGACAGACGCACTGGCGACGTCCAGTCAACCACTTTCGAGATATTTATGCAATTGCGGAGGACGACACCACTAAATACATTTCTCAAATCAACTTGCAGAATGGTTCGCCACTAACGCCATCTTGGCACTACAAGCAGTGACCTACAATTCTCCATTCGACTCAAAAGTGATCTGTATTACTACTAACTTAGCACTAGGAGTCCACTCATCACGTCGAAACACTGAATTAAGTCACCTGTTACATTACTCAATTACTTTAAAGAGTAACCCGACAAGGGGAATGCTGTTTGTTGTTACACTACCGCGTCCACAATCTAAGTTAGTTTAAAGCTCTATACTATGACGAGGTGTTAGGTCCACACATCGCTGTCAAGAATGGAATTTACGGAGTACTTTAAGATTCAAACTCATTAAGTGTTGTATGCACAGCCATACTCCAAGACGGTACTTGACTTCTCATAAAAACCACTAACATCGTAAAGGTATGGGCATTTGAGTCAAAAACTGACCCCAAGGAAACAATGAACATAGCTGAATTAAGATGAAATTAAAGCTTTAACAAACAACAAAATTACTTCGTAAAAGGCTGTAATAAGAACATAGTCAATGGTGAAAGTGTAAAATGCGCATATACAGGCGGCTCATAGACAAACAACCACCGGGTGAATGATGTATCACTTCTCAATTAACTGGCAAAGCCTCCTCTTCAGGTGTCTTTTTCTCTGCTTCTTCTTCAGTTCCATTTTCTTCAGATTTGTTAGCATCTGCATTTGGCATTTCTAAGTCAGGGAGATCTAAAAAATTAAGAAATGAATTTATCAGAGGATTGAACAACGTAATTTATTGCATTGCACTATGAGATACTGATTAGTACTTTACGAGTTGGAGTTTATGACAAGGATATGTCAAGAACGAAATAAGGAGAAAATGTTGCAGTTTAATGAATGTCAATTATTGACGGATAAACAGTTTGCATACACAAGTTTGAGCACTAACTGGATTCTGAAGTCAGAAATATGCCACTTGTGACGTGTCAAGCATGTGCATCATACCAGACTATTAAAGTATCAAAAACGCAAGTGGTAAAAGTACCAACGGTAATGTGAAGGACTGAGCAAATAAAATACAGTGATTTAGAAAACACGAAGAAATATAAGTATATAAAATACCTAGTAAGAAATTGCTAGGACTAAACAATTCAAAGGATAAAAGAAACACAACACCTGCACATAATAAGAAAAATTCTAACTATCACTTTCACAAACACTTATTCACGTTCTTACGACTGACTTGTTATAGGTATTATGTAAATACCACACGTGTTTTCTTTATAGACAACCCCTCATAAAGCCAGTTTACAAGCGGATCTTTACATATGTAAGTGACTAGACGGCGTCTTTATACACCTGTTATATGAAGTTTGGGCGCGACAGACAGTAGTCGACAGGCGAACTACTGTTGTTGGCTTAGACTAGGAGTCGTTATAACTAGTGAATAACCTACCTTCATCGTCAGAATCTAGATCACCGTCTATACCATCGTCGCCTCCATAGTCACCAAAATTGGACATCTGAGACAACATATTTGAGAAGTTATTTCCATCCATATCAGGTTCTGAGTCATCATCGTCTTTCCAGCGATTAAAATCTGTTTTCAACCATGGACACTTTGTTTTCTGCGAAAGTAGACGTGGCCATGCACCGTTTTCTTTCTTTTTTATGCAAATAAAGACTTCCCGACCGGAAGTAGTAATTTTTGGTTCCTTGAAATGGATAGTTTTCAGCACAACAACATACCTCTGTACAAACATTTCCATAAAAGTCAAGTTTAACTTCATACTCAATAGGTTTATCTTTGCCTGCTTTCGCTCTAAAAGAATGATTTGAAGTGGAATACAACAAATTACCTAAACTCTAGGGAATTATCTTTAACATTAACAGTCTTATTTACTACATCACTAACAACGACAGTGATGTAGAGGCAATCATTCCTCTGGGCCCAGAGTACTGGTAGGTGAACACTAGAAAAAAGACTATGCATTACTAATCACACATACGCTGCTTGACGATCACCAGACATGTTCATAACCTAATAGCACGCAAGATTATTCTAGAGTAACAATATAGACAAACACGTGATTCAACGCTCAATATTCGCCAAGGTGGATTATTTTTGCCACCCATTGATTAATGAGAATAACTTATTGAATATGCCAGTGGATGTGATAGCATCTTTATTTTAGAGACCAAACCGTGGTAACTAGAAGATTTCAGTTTTCAGTCCTTAGTAGTAAGCTATAGGTCAATCAACATCTAATAATCCATGAAATTTGCAGTGCTGTCGAGATTACATCTTGCTTTGAATGTATTAACAGAATGTCTTGATAGTTCAGTGGTTCTTTACTTGATGCGAGGGACAAAAAACCGAAAGAAAACCATTTGATCTCGCTTTTTGAACTTTCTTAGATTGTTCTTCTTGATGAGCTGTCCTAGATAGGAAGAAAAGATAAGATATATTCAAATCGAACTCCCCATGCGGTGTACGGTAGATCAGTGTTAATTCACTTTTTACCTTGTGGTAAGATAACGGAAATAGGTTGCGGTGTTCCAGTTTTTCTTCAAAAGACCTTTAACAATGTCGGTGCTCTGTCCTTGAGCATGTTCTAGCATATCAGCCGCATACTCAAAACAAAAACTCAGTGCTTGATTTCCTCATTATAAATGCGGCCTCTCAAATTCGAGCATAATAACTGAAACATTTTTTCGTCTAAGTAGTGAAATGATATGGGAATTACTCACAACAACCTGGAGCCATTGGCAGCGATAACCCTGCAATTACTCATAGTTTTGAGGTTGTTGCTTATTATGACTCCTATATATCAATGACCCATTGCTTCGGGTAACACAACTCCACCTATTTTGCAGTGATGTGAATCGTTGCAGTTATTTATTTCCATCATCACACTAATATTGGATTTAACTTCTAATGACTACCCACCCATCCGTTCTACCAATGAATTCAGACCGTCCTGCAACATTAACCTGTTTGACATTCTGTGTGTGGGTCTCCAAATCTTTATGTCATCAGCAAAGAATAAAATCGATGAGTTTTCTACAGCTGGTAAATCATTTACATAAAGTAAGAAGAGAAGGGTACCTAGAATTGTGTCCTGATGAACTGCACTTTTTACAGTTTTGTGCGTTGATAGAGTCCGATATACTGTTTCCATTGTTTCCTACGATTATTAAGGTCACTTATCCAGTTTATGAATTCATAATGGATCCCCAAACTTTCCAGTTTTGATTTAGGACCCGAATGAGAGACTTTGTCATTGACTTTTTATAGATCTATGTAAATTACATCTACGGATTTTCTTGCACCAAAAGTGGTGAGGTTCCATCGCCTCTCTGAGTTCTTCTATCCATATATGAAAAGAAACTTTTCAAACTATTTTCATAATTTCTAACCAATTGTTTTTCTAATGAATGTCTAGTATTAATTATCAACGCTTTGCAAGCGTACCTAGTCTTAGAATAAATGGATCTGTTCTGTTCTGATAATGTAGAGAAAAACATACTCAAGTACCTTTTTCTACGTCTAAGAAGTCTCTTGATCTGTTTATTCATCTATGGTAGACATCTATTTGGTTTATATGATATTAAGTACAATATAGAAGGGGACGTACCTAAGCTAAGTGCACCTTTAAATATCGACCGTGCTTCTCCAGTTGACGAAATATTATTTACTGAGCAATCTGTTGTTGCAGGGCACTACTGAATGAGTGATAGATTTGATCTCCATATATTTTGACAAGGTTTAACTTGATTGCATATTATGTCACTAACTTCAGACTTGGATAAAAATACAGTTAAAACTTTATTGGATAAATTTATCCGACTGATGGATCCAAGAAACCTGTGCTGAATTATGAGAGTTGATAATTATTTGAAGAAAGCTACAAATCCATGCATCGACCACTGATTAAACTGATATAATAGTATTGGGATAGCCTCCGAGAATTACGACGGACCCTCCAGAGGCCCTAAAGGAGCCTAAGAGTTTCCATCCAATCAGAACATGATGGAGCTTTCTAGAATATCAACGTGGCATGCCTTTATTGAACAGTAACAAAACATGTCTCTTTGCAGATTGGCTGAATTATAATGTTGATATAACAAAACTCTAATATCTATAGAGACCCATGATTTTCTGTAGATTTTGATCCTTACCTAACAAGCACTTTTCCATTCTTCTTCCGTCTTCTTATTTGTGACTGTGGTGTTCTATAAGCTCGAATTTCGTAGTTGTATACCGTATTCTGCGTTAACCAAGTAGCGAACTTAACAAGTGGAAGTTGTTTTATAAGAACTCGTTAAGGAATGCCTTCAGTGAAAGTGACGTCGATGGCATGTGTTCCAAATTGAATGACAAACAGGCTTTTTAAAGAGTTCGCTATAGCTGAAATCAAGATGTGATCTGGGATACGATAAGACAACCTACATAACGATATATCTTTATAGGTCTTGGTTAGGTTCAAGTCATGGGTTTCACTGCTTAGATTAATAAACCCAATTAATAATCTCGATAAAACATAATTGCGTAGACTACTATTTTTAACATCCTGGGATTTCTGTAGTAACAGAGGGGCTAATTCAGATCTGTTCTCGTTTCTAATTATCCCTATAGTGGCATTGGGCTATAGCCACACAATTCTCAAAGCTGAACTCGAGACAACTGGGAAAATAGTTATTCAATATTGAACGCGGAGAAAACCCCGACGATGGTGAAGACGGAAACAAGGAATTGAATTAATTCGAGTTGACTGGAATGCATGGCTCGGCCTTGCAGGTGTGTTCATCGTTTAGTGTTGTTATATACCTTTGATTCATATTAAATATATTGTTCTATCTCTAGCTTAAGCTTGTTCTCCATCATGTATCGGTGATTGTTACGATGCAATGAGTTGGTGTAGACGATGATATAACTTCCATGTAAGACCTTAGACATTAGGCAGTTATATCATGACAAAACTACAATTTCATGATTAGGTCTATTATTAGAGCAGTACTAATGTCAAAGATGACAATAGTTTTACACCCCTCAGCCTACTGAAGTAGTACCTGGTGTTGTCTAGAAACAGTGAAGTGTTAGGCAAAACATAAACTTTCTGGAGTTCTTATGTTTCCTCACTGAAGATAACGATAATATATATATCTACAAACACCGTATTTATTCTCTTGATTGCTCATGTTATCCGTGTTAGTCTTATATTGATACCATCGATAAACTTTTCAGTTTGAAAAATTTAATTTCGTCCTCTGAGGAGTCATAATTCGGTTGTGTCTTATCGTGGTCGCCACCCGCGCCACCATGCTTCAGCTGTTCCATAATGATATAAGGTTGTGGTTTCTAAAAGCTCTCAACTGTGAGTGGATTTATTCTCGACCATCTGTTGCACGTCACAACGCAACATCCATAAAGCCCATAAATTGTCATATTTATAATAAGAATCTTTGTAACGGAAACAGAACGATGAAAATCCCTCCGCCGCTTTTGTGTCAGGCAATAGTGTCATTTATTTGTTTGTTCTCCCTGTCGTGTATTTTAACCTTTGTCCAGATCCCATTCAACGACACCTTTTGTTCTTTAGTCTTCCTCGTCTGAGCCTTTATTATGTGATTTTGATCAGACTTATCTTTTGTTACCTAATTTTCTATTGTATATTGCCGGACTACTGAAAGTGAGTCCGTGGTTGACTAAGCTCAAGGTCATGGCGTGGTTCGGTGCGTGAATGTCAACCTTTTGATTGTCAACTAGGAAGGATTGCTGGAATACCCGCAGATAGATATTTGATCCCATCTTCTTCCGAATATTTTTATTGATTCTCAGTTGTCGAACCCTCTGGTATTAATTGTTTCTTTTATTGTTTAGCCCGCTACTTTGCGTTAGCAAAACCTTTGACTGTATAGCACAGGGTGTACTGTTCGAGGTATTTGTATTTTTGATATAATTTGTTCTATTTCCTAGATTAGAACAGTTTAAGTTGATCACTCAATTTGTGTTTTGATATAATTCAATACCAGTATCTCAGAAACGCTTGGTACGCTATGTAGAATCCAAACTACGGTTTGGAATGCTGAATAGTCTTCCAGGTGAATAAGACACGCGCCCTTACTAGTCAAAATCAAAACAAGTAATCGGGTAAATAGCGGTTCTGTAATTCATCATAAATTTAAATGTAAATCGTTACCTAAACAAATATTACCACCCGGTTATTCAACCGATAATTGTTCAATCAATCAAACCTAAATTACAATAAATAAAGAAGTTGATAAAAGATGCGGGAAAATAACCAGTCACGACAAATTAACGCTATTCTATCCTGATTGGATAGAACACACACAAAAGAATGAGCAAATCAATACGGCTGCCGCCAAGAACAAGTATCAAGTAAAACAACATAGATGCGGTCCGGGAAGAAACACAAAACACAGTGAAGGCGTAAGGAAAAACAAAAACTATAATAAAAAATACAAATATTAACAATTCAAATGTCATCAAAAAACCAACGATGTACAACTAAGGGGATCAATAGGAGCAAAGTGCAAGTATATATATGGAGGGATTTTAGCTCATACACAAAGCATTCAAAACGGATCTTACACGCTATATAGAAGAATGTAGTCTGGTCTATTCGAATAAATTTTGGTTAGTCAGTCCTGCATTCCAACCGAATACTGGCAGTTCGGTCGTTACACTTTTACTAACATTATTTGCATTCGTATGTGAGAAGAGTTATTCCTAATAATAATATGGCCAATGTAGCTTATATAATATCAATCTTAGTGATCTAATATAGTGAAGAATATATCGTATATAACAGTTTGATCATGCGTGTATAATGGATTGCCTCATGTAAAAGATTGTTGAGAATAAAATATTAATACTTTTATCATAAGATTATCAGTAATCAATATATGTAAATCACTCGTGTTGTACTTAGCGAGATTACGGAACATACAAGGCTCCATGAAAAACCAAATACAGGAACAGATAGAAACAAGTAAAAGCGTCACCAAAGAATAGGGGAACATGTTGCCTCCTCATTTTACGATAAAACCGTACGACAGGCTGTTGAAATAAAACATTCGTGGTGCTTACAGTGTATCCTGATCCTTTTGGGACCTTCAGTACATTGTCCTTATTATAAAGAAAAATGGGGATTGGTTTTGACGATCCGTTCTACATACATTGAAAATCGAAACGTCCTATAACCACAACCAGGAAAGTATGTGCAAACTGGCAGACACTGAAGTCCAGGTTTTCTCGAGAAATCACACAATGCTCACTTATGTTTGCTATTGAACTCCTAGGAACTTCCAGCTTACCAATGATGAACTTAGCCATTTGATATAATGTGGCTTCAGGTAAGCTCCAAATTAATCGTATGACAATGGAGAGATGAAGTGGGAAAAGTGGTTTGAAATTCAATATGCTCAAATGCCATACTATTCTAATCTACATCCTGAAATGAGATGTGCAACTTATCCTTTGGGTTGTAGCGTGGAGTCGAGTCAAAATTGTTTATGAACACCGCTTCAGAGAAACACGTGCCAAGTAAAACCATGAAATCCCTCAGAAACCAAATATCAGAAGGCAGTTAATAGACCAAGTCGAGATATATTTGCTGGCGATCTCGTGGTATCGATAGGATACCGAGATCGTGCCCGGATACAAGCTTGGTTACAGAACGTAACCAAATTCGCTCGAGGTCACAATCAAAGTGCAAGAATAATGGATGCTTTTTAGCACAGTTAAACAGAAGCACATTAGAACAGTCACTGGTACAATTGGCTATAATAATTGTTTTCAATAAATCAATCGTGTTCTCGTGATAAAAGTGAGTCATTACAGGGTCATGGTGGAAAGTAACTTCAGTCTTTGCTAGCGGAGAAGCGAAAGGTCAATGTCAGTGATTTGTTTTAACCTGTTTACGGGTGATTGGGCGCCTCATTCTCAACCTATTTTTAATGTTATTTCTAACGTACACTGGTTGGCATGCTAAAACGAACACTGCTGTGAGAAGAAATGAATAGTTAGTAAGTAATACAAAACCGTTTGATGAACGGAGTGACGAGATTATTTCCGTTTTATACTATAGATTGCCTCCAGCTCCCTTCAAAATCAATGTCTAAGTACAAAGAATTTATTTGGTTTATATCAAGTCATCACTAAGTTATTAAATTAATCAGTAAGAGTAGAATAGAAATGAGTGGGCTGCAATTAAACGTAACTCAATTTCGTAAATGTGCCCTTCAACTTAGCAACTAATCAGAATTATTATATCCGCCATCTTTGTAAGCAGTGGCTGTCGGTTTTCTTCGTTTTGTGCTTCTTTCAGCTATTTCTTTTGTATACCTATGTAATTTAATGTTTTAATGTGCTAAAATGCCGCAGTTAGTGTAATGTTCTATATGTTGGTGTAAAATTTACTTAGAATCAGCACTGGTATTGCTGCTTCTACTCAAGTCAATGTATTTCTTCAGCCAAGCCGGCTAGTCTTATGTTTTAAAATGGTAATAGGTTTTGTATTTACTTGTTTTCTAGATATCCAAAGTCGAAGTTCGTTTTGTTAGCTAAAATAATTGTTGCTGCCGCCTGTAACTAGCTGTCCGCATGTTCGTTCCTAACTGTCCTTTATGATGTTATCGGTAAAATGAAAGGAAATAATCTCCGGTTTGTAATTTTCTTCAGTATTATGGACAACACTATCCCGCCAACGAGTCAAACTAATACTGATTGCCCAGCAGTAGGGGATATCAGTATTGTTTTCGAAAGGACTCAGGCATCCGACAACCATAGACGAAGTCACAGATACTACCAATCTATTGTAGAGGGCTTGTTATGAAAAATATATCATATAGAAGCAAGAGAGGGGTTGTACTCGTTACGTAGTGCGTTAAAGCAAGCTTAACATTGAAAAGCCGGAAATCTACTATCAGTGTGTAGTGTATGTTTGGTGTTTTGGCCATAAAAGGAAGCTGTAGGGTCATGATCAGGGAGTAAAAAGGTAATCAACTGTTATTAAGCTAACTGTTTTATAGATCATATTTCACCAATCGCAAACCTGTTTTTTACGGTATGATGTCAGTCGGTACCTAATATGTTCACCCTTACGATGAAAAGTACCTGTAAATTTTAACCTTCATATTCGAATTATTTTTGGACAACTGTCTTCCAGTTTGAGTGCTTCATACACTCTGGTTGACTAGATTCCTACATTATTCATAGTCTCAGTATAACTTTCTCACGCAGTAAGTTCAAGGTAGACACTAGTCTTTCTAAATAAGCCTGTTAAGCTAATATCCGTATTCTCTATTTCAGTTAATCGATGAAGACATGTACCACGTGCATCTGCTGTATACTGCCATTTTACTGCAATTCTAACTTTCATTAATAATCGATTATCAAACAAAGGTTTAAACCAAGTTCCCGTTTAAAAGTTGCGTTAGTAATGTTAAGCTGCAGTTTTTGTTGTTTTTTTTCAAACGAAAGGGTAAAAGAAGTAACTCAAAAAGTACTGGAAGTGGTTGTGAGACTAAAATGGACATCCAGCATCATTTTTATAATCTGCGGTTAGTTTGGTCTCCCGTAAACGGTTCCATAGAGCCATAGTTCTAAGGTCGAAACAGTTCTTAGGATCTGTGAAGGCTCAGTCCTGTTGCATTCTAAATGAGAAAATAGTAATGAATTTAGTCAGAAATGTGGAATAGATAAGTAACCAAGTTACTTGTTTTTTAGCAAAGAATTTATGCAGTTGTGATTTACCTTGAGTTCATGAATATTAGATCAGGTAAGCTATTACTTGTACAAAGCATAACATGGACTTAGTACTGTATCTCAATGCTTTTATTATTTTGCTCTCATTTAAGTATTACCATGCATCTTCATCTAGTTTAACAGGGAGACATATAGGCAGAGTTAGTGTCTGATAAACGAAAAGTCCCAGTTGTCAAAAAGATTCTTAACATTTGTTTACAGCCAGCTGGATTTAATTGAGACACAAAACACTCATCTTCTATGACTGTATACTGCTCTTCTGCAGGCAAATAAAAGCTCAGACACTTAGCTATACTGTTACCGATGTTATTGCTGGGGAAACCGTTTAATGACAGTGGTCTTGAAACATGAACAGTGTTAGACGTACTGTCTACAAATAAACACCAAACGTACTTAAAGCTATCTTATAATGTATGACAGAAACAGTACCAAAGGCATCTTTTTCTATTTTTAATCAGACTGATTTGAATCAGTATACTCATCAGAAACAGGCAACTCTACTTACTAGACTGATCTGTTACGTTACAGGCTTCAAGCACTATACTTAAGTATACCATAATTCTTTCAACTAAACTGAATTATACGACAACCAAGAATACTAAACTAAGCAAATGTCATAGTTATTGTTTCATTTACACAGACATGTTACTTAAAGTAGTTAAACGGACATAATTAAGACGATAAAACCAAAACACGAAATATAAGCCAGTTGAAGTTACCTAACAGAAGACAATGGATATATATATAAAATTATAAAAAAAGATCAAAATTATCTACATAATCTAGTTATTTAATTAAAAATACATTATGAAATGACAAAATCTGTGGTTACTTGAACGCATAGATGACCGTTATTACACTGGGCGATGCATTAAGTTTACATGATTGCGTTGCGGATAAGTTCGCCCAAATGAGTGAAATGAAATTTATTTGTACGTTTTACACTTATCATCCTTTAATATCAAACAAACAACTCAGGATTTTGATTTTTGTTTTTCTGTTTAACTGTTCATTATAAGTTCACTATATCAAGGTCATAGTTGTTTTTGAGAGACTTCAAATGACTGTGTTCGGCAAATGATAATGGGAGAGTTAGATGCTACTTCAAGCTGGAAAGAATTCACGGAAACGGTATGAATATAAAGTAAAATGACTTGTTTTTAGGGAAGTTATGAATTTTTGAATCAATTCAGTCAAATTATGTGTAAGAAATTTAATGTTTCTGATGACTCCAAAACACCTGAGTAAGTCTTTTTCTTTCGATAAATGACTTGAGAGTTGTTTATCCACGTACTCGTGGTTATAAAAAGTACTTTCAAATTGCATTGTTATTTTTAATGACTCACTATTCTACGTGGGTCTTCGAACGAATTGTTCGTTTAGCACACGGACATTTGTACAAATCATAAGTAATAACCATTTTTAATCGGTATGATATTGATTATCATATAGTTATCTGTAACGGATGAGTGTCGGTAAATTTTCCAGTTCTACAGGATTATTAGGAGGTCTTTCTGTGTAACTTAGGTGTTCCTTGGCTCCAGTTCATTATCTTTTAATGCATACCAGACTTAATCTGTTAACTGAATAGGAAATTAGAATCATTCTGTTATCTAGTTGTAATATAGATTCACTATCAATTATGATTGATTTCATTAAGGTCTATGAATAAGCCATAATAGAATATCTTACAGCATTAGAACCTGTGTACTTTTTTTTTACAGAGAAACGATGATTGAATTTAAAGTATAAAATAGCCTATAACCTTATTTTAAATGATTTCATGCAAAAGTCTGTGAATCATACCTTGAATAATTCATTTTAAAAATGTCAACCATTTGTCTTTGAATTGACAGTTCCTTCGTTTCAACATCAATCATTCACTATTCTCGTTCTCTTCGACTTTCTTAACCTTCTACCGCCAAACATTTCACTTTTGTTTGATGATCTATACTACTCATATCTGTTGATATCAATAGCATACATCACAAAATAAGTAAGCGTGTATATGTGAGTTTTCGACTAAACTGGATGAATGAACTTTGATTTCTTAAATGTTACTGAGTATGTTATTGAATACATTCAAGAGGATTCAGTGATTGTTACCTATTCAAATGCAATGATATCTTTTTTTTTTCATCTTTAAATTAATTGTGAATGACAAGAAATATAAAGATGAGACTATAATTTATGGCCGACCTTTGAGCGACGCTAAACTGACCTTGAGAATGTCCACCTAATAACTAGGACCAAGTGAGGAATTCGAATTATGATTTACAGTTGATGATTAAGGTTAGAAATTAGCTTTAGTGTTTTCATCACAAACTGACATCAGCTTTAATGTCAAAACTCTATTCAGCCAAATGGATGATTGAATTTTGCGGCAAAATCCGAGATCTGTTATCTTATACGTGATTGCTTTCGTCCATAAATTATAATCTTGCCATTGATTCTGTCTTGAAAAAAGAAAATCATTTTCTATAAAATAATTTTTTTGTTTTCCACAATTTCACTTATCTTGAAAGTCTGATGAGCCCTCATGGGTTGGTGTCTGACGAAACCTCTACGCGAATTTAGAAAGCTCGTTAGGCTTTTGTCAACTTACGTCACCTATGGAGAAGGCGAGATATCCATCTATCAATTAAGAGATGAGTATACTGTGCAGTAGTTCGTTCTGTTTTACTTTGTGGATGTGAAATGCGGCTATTAAGAGTAGAAGATACCCGTAAGCTACTAGTATTTGATCATAGACGTCTTAGAAATGTTGCTTGCATCTGCTGGGATCACCAGGTAAGTAATAGTGAGGTTAGATGCCAGGGTATTAGGGAATGATGGTAAATTATTTGATGAGGTTGTAAATGTTCATCGACTGAGATAGTTGAGCCACGTGTTACGTATGCCTGAACACCATTTGCCACGACGCCCAATAATAAGTAGTGTTGAGGATGGTTGAATGAAAGTTAGGGACGGCCAAACCAAAACGTGGCATCAGTGATTGAAGTCATTAACTTCTAGTCTGAGCCATGTTGGGAGATGCAGACTACTTAGTTGGGGTCCACGTGACTATCGTAACCAATGGTTAGAGACTCTGTGTGACATGGCTAAGAATCGATCACAATGGCGTCGGGGTATACACTCTCTGTCTTCCCTTAAACGATGAGATTGAAACCACTTCATATCTTCCTTTCTACGAACTAATTCTTTCTTCCTCTACTATATCCTTATACACAATCTTTCATACATTACTATCACTAAATTAACTACTATGAATCCGCTGTTCTTCTTGCTGTGCTTATGAGGTATGGCAACTTGGACCGATGCATATATATGTGTCTGGTCCTACATTATAGCTGACTAACTGACTGACGTGACATGTTTTCTTATTAAAAGGATCATCTATTCTATGAACTGATTCTATCTTAAACAAAATCATTTTCTGAAAATAATTCCTTTTTCTGTTTTTGTTTTCCATTTTAAACAGTCAACTAAGAAATTTTCTTACATTCAATGATTTACCAAATGGATGTATTGAATATCTACTTAACAAATTATATATACAATCTAATTCACTTCTTATTCAATTGAATCTAATCAACATTAATAATGATCAAATGAATATAGATTCAGCATATACTACTGAAATCACTTCTAATCATCATCATCAGGATGATGATTCTGCTGCTGCTGATAACGATGACGAAGACGATGATGATAGATCATTAATGACATTGGATAAGTTACATTGTCTCCTTAAATTATTATGTTTATTTGGAAGGTAAGTTATATTGAATTGTTCTTTTGAATATAGATGTATATTATTATTATTATCATCATCAATAGAAATGATCCTATTCAACAATTCATTATAGAAGATCATTCTATCCATCAAATTATATTAAATCTATTGAAATTGGTAATTACATTCTTACTTGATCTTTCTGATCTATTCACTTTGATAGATTTATCATTCAAAAGTTTTTGATCTATTAAATCTTATAATTTACTTCATAGAAATATTCTATGATCCTTATGGAATATGGAATAAATGGAAATCTATGTAAGTTATAATGATATTCAGTGTTTGTCAATTGAATGACTTGTAATATTGTGATGTGCGCTATTGATGTTGATAGATATAAGTAGTATGTAACATCGATAGAAAGTGAAGTGTTTGGCAGTAGAGAAAGTTAAGAAGATTAATGAAAAGAGAATGAGAACAAAGAGTGATTGGTGTGGAAACGAAGGAATAGTTAAATTTAAGACAATGGGGTTCTCAAATTTTACTAAGAGATTATGTAGTTTTGTATTCAAATACATTTGGTTGTAATTTTATTGGTTAAGATGGTGAGTCAATTGAAGCTAGACCACCATGGTTAACCTGGAAGTGGTGAACGGCTGTTTCATTATATTGTGGGACTCCTCAGTAATTCACATTCACGATCTCGCCTCGCGAGATTCGAACCGAAGACCTATCAGACTTGCACGCGGGCGCTTAATCACTAGAACTCGAAACCTGCCGGCACCGAACGGTGTTAGTGACTAACTTAGCTAATCCACGAAATTGAGCGACATATTTACATTTGGTAGTATGCATAGTTTGAGATTTAGAATGTATTTGGTTTTTGTGATCTCTTAATTATGTTAATTCATTTTGGTAGCTCAATTAAGAAAAAAACTCCAATCAGAACAGTCAATCACAGAATTTCTCAGTAAAATCTGAGAACCATAGAGTAAATACTTCATTTGCTAAATGTTGATCAAATGTCTCATACTTCATTGTTAGCGTTCGCACGCGAGACCGATAGATCCTGGGTTAGAATTTCGCCAGGCGGGATCGTGGACGCACACTACTGAGGAGTCCTACAATAGAACGAAACGAAATACTTCATTTGCAAAATGTCAATCAGTTGCTCCAGATTTCATTGTTCTTTCGTTTCCACACCAATCACTCTCTGTTCCCGTTCTTTCGTTCTCGATCTTCTTGACCTTCTATTGCCAGATATTCTATTCCTGACTAGCGTTATGTACTACTTATATCGATATAAGTAACACACATCACAATCCTAGTATCGTAGTGAATTTTTATTCCTGCTAAGATGTATCATATGTATGCGGCTAATATTTCTGTCAATAATAATAATAATAATGATACAATAATGAGTTGATTAATCCAATACTAATTGTGAATAGCATAATATATCAGTAAGTATACTTTCAGTACTTAATAGATTGATTGGTAATGAACTTATTAATTAGGTGATTTATTTACGGTTAAAATTTATCTACTATTTTGACAGAAAAAAACAATCATTACTGGTAACACATTAATGACCAGTAGAGTTCAACCGGATCTGCTGTGAGATAGTATCTCACTGATGACAATGGTGGATGGTAGTGTAACTTCGTGGATTGGTTGAAGTTAGACATTAACACCTTTGGATGCCGGCAGGTTCGGTGGTCTAGAGGTTAGGCACTCGCGCACGAGACTAATACATCCTGGGTTCGAATTCCGCGAGGCGGGATCGTGCATACCTGTTGCTGAGGAGTCTCACAGTAGGACGAAACGGCCATCTAGTGTTTCCAGGTTTTTCATGGTGGTCTAACTTCTATTGATTCATAAATTCAACTATTGTGAACTTACTATAATATCCACAAACCCCCCTTCTTTGATTAAAATCAATAATTGTTACTTAAAAATGTTTACGTGTCTTCGTATCTAAGTGTTCTCTAATTGACTCCCATTTATTATAATGCTTTCCTATGATTTAAAATTTTAAATCTTTGTTTCTATGTACAAATTATTTAGTTACTATGATCAAAAATATGAAAATTTAAGATTTTTTACTTCTATATCAATATCATCAAAAGAATCACTTGATAATATTCATTTAAGTATATTCGGTAAGTAACCTGTTTACTCATTCAAATATAATACTTTTATGATTTGTTTTAAATAAACGTGAGAATTTTGTGGATTAGATACATATTAAGTAAACAATACAAAACAAAATCCTAAATCAATAATCATAGTGACAACTGAATGTTGTGTTTCTTGTACTCACTTAGTAACTAGGTTATAGGACATCACTTGAGGGTCTGTAAGTTTTAGAAGTAACTTCTTTGATTATGATACTTGATGAGATGGATTTGAATTCTATTGTTTTTGTTTCTTCGAATTGTAGTTACACACTCTTGATTGATGCCAATTGGTATGGTGGAGAAGATTTGTAGCTCAGGTGGATGATTTTGGTGGAGTTTTGTTCTATGAGCTGAATGGTTTGGTCATGGACTGCGTCAACTGCGTACACGCTTTGTTCAAGAGGGAGAGGACACACTGCAGTACACGGGCAGCACGAAAAAATGAAGAGAAATACCTGAAGGACGTATTTCAAAAGAACGGCTACCCAATCAACTTCATCAAAAAATACCAACCGCACGCAGCATCCGAACCCAAGTCAAGCACAAAAATAAAAAAAGGATCACCCTACCATATATACAAGGAATATCAGAAACCGCAACAAGACGGCTGAAAACCTTCGGAATAGGTGTAGCACATAAATCGACAAAATAGCTACAATCAATCCTATGCAAACCAAAGGATGAAATAACAAAGGAAAACAAATCAAAAATCATCTACAAAATAAATTATGCCAACTGAGAAAAACACTACATCGGACAAGGCGGACGCTCCCTTTACCTTCACCTACACGAACATCACTTAGCAGTCAAACGCCATGATATCTCCTCACTTATATCAATACACGTGGACAACTGCGGACACTCATTCGATTGGAAACATGTGGAAATCTTAGACAGAGGAAACTCCAAAAACACCAGAGGATTTTTAGAAGCCTGGCACTCAGATCAATCAGTAATCAATAAGCATATTGAAATCAATCCAATTTACCAACCAATCAGGAAAATCATGTACAAATCTAGGGACAAACATCAAACCAATGGGAGACACAACTAAAACAAAGAAGTAAAGAATGACAAATTTAAGGTCAATAAGCACCAAGCAACATCAAGGTGCACAGAACAAGCTGTGAAACACATATGGAGAAATTCTAACACTTCACTTCTATCTGAAGTTTGTGCTGATGATGTCGTTCAGAAGAACGATGAAAGCTCCACGACCAAACCATCCAGCTCAGAGAACAAAACTCCACCAAAGTCAGTTGATATAGAACCTATTTCGAATGGTATTTGTACGTTGTCTTTAATCATATACACAATATTTTATATACGCCAAGTGTAGAGTTAAATGCTAAGATGATAGAGTTATAGACTAATAATTAAGTAGTTGGAGATAATTTACTACTTACTTATACCTGTTAACCATTGTGGTGGAGCACTGGCTTTCCACTAGCATTCTTCATCCAACTCTGTCATGGGAAATCCTTTCCAGTTCTTTCCAGTTGCTACTCATCTTTTTCATGTCAGATTCAAATTCCCGACGCATTGTGTTCCTTAGTCTTTATCTTTTCCGTTTCCCTTCGGGATTCAAAGTTAGCGCTTGCCTCGTGATGCAGCTAGGAAATTTCCTCAATGTACGTGCTATCTACTTGCACCGTATTTTCCTAATTTTCCTTTTAACGGGAAACTGGTTTGACTTCCTCCACAGTAGGCTGTTGCCGATGTTATTCGTTCGACGGACATTGAGTATCTTTTGTAGACAAGTGTTCATAAATACTTGTACTTTTTTGATGATCGTTGTAGTAGTTCTTGAAGTTTTAGATCCGTAAAGTAGAACTATGTTGACGTTCGTATTGAAGATTCTAACTTTGATGTTGACTGACAACTGTTTTGGGCTCCATATGTTGTTCAATTTTAGGAGTGCTACTTTTGCTTTGCCAATCCTTATCTTAACGTCTGCATCACGTCCTCCTCGTTCGCCGATGATGCTGCCCATGTAGTTTCGTCATCAAATGTGATTGGGTTGGTGTTCTCTGTGTTGCGTTTCAGGATCTTGGTTTTTCCCTTATGTATGCAGAGGCCGCTACTACACTAGTTGTCTTCATCTGCATTTGTTAATGGGATAGAAGAGCTAGGTCATCTACGAAGTTCAAATTGCCCATTGCATTCTGTACTTTCTGTGATATAATCCAGTCGACTACCATAAGAAAAAGGAAGGATGAGAGTATGCAACCAGTCCTTACTTGGAATGCATCTGTCATCTGTCCTCCATGCACGACTTTGCAGTTTACTCCGTTGTATGAATTCTGTATGATGTTGACAATCTGCTCATGTACAGTCTCTCACATTCACAGTCACTTCTGGTTAGATCTTATATAAATGTTATTTTCTATTTTTCTATTTTATGGGTGTGACGTGGTCTGTTTAACTTGTATATAAACCAGTTATATTTGAAATACATGATTCATACCGCGTAGGCTGAGATCGGTGTTCTGAACTCAACAATCAGGAACAAAGACCGATAAGGACCTTAGACTACTCGGACAGGTTTATACATCATTAGTCCAGTCGATTTTTCACTATTGTCTAATTGGCAGTATCACAATTGATTGATCACTGGGTTGCGATCAATTTCATGCGTGTCTAGTCCTTGTTAGTGCAGATCGAATGCTATCGATCATGTTGCAATGTGGCCACTAGTTTAGGTGACTCGACACTGCCGGCACTACATATTGAGATTAGATGGTGGTTGGATGTAGTCGTCAGGAAACCGTGAACCCGAGTTTCGTGCTACTTGGCACTCGTCATCAAGGTGTACCTGTAATCGTGAGAAAACTGGTGATCCCTGGCGGATTCGATCTCGTGTCACCCAGCTTCACAGTCAGAGACGTTACCACTGATAGAATTCGATCTGCACTAATAAGGACTAGACGCGCATGAAATTGATCGCCACCCAGTGATCAGTCAATTGTGATTACATCTCAGTCCTACAGGAGATCGGTCGCGGCTCGGATAGCTCAATGGTAACGTCTCTGACTTTGAAGCTGGGTGCCACGAAATCGAATCCGCCAGGGAGCACCAGTTCCCTCAAGATTACATGTACACCTTGATGACGAGTGCCAAGTAGCACGAAACCCGGGTCCAGGGTTTCCTGTCAACTACCTCCAGTCACCATCTAATCTCAATTGGCAGTATCATTACGTCATATATTGACAAGGCTACAAGTTATAACATATTGATAAGCACAACTTTGATGCATCTTGAATGATTGATCATTTCATAATTTTTTATAGATTTAATTAAACAAAACAATGATAATGAAAGAATTCGAACTTTACTGATCAATGCTTATTGTTATATATCAGTTGGATGTTATGTAAGTTCAAAGAATGTGAAATCTACTCCAGAAGTTATGTTATATTCAAATAATATCAAGTACTTAGTTTGTAATGTTAATTTAGTTGATCAAATCTGTTAGAACAAATTCTTTAAGAAATGCTTATAGAAATTGATATCGTTTGCTTCAAATACCATCATGTTATCCACTTAGCTGATGAGTTCAGAAAAGGTTCGATTCCCACAATGAACATCAACTCTGAGATTGTGAACTGATTGGTGTTAGATCACCATT
The DNA here is from genome assembly GCA_944470205.2 of Schistosoma margrebowiei. Classification (NCBI taxonomy): domain Eukaryota; kingdom Metazoa; phylum Platyhelminthes; class Trematoda; order Strigeidida; family Schistosomatidae; genus Schistosoma; species Schistosoma margrebowiei. The sequence continues at coordinate 1,580,408 of OX104026.1, read as the reverse complement.
GAAAACTTGGAAGCACTGGATGGCTGTTTCATCCTATTGCGAGACTTCTCAGCAGTACACATCCACTATCCTGCTCGCTGGATTCGAACTCAGGGCCTTCAGTCTTGTGCTCGTTCACTTAATCTCTAAATCAATGGCCAACACTTAACGGTGTTTGTACTGATTAGATTCTGCTTTAAGAGATCAAATGACTAAATATTCTTGTATATCTAATTTTCTCTTAGATTATTTATTTTAACACATCGATATTGGTACAAGGAGGCACCAAATACATATGCGCCACACAGATCTGATTTGATATGTGTGAGGGCTATGATACTGCCCAAGTGCCCGAACCGAAGCAGGTGGTTTTCTTAGGAGCCACACCCGGAGCCATCGGCCTGAAGATTTGATCCACAAGGGAGTGGAGATGCATTCCCGTGGTAGCCGGTGACCAACGGTTGGTGCATACACCATTTGTTCCTTCAGGATACTGGATCTCATGTGCACCATTGGTTTGGAATCAGGGTTTTCCAACTCTCCTAGGTGGACTTTCCATGTTCACCAGCCCGGTTAGAGAGCCGGACGTTTGCTTTTCATCCTCTCAATTTCGTGGAAAACACCCGTGGTGTTAGAAGGCAGTGAGTAGGATTCCCTGTCAGAGGCTTTATACGCGTGGTCATGCCAGAGCATTTCGAGAAGGAGAGCGAACTCTTTTCACTCTCAGCCGTATCAGGGCATTTGGGGGTCAAATATTCTTGTATATCTTATTTTCTCTTAGATAGTTACATTAAAACATGAAGAAATGATATTAAGAGAGAATCAATTCACTGATTGATTCCAGCCTCTCATCTTCATTCATGTTTTCTTCATTTCTCTTTTACTTTTCCTACTCTTTTCTTAAGTGAAGTTTGACATTATTGAAGTCACTTTATTGATTATCAAAGAATTTATAGAATATGAATATGTTGTCTGATATTGTTCCATGGTGTATTCATTATAATATGAATCGTAATTATCTTACAAACTGACTTTGAATGTTAAATGACAAATCTTATCTTTAAATTATTTAAATCTCTTTACAAAACACCATTATCAATTAATGTGTAGCTTCAAAAGGCTTTTACAAACATACTAATAGGTAATTGTAAACATTTAATATAAACAATGTCCATAGTTTTAGATGAAGATTGTATTAAATGACAAGTTGATGAGCTCAAAATGTAGATCATTTGGAGCTTAGTTGATTGGATTCCAGATCCTTTGAGGCGGTCAGGAATGTAGTTGATCAGTCTATTGTTGGCATATGTACATACTATGCGGACTGCCTCCAAATTGTCTACAGTCATAAGTATTATAAGAAAATATGTGAAGTGGTTAGCAGCGGGATCCAAGACGCGCGTTTCGTCTTATTTGGGACTCATCAGCTGGATGTGTCTGCATCCCAGAATTGATGTTCACTTCGGGACTCGAACCCAGTACCGTTCGCTTCTAACGCTTATAAAGTTTGTGACTTAAGGCGATATCAAGGTAGTCCACATAGAATGCACATATGCCAAGAAGAGACTGATCAATTGCAATCCTACACAACAATGAGAAAATAAAAGGAAATAATACCAAGTGAATTCAGACTTCACCCGATTGCACAAGCAGGTGGCTATCAGGACTCAGTAGCTAAGTAGATAACGCGATGGTGTTTGAAGCAAACAGTATTCGGTTCGATTTCTAGAGTGAACATCAACTGTGAGATGTGGGTAAATCCATCTGACAAGTCTCAAATACTTTTGTGAAAACCGACTACAGGTTTAGCTTCTAGAATTGACAGAATTCAAACATGCCGTCAAATATTCAGTAACATTCAAATTTTATTTGTTAGATTTATTTATTTATTTGAACATATAAATATTGTTATAAAGGGGCACCATATGCATATGAGCCACACAAATCTCATTTGATTTCTGTGAAGGGTGTGATACTGCCCAGGCGCCCAAACCGAAGCAGATGGTTTCTTTAGGGGGCCACACCCGAAGCCTTTGACCTAAAGGTCTGATCCACAAGGCTGTGGAGCAACGTCAGGAGATATAGTCCCATGGTACCTGGCGACCAACGATTAGTTCACGCTCCATTTTTTCCTTCAGGATCCTGGAGTTCATATGTACCACTGGTTTTTAATGAGGGTTTCCCAACATCCTCATGTGAACTCTCCATGTCCACAGACACTGTTAGATCGTCAGACATTCGCTTTTCGTACTCTCAATTTCGTAAACAACTTCGCCGTCTCAAGAATTCAGTGAGTAGGACTTCCGTGATAGTGGCTGAATACGCGTGGTAATGTGAGAGCATTTGGAGAGGGAGATCTGACTCTCCCCATCCTCGGCCTTACCAGATCATTTGGGTGCTATTTGTTAAATATAAAATCATAATGAAATCTTTTATTTTTATTTTTTTACAAGGGTTTCTTAAAATACAATCATGTACACGATTTGTTTTGTTTAATCAATCAATCAAATCGACCACTTACGGAATCATCATCGTCATCAAAACCTCAGGGAATTTATCATAATGTAAATGAACAGTATTCTTTTGGAAAGGATTTCTCACAGAATACCAAGACGAATATTAACCAATCAAATCGGTCTCAACAATATAATGAAGAGTTTGTTGTTATATCAAGTTTTTTAATTTATGGATTAAGTCTTCAAGAACCAAACATGGTGAGTTAATCTTTTAAATTATGTCATTTATTGTAATTAATGAAGGTCCCTAAATGCCCTGGTACGGCCGAGAGTGAAGAGAGTCCGCTCTTCTTCTCAGAGTGCTCTCACGTGACCGCGTGTAAATAGCCTCTGACAGGGAATCCTACTCACTACCTTCTAACACCACGGGTGTTGTCCACGAAATTGAGATGACGAAAAGCAAACGTCCGGCGCTTTAACCGGGTCGGTGAACATGGAGAGTCCACCTAGGAGAGTTGGAAAACCCTGATTCCAAACCAATGGTGCACATGAGATCCAATATCCTGAAGAAACAAATGGTGTATGAACCAATCGTTGGTCACCGACTACCATGAGACTGCATCTCCTTACGATGCTCCACTGCTTTGTGAATCAGACCATTAGATCGAAGGCTCCGGGTGGATTATTTCAATAATAATGTCTTATACTGCTGTAGTGGCCCCCAAATGACCTAGTACGGCTGAGAGTCGGGAGAATCAGCTATCCCTATAGAAATACTCTCAAATGGCCACATACATACAGCCACTGCTAGAGAAGTCGTACTCATTGCCTTCTCGCGGCATTATTGTTGTTTACGAAATTGTAGGGACGAAAAGCGAATCTTATTAGATATATGTGATAATCAAAGATAGAAAACGAAGTATTAGTTAGTCAGTCAGTGGTCTTGAGTGCTGTCTGAGGTATAAGGGTGGTTTTCACTTCCCAGTTGTCCACACCATGGAAGGGTTATTCTAGGGGTATCTGAAAAGGAAATTGGATTAGGGGTAGTCTTAGTGACGTGAGAGCGTGACCGCAGTGCCCAAAGTACAACCACTTGTGGTCGGTCACACACGATCTTTCTGTGAGTAATATTCGTGTCAGCTCCGTGCTTGTTAAGACCGTATCTCTGGAGACGGATATCCATGGGACAGGGGGAGGTGTGCATTTTTAGGATCGGCCTTTTCTAACCCCACTCTTCCTGGTGGGAATGCAGTATCGCTATTATGTTGGTTGTCTGAAGGAAACACCTTACTGCTTTACACCTCTTTACATTCAGTAGTACAACTTCGCCTTTAGACCTCGGGTTTGCTGCTTTTAGTCTTACCGCTCTTCAACCGACCTGTCTAGGACTGTAGGACCTTTAAGAATGATTGTTCTAGCCAGATTAGCTTGATTGGCTCATAACGATAGTCAAGCCTGACCATCACATCAAGGTAGTAGCTACAGTTGAGGGAAGTAACAGTGAAAAAGTGTAGATAAATCTTTCTTGGAAATCTAAGTCTTACATATTTATAACTGTGTAATTAGTTACATAAACATCTTGGAAAATAAGCATAATTAAAATATACACAATCAGGCTTCTTGATGTTAAGACTAATTAAAGGTCTACTAACCTTGATAGATTCCTTTAATCAAAAAGTTATTTCACGGTGACAAAATATTTACTCTACATTAGTTCACGTGGTTGAACTAATTGAGCACTGAATATTTCTATGACATGATAAAACACATGTAAATTATCTTAAGTGGGACATCTAGTCACCATGTTAGTTATCCAACTATTATCACCACTGCCACAAATTAGCAAAGTAGAATATGAAACTCATCTCACTGCTGAGGAGTCCCACAATAGGACGAAACGGCCATCCAGTGCTTCCAGGTTTTCCATGGTATTCTAACTTCAACTGACACATGATCTCAACTATTGAAAGTCGATTTGTCCATAAATTAAGTAGACATCAAAAGTTTTACTTCAACAACCATTGTTATGCATTTTTATTATTGTTTGCTCGTATGGAAATCATATGGAAGCCCTATAGTCTAATAAAATCAGCACCCCTAAACTAACAGGTTGAAGATATAACAAAAATAAATGATAGCAAATACTAGGAAGATGTGACCATCAATCATCTCTGAGAGAGTGCTTGTGCTTATGTGTGTGTCATGAAGTGCATGGGTGAAAGTTTATCTACCAGTGGTATACATGTAATGCATAAGAGATAACCAGTTGTAACAAATACGTTCGAAGGGAGTAGTGATCATCTACTCTCCCAGCTAAATGAATATACCTATACATATCCCATATAATTCATAAGTGGAAGCGTGTGTGCATGTAACTTATAATTGCCAATGATGTGATGTCCGCGTGTCAAGACAAGGGGTTGCCGATTTCCTTACGAACTCATATGCACTCGTTGAGTTTATAAACCTTGAATACTCGGAAACTAATTCCGGAAAACTCACACCGATTTCACTAAATAAGGTCCCTATCGCCATCACCAATGGAAACCAAAATGTCGATTATTAGAATTATTCATATCTTTTACTGAACCATCAACATATATCACGTATTTTACGTTGGTCACCCCAACAAACTACATTGAATTATCAATAAAATGGCAATTTAACTAATTAAGTGGATAGAAACATAGTGACTATGGTCTATATAATCAAGAACAATCTTATTTATCATAATGAATACACTTTATTTAAATGAATGTGTTGAACATTTCTTTTATTATCAGTTTAGGGTTGTGGAGATTGTTGAATTTTAATTAAGATAACGAATGGATCAATGTCAAACCACCATTGAAAACCTTAAAGCACTGGAAGGGAGTTTTGTCCTAGTATGGGACTCATCAGCAATGTGCGTCTACGACCCCGCACCAAACGGATTCAAACCCAGTACCTTTGATCTCGTGCCCGTACGCTTAACCTTTAAACCATTGAGCTGGCATCCTGGAGTTCTACTAAGAAGCCTTGACCAATGTAGTCCAATCCCTGTCGGATGTGCGACAGTTATCCACCTCAGACAATGGATGTAGGGTTGAGCAAGATCATGGATCGAATTGAAGCTAGATATTAACACCATTGGATGACGGGTCAGTGGTGTCTGGAAGTTAAGCGTTCGTGCGCGAGACCATAGGTTCTGGATTTGGGTCCCGTGTACGTTATCGTCGATACAGACTGCTGAAGAAGTTCCATACTGGAGCGAAACGACTGTCCAATGCTTTCAGGTTTTCAGTGGTGGTCTAGCTTAGATCAACTCATGGATTAATATACAGTTATTATTTTGACCTTTATGTTTGTCATTTTTCTTCATATCTGTCAACTGGACAATTATGTGACCAGTAAATTATTTTCATCCTTCTATTCTTCTCCTTAATCCCCCCTGATTATTACGCAACCTCATTTGATAATTAGAATTTCGTACTACTTCATGATGCAATCTTTTCTATCCTTCAATAGAGATATATTTTCCACATAACTATAGGTTTTAGATCATATTATAACTGTAAGCATCTTTACAACAAGGATCTAGATTTATCTAATTATTTGTTGCTTTGTCATATATCTTTCTCTTTCAATAATATTCAATTCATGATATGATAAATTCACTTGGTATTGTTAGTTTGAATCTTCCCATTGATGTATAGGACATTAATTGATCACTCTATTGTTGGCATATGTACATACTATGCGAACTGCCTCGATATTGTCTAGAGTCATAAGTATTATAGGCAAATATGTAAAGTGGTTAGCAGCGGGATCCAAGACGCGCGTTTCGTCTTATTTGGGACTCATCAGCTGGATGCATCTGCATCCCAGAATTGATGTTCACTTCGGGACTCGAACCCAGTACCGTTCGCTTTTAACGTTTATAAAGTTTGTGACTTAAGGCGATATCAAGGTAGTCCACATAGGATGCACATATGCCAAGAAGAGATTGATCAATTGCAATCCTACACAACAATAGGAAAATACAAGGAAATAATACCTAGTGAATTCAGACTTCACCCGATTGCACAAGCAGGTGGCTCTCAGGATTCAGTAGCTAAGTAGATAACGCGATGGTGTTTGAAGCAAACAGTGTTCGGTTCGATTTCTAGAGTAAGCATCAACTCTGAGATGCAGGTACATCCATCTGAGGAATCTCAAACAGGACGAAACACGTGTCCTGCATTCCACTACTAACCACTACCCATCTTTGCTCATGACAAGACAAGTTTCATAAAACGATTATCACCCCCCTACCGTGAAATATGAATCTAGCAATAATAATGTACTTTAAAATGTTTATTTCTATTCTATTTCTTTAACAAATTATTAAGAATAAATAAATAAATATGTAAACATGTAAATAAAATCTGGTTTATTTAAACTGAATTATTACAAGTACACAGATTCATTTGTTTATTACAAAACAGTTGTCTTTCTCTCACACACACACACACACGCACGCGCACCCACAAACAGATGCACACACACACACACGCACGCGCACCCACAAACAGATGCACACACACACTCTCACTGAACCATTTTTTTCCAGAGATTCTTGTTGATCTGTTTTCTTTGTGAGAAGAAAACTTGTTTCTAAGTATAAATTATAGCACTAATTCCTGTGTAATGTACTATAGTTTATCACAATAAACATTGATCTAATTAAGGTCATTTTCAGTTTAATAGAGAATATGTGCTTAATACATTATATTAATTAGTATGAGTAAACTATGATAATTTTTATGATCAAAGATGGATAGTGGTTAGTAGTGGAATCTAGGATGGGTGTTTTGTCCCATATAGGATACATCAGATGAATGTATTTGCATCCAAGAGTTGATGTTCACTTCAGGACTCGAACACAGTATTGTTCTCTTGAAACTTCATGGATTTATTGACTTAGTTATTGAGTATATCCAGCTGACGAGTCTCAAATAGGACAAAACATACGTCCTGGATTTCATTGATAACTATTATTCATCTTTGCTTATAATGCTTGTAAATTAAGGTAATACCGAGGCAATACACACAGGATACACATATATCAAAAAGGGACTGATCAATTGCAGTTCTAAACATCAATGGAAAGATTCAAACAAACAATACAAAAACGAATTAAAGTGTCATATCAGTTTAAAAGTTTATAATTTACCACTTGTATCTAGTTAAGCCCTATTTCTATTTAATTGTAATCTATTTGAATCAATAAATCCAAACTATAAGTAGGTTATATGTGATAATGAGAAATGATAGAATCAGATTCATGTACTCTTCTTTTGTTAAATATTTGATAGACTACAAAAGAATTGATACTTGGGTTTGCCATTGATCTACCATAAAAGTTTCCTCTTACTGTAGTCATCTTGTAAACAAGGATATTCTTAACAGTTTATGATATCTTATTTTGCAATTTCGTAGATTGGTTGAAATTAGACATTAACACCGTTGGATACCGGTAGGTTCATTAGTCTACGGGTTAGGCGTTCGAGTGTGAGACTGATAGATCCTGGGTTGGAATCTTGCGAGGAGGGATCGTACATGCACACTTCTGATGAGTCTCACACTAGAACGAAACGGCATCCAGTGATTCTAGGTTTCCAGTGGTGGTCTACCTTCAATTTACTCATGATCTCAACAAAAATCTCTTCTGATACTTAAAAGATATCCGAAAAGTTTATCACTCCAATAGATGATCTGTCATTTCAAAGCTAATGGTATAAACTTAATCGGAAATCAATTGCTTGAATGTTACGGTTTTTGTCTGATAAAACTACCAATAAGGTAGTTGATCCAATGGTTTAAGCAGTTTATCTTTTTCAGGTAAGGTTAATAGTTGAGATAATGAGGTGTATTGTACAGGTGTTAGCTGTTAGTTTTCTGAGAATTTCACATTTGAAGGTGTCTCAGACGTTCTAGTTTTGAATAGGATATCATTATGTTTCTTCACACTACTAATAAGTAATATGAGACAACTTGATCACTTTCATGACTTTTTTTATTTATTTTAACACATAAATGTTAGTTCAAAGGGGTACCGAATACGTATGCGCCACACAAGTAACCTGGTTTGTGTATGGGCTGTGAAACTGTCCCGGTGCCGAGATCGAGGCAGGTGGTTTTCTTAGGGAGCCACACCCGGAACCTTCGACCTAATGGTCTCTGATCCATAAGGCAGTGGAGATATAGTCCCATGGTAGCCGGTGACCAACTATTGGCTCATACGTCATTTGTTCCTTCAGTATCCTGCAGTCAAGTGGACCATTGGTTTGGAATCAGTGTTTTCCAACTTCGCTGGATGTATCCTCCGTATCCACCAACCAAGTTAAAGTGATGGACATTTGTTTTTCATCCTCTCAATTTCGTAAATAACAGTAATGCCACGGGAAGGCAGTGATTAGGACTTCCCTGTCAGTGGTTGTATGCACATGGCCATTTGAGAGCATATTGAGAGGGAAATCTGGATCTCCCCATTCTCGATCTTACCAGGGCATTTGGGGGCTTCTTGACTTAGAGTTAAGATGTTTAAGAAATATACTATATTTCTAGTTATTCACTAAATTGCTTCGATATTGTCATTAAGTCGCAAGGATTTTAAGCAAAGATGGATGGTAGCTATAATTGGAATTTAGGACTGAGGTTTCGTTCTATTTGGAACTTATCAGCTGAATTCGTTTGCATACTTGTGACTTAAGTTAATATCGATGGAATTCGAACAAGATGAACATATGTCAATAAGAAATGAATTAAACCTCATTCTATTGATTAAACTAGTGACTATATGAACTCAGTAGCTAAGTAGATAACGTTATTTGGTTTGAAACGAATAGTACTGAATCTGAGTCTCGGAATGAACATCAACTCTAGGATGCAGGTACATTCATCTGACGATTTACAAATAGGATGAAATGTCACATGTCCTAGATCCCATTGATAACCACCATCGATCTTCGTTTGAAATTTATATAGTAAGTTATGATAAACATATATCAGTATAGTAATAATAAATTTTCTATTTATTGTTTCTATCCATTTAGATTAAATTAAAATTAGCGTTAGATCAATTTCGTTCTGATATTGGTAATAAAGGAACTCTTTCCACTATTGATTATTGTAAGTTTATAAATGGCATATATATTGAATAAGTGATTTCAGTCTTTCTGATTACTCTCATTCTTCTGTGTTGGGGACGTTAGACCCCCCCCACAAGAACTCACTTGGGAAAGGACTTAATTTTGTAATTTATTTAGAAAATTTGAATCTCTTTGTTTTCACGCCAAAGGCGCTCTTGTCACTTTCATGTCATATTTCCCACTGGGAAATATCTTAAATCCTATTGGTCTGTTGTATCTTTTAGTATGCTATTTGGTAACTCTCCCCAAGGATGGTTTTGCACTGCATATATACGTTTTGGATTGTTTGTTGTTATCGCTCGTTTCTGGCCGATTTACAGAATATACTTCCCATTCCAAGCTTGGACTTTTCCCTCTAGTTAGCGGGACTGGGATGCATCATTAGCTAGCTTACTGGTCTTTGGTCACCGAGTCTTGTTCTCGTTCGCCAATTAAGTGAACTCGTGATAGCTTCAAACCTAGCAAGCCTATCGAGTCTCTGAATCCTTGATTCTTCATTCTGTTCCGAGTAAGACGAATCAGTAGTAGCATTTAAGTTAACGAACATAACATTCTCACTTAAGTGACCAGTTTTATTTGCTTATAGAAAGCTTGTATACCAGTATTAGAATCGAATACTTCTTATTACAACCGTCTTATATAGTTAGATCTTTAATTATACGAGGGAAATGAGCTTCAACAATGTTAACTTCACTAGTTCAATTAAAATCTGTTTTGTAGCAACAGTAGCAACGTCAAAGAACCTAATTCAAGGTATGATCAAAGGTTTGTGTAGTTTACTATACAAACGTTTAATTTCTGATATGATAAGCCTAAGATTTTAGCCTTGTTGATATCATTATATTCAAGTAAAGCAGATAAAGAAAACTAGTGTAGCAACAGCCTTTGCATCAGTAGGCCTAAACATACACAAAGGAAAAAGCAAGATCCTCAAATACAACACGGAGAACACCAACCTAATCACACTTGATGGCGAAACTCTGGAAGATGTAGAATCCTTCACATACCTAGGAAGCATCATCGTTGAACACGGAGGATCAGATGCAGACGTAATGGCGAGAATTGGCAAAGCAAGTGTCGCATTCCTACAATTGAAGAACATATGTAACTCAAAACAACTGTCAACCAATTTCAAAGTCAAAATCTTCAATAGGAACGTTAAGACAGTTCTACTGTATGAAGCTGAAACTTGGAGAGCTATAACAACCATCATCAAGATGGTGCAAGTATTTATTAATAGTTTTCTACTAAAGATACTCAACATCCATTGGTCGGATACGATCAGCAACACCATTTTATGGGAGAGGAAAAACTAGCTTTTATCTGAAGACAAAATTAGAAAAAGACATTGAAAGTGGATAGGTTCTACATTGAGGAAATCATCAAACTACATTACGAGGCAAGCCATGTCTTGAACTCCTGAAGGGAAGCAAAAAACAGAAAGGTCAAAGAACACATTACGTCGGGAAATAGAAAAGGATGAATAACAACTGATGAGAAGTGAGAAGAATTTCCCAGGACAGAGTTGAATGGACTGTGCTGTTGGGAGGCCTATTCTCCTTCACGAAGAGTAACAGGCGTAAGTAAGTAAGTAAGTAAAGCATACATCTTGTATCATAGTTATAAAATTAGTGTACAAAGACTATCATTACTTTATATTGTTTTCTTATGATATCATTTATAGATTATCAAATTCTACTTATACAATTATCTAGTCGTATAAGACTATGTTATCAACATCAACCAGAGATTCTTCTATCAAATATCCAACCAATAACATTCAACGACTCATCGTTATCGTCGTCTTCTTCCTTTAAGAGATATTATCAATACTTTTTAACATTTCTAGCCTCTATTGATATGAATCAATCATATTCTAATATATTTATTACATCACAATTAAAAAGTGATACAACATTGATACCTTCTCCTTTATTTATAAAAAGATTACCGAATTCTTTTTATGATCAATTAACAGAATATCTATGTCATTTATATGATCCTAAATCAGAGATCAATCATATTCTCAATGTGATTGGTAAAAGTCTTTTATGTTGGGTAAGTAAAATCATGAATTAAGTTACTTTTTTTTATATTAACATTGAAGTTAATGAAGAATTTCATCTTGAATGGAATCAAGTTCCAGTTAGTCAATCAGTTATAGTGTAGGACCAGGCACATATTATGCATCGATCCAAGATACCGTATCTCATTAGCAAAACAAGATGAACACCAGATTCATGGAAGTAATGAATTCAATGGTGGTGAGCAGAACACGAGTGGGGACAATCGAATGTAGTTAACACAACATTACAGGACTTGTTAATAAAATCTAACAATCATAAAGCAAAATGCTTAATTTGCAAAATGTCCACCAATTGTCTCAAAATGACCCAGACTTCATTGTTCTTGCATTTTCATACAAATCGCATTCTGTTTCAATCCTTTACTGTTCGATTCTCTTGTCGCTCTGCTTCCAGACCTTCTGTTCACGACTAACATCATCTAATTATGTCAATATAAGTAGCACACACCACAGTAATATATAAAAGAAAGATATAGTACAGGAACAAAGAGGTAGTTCATAGAAGGAAAGGTATAAAGCAATTTCAATGTTCACTGCAAAGAGGTGTGATAGCATTAAGGTGTTCCCTTCAGACAACCAACATAAGAGCGATGCTGCATTCCCACACGGAAGGGTGGGGTTAGAAATGGTCGACCATAAAATGCACATCTCGCCTTATCTCAAGGATTTCCGATTCCGGTGATAAGGTCTCAACAAGTATGGAGCTAACACGAAAACTACTCACAGAAAGATCGTGTGTGACTGACCTCAATCAGTTATCCTTTGGACACTGAGGTCACGCTCTTAGATCACTAAGACCACCTTTAATCCAATTTCCTTTTATGATACATCTAGAAGAACTCTTCCATGATGTGAGCAACTGGGAATCGATAACTGTCTTCTTACTTCTAACAGCACTCAAGACCGCTGATTGATTGACTGACTGTCATTTATTTTTCTATGTGATTCTCTTTCTTTAGGCTTTTGGAATACTACCAATGTGTATTGATCCACAATTAAATCATTTGATAGACAATCCTTGTAATGAAAACATTTCAAAATCGTATACCCATATTATTATTCATGGTGATATTTTGATTGTTTTATTAAATTGGATTGTTTATTTATGGAATAATTATGTCATGAGCTCATCACAATATTCATCATATAACAAATCAATAAATGTAAACACTTTTCATATCATTCATCAAATATTGAAAATAATTATTGATTGTTTATTGGATCCGGATACAATTGGACAATTGAGTAAAGCATATTGTTGTCAAGTTGGATTAATTCGATATGCAATAATTCCAAATATTGTTAAATTATGTGAATTATTAAAACATAAACTTGGCATATTGAGTACTGAACAAGAAAAAGTTGATTATCAGGTTAGTTTAAATAAGTTTCTTCTTTTTGCTTTAAACTACTTATGAGTAGTTAAAAATGTCATGCAAAATATAATGCGATTACAATTTCGGTAGTGGTTAGTCGATGTAAAAAAATAACATGTATGTGACCTTGATAAATGAGTAGAAAGTAGAAAGATTTCCATGCTCATTAAGTGTATCTATGGTCTATTACCATAAAACTGTTTTTGTTACCGGTACATTTAATATTCAATGTATGGCAGCTACTGGTAGTTCTATGTTAGTGAGTCACTTTAGGTGTCCTCGATTTGAATTGTGTTCAAATATGATTATACTCGATGAAAACAATCGAATTCCCTTGAAATAATGTTTGTCAGCTATTTGCTAAATCATAGCTATTGAACTTCATTCCAATTCTTAGATTGCTAATGATTTTCAATGCAAATATTTCAAAGTTGTATCAGACGTACTAAATTACGATTTTATATCACTCATGATGAAAGAGGTTATAAGTTCTAGCGCTAAATACAGACAACAATATGCCACGGAAGGACCATCATTGAAAACCTGGAAGTATTAGACATTCGTTTATCCCTAGTATAGGACTCGTCAGTAGGGCGTATCCACGATCCCATACCAAAATAAATCGAGGCTCTTCATCCATTGTTTGAAGTCGACAGCTATTTCATATCCGACACGGATTGAACCTGATTAGTCATGGCTTCTTGCTACAAATCCAGGATGCTGGCTCAATGCTCTAGAGGTTAAACGTTTGCACACGAGACCGGAGGTCATGGGTTCGAGTCCTGTATGCATGATCGTGGATGCGCACTTCTGAAGAGTCCCATATTAGAACGAAATAATCATTGAATAAAGCTTTTCCAAGTTTATAACTCTATTATTTTCTAATTTCGTTTGTAGGTAGTGAAATATCAATATTTCCAAACACTTCAAATCTTCAATATGTTTTTAACCATACTTCAATGTTTAGGAGAATTTTCAATGTCTGCTCCAGATCTTGCAAATTTTTTAAGAATGTTTCGTTCAGAATCTGTCAGATTATTTTGTAATAGATTACTACAAGTAAGCTCATATTATCAAAATAGATTTTAGTTTATTGTGAATAATAAAAATTATATGTTAAGTAATTTATGATTAGTGTCACTGATATTGTGGTATGTGCTACTTATATCGACATAAGTAGTATACAACTCTAGTCAGGAATAGAATATATAGCGGCAGAAGATCGAGAAGGAAAGAACAGGAATAGAAGGCAATTGATGTGGAAATGCAGGAGCAGCCAATTTTGAGATGATTAGTTGACATTTTACAAGTGATTCTCAGATTTTAATAAGATGCCTTGATATTGCCTTAATTCACAAGGATTCTACGCAGAGAGCGTTTCGTCCTGTTTGAGAATTGTCAACTAGATGTACCTGAGTCTCTGAGTTGATGTTCACTCCAAGACTCAAACCTAGTACCGTCCGCTTCAAACGCCACCGCGTTATCTCCTCGTTTGTACAATAGGGGTTAAGTTTAAATTTATTTTGTATTGTGTGTTTGAATCTTTCTATTATTATTTAGGATTGCAATTGATCAGCCTCTTATTGACATATGTGTATCCTATGCGGATAACCACGATAGTCACTTGATTCACAAGTATTATAAACAATGATGGATGATACTAACCACCATTCATCTTTGCTTATAACTATTTACCATATTTAATAATTTAATAATATCAGAAGGGGTTTTGTGGAGATTGTATTAATTTCAACAGTTGAGATCATGACTCAATTGAAGCTGAACCGGTTCAGTTGTGAGATATTAACTCATTGATGACAATGGTGGATGTGTCGCTCAAGTTCGTGAATTAGTTGAAGTTAGACATTAACACCGTTGGATGCCGGCAAGTTCATTGGTCTAGTTGGTTAAGCCGCCTGATAGGTCCCGAGTCCGAGTCTCGTGAGCGGGGTCGTGGATGCTCACTGCTGGAGAGTCCCACAATCGTGGTCTAGCTTCAAATGACTCATGATCTCGATTATTAAAATTTAATTATATTACACAACTCCTATAGACGTTTTTTTTCTTCAAAAAATCCCTACTATCTAGATACTTGTAAAAATTACACAAAAAACTCAGCTGAATTTAACTCAATTACCAAGTTCTGGCTATTGGTTTCAATTTAGTCAACCACAAGACAGTCTTCTTGTTTTACCAGTTGGACCGGAATTAGGAGATTTAAAATAGTAAGTGGAATGTTTTCGAAACATATATATTGGACAAAATCAATGTTTGATATTAATCCATTTTTTACCGCCTGTAGCTCTTTTAGAGTTACTCCCGGTCCTAAGCCTTGGTAAAGGAGGAGGGTTGAGCATTAAAGGGTTTGCGACCCTATCCCATAGAAAACTAACCCGCTAAAACAACACTAACCGGAATAAATAATTCAAACCTTTATTCCCGCGTCCACCAATACAATATTTCCAAACAATGGTTCATATCTTCGACTTAATATCACTTCACTTAGTATTTTTTCACGAAATTGTGCGACCATCTTCCATTATATTGAGGTAGAAACATGCCTCTACCCGATACGGATTGAATCCCGTTGGTCATGGCTTCTCACTAGAACTCCGAGAATTCCCTAAGGAAGCTAGTCACTAGTGAGCACATAGTAATTATCAGTATAGGGTTGTGGAGATTATTAAGTTATCGATTGAGATCTTGAACCGATTGACGTTAGACCACCATTGAAAACCTGGAAGCACTGGACGCCCGTTTCGTCCGACTGTGGGACTCCTCAGCATCGCTACTCGGTGTCGGGTAGAGAAAGGTATCTACCTCAGTACAATAGGAGATGGTCGCGCAGTTTTGTGGATTGGTTGAGGTTAGACATTAACACCGTTAGATGCCGGCTCAGTGGCCTGGTAGGTTAGGCGTTCGCGCGCGAGACCGAGGGCCGTAGTCTCGAATCCCTTTGGCGCGGGATCGTGGAGTGCGCACTGCTGAAGAGTCCCACAATATTGCGGAATGGCCGCCCAGTACTTCCAAGTGATCAATGGTGGTGTTTCAAGATCTCAATCGATAACTTAATAATCTCCTTAACCCTATACTAGTATTTGTTCAGTTTGATCAGTTCAACTACTTAACAGCCTTAAACAAGGATAAGCATGTAAATTGTTTGTTGTTTGTAAAACCCATGTCGTGATATGTTGAATTTAGTAATGTAGAATTCATCACCCCTCAGCAGTGCATGTTCACGATCCCACACTAAAGGGACCCAAACCCAGGACTTTCAGTCCCACGTGTGAACGCCTAACCCCTAGACCACTGAGCTGGCATCCAACGCTGTTAATGTCTAACTTTAATCGATCAGTGATATTGCTCAACATTTCATTTATTGTCTGATCTGGATAACTGTCATACATCCGACACGGATTGAATTCCATTGGTCACGGCTTCTCATTAGAAATCCAGGAAATCCGTCTTGAAGGTAGTCACTAGTTACTATCGGAATGGGGATTTGTGGACATCATAGTCATTTAAATAGTTGAATTCATACTAGGATGAAACGACCGTCCAGTGCTTCCAGTTTTTCAATGATGGTCTAGCTTAAACAGACTCATGAATTCAACTATTAAAATGACTACAATCTTAACAAATCCCCCATTCTGATAAAAACATTTTAATCATCTTACTTCATTCACATTATAATCCATTACTAGCTTATTAATTTTACGAGGCACTTTCTATTTGCATATACACACACAGACACACAAACCACCATGGAAAACCGGCAAGCATTGAATGACTGTTTCGTCCTAGTATAGAACTCCTCAGCAGTGTACATTCACAACCCCACACTTTGAGATTCTAACCCAGTACCTATCAGTCTCGCTCTCCAACACTTAACCTCTGTTCTATTCTATTAAATATCAATTATTAACCTTGAAACAATATTATTTTCTTGTATATTATATCCCCTAGTGATCAAGATATCAGTATTACTTTTGAAAACTCATTTACATCCATTAATCCATTATCAACTGATATGAGTTTACATTTTTGGTTATCGATTAATAATCAATCAGCTGATATTGATAATTCACTTAATGATCAATTTCAAATAATCGATCCAAAACGATACTGCCTTTTCAGATTATTATGTACAAATGGAAATGGTTTAGAGATATTTTTGACAAAATATGGTTATTTAGTTGTTGCTGTATCAACACAAGAAGGTTTCAATTATGTTGTTGTAAGTTATTTTAAATGATGTATTGATTTAATGTCATTATCCTTAATTCGAATCCTGATTCTAATTTGGTTGATTAGCTTGACCGATTATGCGCCTACTTAGCTGTATTGATACTGAGTCGATATCTAAATCCATATTGCGCATCTATACGTTAACTCTTCTTTATGCTAAGCTTTTGAGTCCAGAAGTAGTAATCAGCATCTAAAGTATTTATATTTCAAACAGACGTGGCTTATATACAGACGAACTAGATCAGATCACACTATTAAATGAAAATTAATAGTTATACATGAACAAGGCAAATATGTTTGTGAGTAGGAGAGACTGTAACTTATTGACTGGCAATAAAATAGTAATAGTAAGACGTATAATTTTCTGGTTATCGTTTTTTAGCGAGTTAGTTTTTTACGGGATGGGGTCGCTAACCCCACGTCTAACCCTCCTCTTTTATCCGGGCTTCGGACCGGCAGTAACTCTAGAAGAGCTACGAACGGAGGTGGAATCCTGAAGGGAAGCGGAAAAGAGGAAGGGCAAATAACACATTGCGTCGGGAAATAGAAGCAAATATAAAAAGGATGAATAACAACTGGAAAGAGCTGGAAAGGATTGCTAAGAACAGGGTTGGATGGACAGTGCTAGTGGGCAACCTATGCTCCTCCGTAAGGAGTATCAAGCGTATGTAAGTAAGTAAGTAAGACGTATAATCGTAGTTAGTGCATTAATGGAAAGCTCATGATAAAAGGAATACATGCACAAAGTATTCTAACCATTCGGTAACTATACAACAAATTAAAATGAACAATATAATTTGGAAACTAGTTCCAATTTCTACATTATTCATTCCGCTATAAAATGAATGATTTCATAATCATCTATTGTCTATATTTTGTCATTATGCAAACCATCTAGTTGGTAAGAGTTCAGAGGTGATTTGAATAATTTCTGGATGATTTACTTGGAACACCTTTGATCAAATATATTATCAAATAGCTTATCTTGTCTCATCCTTTCAGTGTATTCAAATGTACAGTTCTTTGCTAACTTTTATTTATTATTAAAACCATTAACTGATCAATTTTAGAACACGATTGAAAACCTGAGAGCACTGGATAGCTATGTCATCCCATTATTGGATTCCTGACCAAAGCGGATCTATAATCCTCCACTAAAGGTAATCGAATTCAGGACCTTCAGTCTCACATACAAATGCCTAACCTCTAGAGTATTAAATCGGCATCCAACAGTATTGATGCCTAACTTCAATCAATCTATTTAGTCCCATACTAGGACAAAACGACTGTTCAGTGCTTCCAAGTTTTCAATTGTGGTCTAACATTGATCGGTTCATGATAATTTGAAGGAAATTCATCAGTCTTCAAAACCCTTAATTGATTTTTGTAATTTTGTAATAGCCTAACATTCATTTCTTTGGATAACAACAATACATACTGTAATATAGTCTCATTAACACTCTGTTGAGCTTTTTAAATCGACTATTGAATGGGCAGACTTTAAATAGTCAACTATTTTCCCGTTATGTCTATTTGAAGAAGAATATGAATTACAGTTGTAATTTGTATGTAAAGTGATTTTTTGTACCCTGTTATGACTAGAGTTTATATTCTTAGTATGTCGCGTATAACTTGAGCATTTGAACGCTAAAATCCTTTCAAGTCTCAAATAAGAGGACAGTCAGTCAGTCAGCTACAACATAGGACCAGGCACATATATGCATCGGTCCAAGTTGCCATACCTCATTAACACAACAAGATGAACGTCGGATTAACAAAAGTAGTGGTAATATATAAAAGAAAGATTGCAGACAGAAGACAAGTGAAAGGAATGTTATTCTAGACAGTGTCAAATTATAGTACAAAAACTGTCAGGTATTTATAGTTTTTAGTAAAAACGAAATCATCATTATAGCTATCCAATTCGCACACAAGGGGTTATTAGCAATATCCAATCAGGAAGCTACATGTAGAGATTCTAGAATATTCTTCCAAAATATGATTTGATGAAATACCTTTGGCTCTTTCTCAGCTTCTTACAGCTTCTTCTAGTTCACCCGTGAACTGTCTGCACATACCTAATGGTCAAGAGTACTGTCTTATGATATATATACAATTCAGTATGTTGGATAATATCATGGGGGTAGGGTGAATTCTCACGATCCAATAGGATCCATTCTTAATATCGTATTAATCATTTTGAATTATCAGTTTGATATTTCTTTGCATATCACTGAGGTTCTTATTCAGCGAACTAATTTCATGTTGTCTTACGTAGATGTATTTCATATCGTTAATTTCTATCATTTACGTATTAGTATGTCGGTAATTAGACAGACTAAACTATTTATTAGATCATATACGGACAAATGAGTATTGTTTACAGTCGATCATACTAATTGAATCGGAGTATTGTATCATCAAGGTAAATATGAAAGGTTTAGACTAGTTTAGACCAACCACAGTGGTTATGAATACAGTGATCTTTAGTGCTATTAGAGATAAGTAGGCAGATATCGCTTTCCGGTTGCATACACCATGGAAGGGTTCTTCTGGAGGTACCTGAAAAAGAAATTGGGTTAGGGGTAGTCTTAGTGACCTGAGAGCGTGACCGCAATGCACAAGGGACAACTGCTTGCGGTCAATCACACACGACCTTTTTGTGAGTGATTTTTGTGTTAGCTCCGTACTTGTTGAGACCTTACCTCAGGAGACGGAAATCTGTGGGATAAGGTGAGGTGTGCATTTTAAGGATCGACCTATTCTAACCTCACCCTTCCTTGTGGGAATGCAGCATCGCTGTTGTGCTGGTTGTCTGAAGGAAACACTTTCCTGCTGTCGCACCTCTCTACATTTAGCAGTAAGACTTCGCTTTCGGACCTTGGGTTTGCTGCTTTTAGTCTAACCGTTCTTCCGTTGATCTGTGTGGCATGGTAGGACCTTTAGGAACAATTTTCCCAGCCAGTATATCTTGACTAGTTCATCGTGATATTCATGCCGGACCACCAGGCCCAGGTAGTAGCAACGATCAGGAACGACGACGATATCTTGGACATATCACGGACGTAAACTAATTTAATCCAGTCAACCCTTATATTAATGAATCAACTTTTTATATTAGACACATGATTTTTATCCCTTTACCACATGATTTTTTTCAGCACTAATTTTCACTTTCATATATTTTAACTATCCCAATTGTAGACATGTGGGCCAGATAAATTAACACCATGTGAATGGCATTCTGTTGCAGTTGTCTTTTGTCATACCCGTCGTCTTTTAGTTACCAAAGCTATACTCAAAGTCTTTATAGATGGTAATCTTTGTTACTCTGGGGATTTTCCTCATCCACAAATCAATGGAGTAAGTGTTTCTTTCAATTTATTTCATTTTGAAAGTTCTGTTGGCTAAGTGGGAGAAAATTTTAAAATGTTCATAACCCAAGTTTTATGTTTTTTACAATTCATTTGTTTATCACGCATGTAATTTTGGGAACATACTTTTATGAAGTTCCTCTTCGTTGCAGCTCCATCTGGACCCCCTTTCGGGCAACTTTCGGTCCCAAGGCCGGATAAAGGAGGAGGGTCGGTCATGGGGTTAGCGACTCCATTCCGTAGAAATCTAACTCGCTAAAAAAA
Source organism: Schistosoma margrebowiei (assembly GCA_944470205.2). NCBI lineage: Eukaryota > Metazoa > Platyhelminthes > Trematoda > Strigeidida > Schistosomatidae > Schistosoma > Schistosoma margrebowiei. The sequence continues at coordinate 1,559,453 of OX104026.1, read as the reverse complement.
CACCAACCAGAAGAAATTATTTAAAAAAAGTTATTCTTTGTCACAGCTACACTGATATAGTCACCGGACTTGGATATCGTAATAATCAAATTGAACTATATCATTCGAAATATCTGTTCCCTTGGGACCTGCCACACCAGATAAGATTTTTTGGGGATCTTTAAGACTAAAAGAATCAAGTTTTTAGTTTGAGGGCAAGTTACATTGCAGACTGTGTGATGGCAATTAAATATTTCCCTTTGACAACCAGGAAAGGTCAGGATACACTGTTTACAACTATCCCATTGTTTATTTACCTTATTTTCAAATCAAAACACTAGAATTGTTTTCGGCATTCACATTTATCTACTGAGCCCTAAACATCAATGGGAAGACTTCACCTCATTGCACAAGCAAATGGCTGTCAGGACTCAGTAGCTAAGTGAATAACATGATAATGTTTGAAGTGAACGATGTTGATTTCGAATCCCCGAGTGAACATCAACTCTGGAATATAGGTACATCTAGCTGATGAGTCCCGAAAAGGACGAAACGCGCACCCCAAATTCTACTGCTAACCACTGTTCATATTTGTTCATAATCTTTTCATTAGTTATATTATTAGACTGAAACTGATATTTTTGAAAACTGAAACATAATCGAGAATATTACTGAATTTTGTAAAAGTAGCTTAAATTTTGTCATTTAAAATATTATAGAATTAACGTCACATGGGTTTTGTGTATATTATAGTAATTCCTAATGTTCAGATCATGAGTCGTTTGAAGCTAGATCAACTTACTTAGTTACGTCTGTTACTCTCAATGGAGCATAGGCCACTGACCAACATTCTCCAAACCACTCACTCTGTCCTGAGCCTTCCTTTCTAGTTCTATCCAATTTTCATTTATTCTTCTCATGCCAGTCTCCATTTCTCGGTGTAACGTGTTCTTCTTCAGTCTTCCTCTTCTCCTTTGGCCTTGAGGATTTCATGTAAGGGATTGCCTTGTGACACAGTTGGGTGCTTTCCTCAATATGTGTCCTATGCACTTCCAAAGCTTCTTCCTGATTTCTTCCTCCATTGGTTTGTTCTCTCCCATAGTAGGATGTTTCTGATAGTTTCTCGCCAATGGATCCGAAGTATTTTGTTTAGATAGCTGTTCTTAAACACTTGTATACTCTGAATGATGGCTTTGGTAGTTCTCTAGGTTTCCGCTCCCTTCAACTAAAGATTAATCAATATTTGTAGTCACACAAAAAATAGTCTGATCTGCTTGTATATAAACTTCATATGTCTAAAATATATGCTTCATATAGTAGAGACTGATATTTGTGTTCTATGCTGGACGGGCAGGGTTAAGCGATAAGCTGCTTGCTATATCGAGTACCAATAAGAATTCAGAGTTGACTCAAGGGTTCTAGTGCTGGTTGATGCATCGTTGGTTTACCACTGGGACAATGTCATAGAAGTTGATATTCAGACTGGCGATTTTATTACATGATATTTGACAGGCCATGCGACATATGAAAGTTATTTAATCAAGTTGATCTGATTACAAATGCTTCATGTTACTCTAAAAAGCATCATTAACACCTAGTTCAAACATAAAAATAGGTCTCTTACAACTATTCCAATGATGTCATGCTGTTTGGTTCTTAATGCTTATTAGATTCAATTTAAGGTGGCTGTCAACTGGTTTTCATGATATACAAGTAACACTATCTCAATTGTGATGAGTGATAATTCGTATTGAACCTTGTTTCAGAGGTTGTTTTCCTGGATGGCCGTTTCGTCCCGTTATGGGACTTCTCAGCAGTGCGCATTCACGATCCCGTCTCGCGAGATTCGAATCCGGGACCTATCCGTCTCTCACTCAAACGCTTAACCTGTATATCACTGAGATTGCCAGAATCTAACGGTGTTAATGTTTAACTCCAATTAATCCACAAAATTGAGCAACACATCCACCATTGTCTTCAGTGAGTTACTATTTCACAACAAGCTCGGTTGAACTCCACTGGTCACTGATTATCACTGGAACTTCTGGAAATACCTCTTGAGGCCAGTCACTGGTTGGATCTAGTTTCAACTTTGTGCTTTAATTCGATTGATTATTCATTATTCTCGGTATTTTTATATTTTTTTAAATTCAGATTATTCAATAATCTTTCTGTATCTCAGTGATAAACGTCTAATGAGTAGCATCAATTCCGTAGGATCTGCAAGTACATCATTCAGAGGAAAATAAAAGGGGGGGGGGAGTAATTTAGCTTCAGATTTTTCATTCTATTTGAGGATTCTCATTCAATGTTGTTTCTTTTCATCCTGTTTTTGTGCACGTTTTACAATACTACTCATTATAGTTGAATACCTTGTGTTGTTATTAGTATGTGAGCTTGTAGAGACTGTTAAATTTTATTAAAACCAGTGACCACTGAGAACCTTAAAGCTCTAGATCGCTATTTTTTCCTAGTATGGGGCTCTTCATCAGTGTATCAGCAACTCGATAGGTTATCGAACCCAAGACCTTTAGTCTTGTGCGCGAGTGCTTATCTCTGCATCACTGAAGCGACATACAATGATGAATAGGCCTAACTTCAATCAGTTCACAATAGTGCAAGGGTAACTGCCTGATTAGCTTTTTAAATTCATTCCATTGAGTTTTGGCTCATTAGTTTAGATGTTAAGTGGTCGTTCACGAAATCTAAGACCCTAGGTCGAATTTCTTGTGGAATCTTGAGTGCGTACTGGTGAGGAGGAATTCCAAAGTAGAACAGGGTAACTGTACAGTGCTTCTAGGTTTTCAGTATTTGTTTAACATAGTTCATTTCATAGTACAAGTAACAATCAATAATTCTGACAAATCTCGCTGCTGTATTTCTTATTATGTCATTAGCAACTGTATCGTTTAGTAGACAACAGATAAATCGTTTAATTACCAACCAAATCGCAACACTGCGGACGATTGTGGAACAATTAATTGAATGGAATTCATCACTCTACATCAACTTCATTGATTACGAGGAAGCATTTGATAGAGTGGACAGGACAACACTGTGGAGGCTTCTTCGACACCCCGGCGTGCTTGAGAAGATGGTCAATATCATACGGAATTTTTATGATGGATTAATCTACAAAATTGTGAATGAAGGACAGCTCATAGACTCGTTTGAAGTAAGGTCCGGTGTCAGACAAGGTTGCTTACTCTCACCCTTTCTCTTTCACCTGGTGACCGACTGAATCATGAAGATGTCAACATCTAATGGGAAGCATGTGATACAGTGGACAGATAGGATGCAGCTGGACAATCTAGACCTCGTAAATGACCTGTCTCTTCAATTGCACACGCAACAACAAATGTAGAAGACGACTAGTGTAGCAGCAGCCTCAGCAGCAGTATGTCTCAACATACACAAAGAGAAAAGCAAGTTTCTCCGATACAACACAGCATGCAACAATCGAATCACACTTGACGGAGAAGATTTGGAAGATGTAAAGACCTTGACATATTTGGACAGCATCACTCATGAACACGGTGGATCTGATGCAGATGTGAAGGCGCAAATCAGTAAACAAGGGCAGAATATTTACAACTGAAGAACGTCTGGAACTCAAAACAACTGTCTGCCAACCAACATCAAAGTCAGAATTTTTAATACATATTTCAAAACAGTTCTAATGTATAGGGTGGAAAAATGGAAAAATACGAAAACCATCATCCAGAAGATACAAGTGTTTATTAATAGGCCTTTGCACAAAATATCTCGGTTCCGTTGGCCAGACACTATCAGAAACAACCTACATCAGGAGAGAAAAAATCAGAACGAACCAGCGGAGGAAGAAATCAGGAAGAATCGTTGGAAGTGGATAGGACACACATTGATGAAAGTAGTCAACTGCGTTACAAGGCCAGCCCTCGATTGGAATCGTCAAGGCCAAAAGAGAACACATTACACCGATAAATGGAGACAGACAGACAGACATGAGAAGAACGAACAACAATTGAATAGAACTAGGAAGGTAGTCCCAGGACAGAGTGAGTGGGTTGGAGAATGCTGGTTGGCGGCCTCTGCTCCATTGTAGCTAACACGCATAAGTGAGTAAGTAAGTAAGAAAATCATTCAATTAGAATCATCTAATAGCTTCAATACAGATAAGTTTCTATTCAATTTTGATCCTTTATTTAGCCAATCGATTGTTCATTTGTATAATATGCTAGTTACTGTTTGTTTTTTTAGTTGAATTTTCAAAACTACTGATTAATGTTTCAGTAGTTTTCTTTTTCATCTCACTCTTTCCGTATTTTTCCCAAATAGAATATATTCATTCTACATATTGGTGGTTGTCCAAATTGGGTTGATCAAATTGCTTACACTAAATTATTATGTAATATCAATTCTAGAACTGGTCGACGTAATGCTGTTATATCTAAACAACAAACGATGAATAAACGTTCATATATCAATCGTGAAACTTTATCTGTTTCATCAATTTCATCAATATATCAAGAAAATTTAAAGAATTCCTTTAATCTTTTCTCTCAAAAACTTGAAATTGGTATAATGCATAAAGTGGATTTAGGTAATGAACGTTTATTATGGGGAAAACTATGTTCATTTCAAGGGAAATTAATTTCATGTTCTATGTTTAATGAAGCATTATCTGATGTTATATGGCAAGAAGTTTATTCAAATGGTAACTAAATTGATTCATTTTAATTGGCTTCTATACTATTTTTTATAAATTGTCTTAATATATTTTGTAAGCAATGATGGATAGTGGGTAGCAGTTGGATCAAGGACGCGCGTCACTTCGTCCTATTTGCAACTCGTCAGCTAGATGTACCTGCATCTCAGACTTGTTGATGTTCACTCTGGGATTCAAACCCAGTACCATTCGTTTCAAACGCCCTCGCGTTTTTCACACAATGTTGAAGTCACCTAAACTAATGGCTATATTACAACTTGGTCGATACGATTTGATCTTTATGAAAGAAGGATCTGACATACATGATTTTGATCACCACCTAATGATTAATCAATCAATCAATCATAAATACATCTCGGTCCTACAGGAGATCAGTTGCGGCCAGAATATCCCAGTATTAATCGCTCTGACTGTGAAACTGGGCGATGACAAATAGAATCCGTCAGGGAGTATCAGTTCCCTCAAGATTACAGGTACACCTTGTTACCGAGTACCAATTAGTATGAAACCTAGGTTCAGGGTTTAATGTCGACAGCATTCAACCACTATCTTAACTCAACATAGTGCATTCAATGTCAAGTCATCTAGACTAGTAGCCACATTACAAATTAGTCGACAGGATTCGATTTTCACGAAACAAGGACCTGACATGCACATAACATTGATCACTACCCAGTGATCTCTAACAAAGTATGTTTACTATCGATCATATACAAGTTGTTCAATATGTACTAGTTGTAAGTTCGAATCCGGGACATTGTTTGCTTAATGAATATCAACTTACAATAAAGATATTCATACCGCTTTTATTTCCTCTATCTAACTGTTTTCTTTCTAATAGGACCTTGTAATTTAACATACCTATTGGACAATGGATGTTATAATATAAACAATACTACTACCAATACTACTACTGCTAATCCTAATACTACTTATACCAATATCAGTAGTAATAATACTGATGATTATAATGGAAATATAAATCATTTCACAAAAATTATATTTCATTATCATGCTAAAGCAGTAAATTTATATAATTCTATATGTTTAGAATTAAATAGTGAAAATCTTGGTTTAATTAGTGCATTTGAATGTATCCATTTGTTACCATGTCAACAAAAAAATCAATATTTATTAATTAATGAAAATTTTTATCATAAATATTTATGGTTTAAACATATTTATTATAAATGTAAAAATTATGGTGGTTTACCAGCAACTATATTAGGACCTAAACGATTTGAAACATTTCGAATAACTGTAAGTTTGTTTTGTTATTGTTTTGAATCGGGCGCCTTTTATCACCAAGGTCATTCATCCCTGTTACAATATTCAGTTTTTTTTAAAAAATTTTTCTGAAACTTCTTTGTCATAAAGTTATCAGTGAAGTATAATGGATTGGAAAATTAAATCAATAACATGTGGGTGGATGACATGGGATTAAACCCTTCAAGGAGCATCAGTTCCTTGAAGCTTACCATGTACATCTTACTGACGAGTGCCATATAGTATGAAGCCCCCAAATGCCCTGGTACGGCCGAGAGTGAGGAGAGTCCGCCCTCTCTCTCGAAATTCTCTCACATGGCCACGCGTATATAGCCTCTGACAGGGAAGTCCTACTCACTGCCTACTCGTGGTGGGGGTGTTGTTTACGAAAATGAGAGGACGAAAAGCGAATGTCCAGCGCCTTAACCGGATCACAAACCAATGGTACACACGGGCTCCAGTATCCTGCCGGAACAAATGGTGTATGAACCAATCGTTGGCCACCGGCTTCCATGGAACTGCATCTCTTTACGATGCTCCACTGCCTTGTGGATCAGACCTTCAGGTCAAAGTCTCGGGGAGTGACCCCCTAAGAAAACCACCTGATTCGGTTCGGGCACCTAGGCAGTATCCCAGCCCTCACACATATCGAATGAGATTTGTGTGGCGCACATCTATTTGATGCCTCCTTGTACCAATATCTATATGTTAAAATAATAAAGTAATAACTTATATCACAGTAAACTAGTCATTTATTTGATTTCTCTCATCTTTTTTTGTATATGGGCATTGAAGGATTCAATCAATCAAATTGGAGGTATGGGTGTATTGTTACCAATTCTTAAATTACTTCGATATTTTCCAACAAATGACTATGATAATTCATTGAAGAAATTATATCCTATAGATGCTACATATTTATCAACAGATGATATAGGTATAACTGATCTATTCATCTTTGCATATCAACGTTATATTCATGATATGAATATTGTGTTCAATAATGAGATGACAAAAACTGATAACCTACCTCATGATATGATCTCCATGAAGACATCTAATAATGTTTCATTGAATGAGTCAAGTGAATTACGTTCACGTTCTACATCTCTTTCGTTAATTAGCACTGATGGTACTAGTAATAGTACACCAAATTCAAAAGATGAACGAATTACTTCTTTTTGTTCAATTATATCAAGTGAGTTTGAAGTTTTAGGAATGATATTTTTAGAGACTGTTTACATACTACTGAACATTTTTATCAGTACACTTGGTATTGTTTTGCTTGTATCTTCCCATTGAGGTTTAAGACTGCAATTCACTAAGTGAATTTCAATTCACCTCATTGCACAAGGAAGTGGCTAACAGGAGTTAGATATTTTCATGATCTCAACTATTGTGAAATTACTATAATATCCACAAAAACCCCTTCTGATATGAATCAACATATGCTCATTAGTGACTGACTTAAAGAGGTACTTCCTGGACGAGTTCAACCAGGTCAGTTGTGAGATAGTAATTCATTGAAGGCAATGATGGACGGTGGCTGAATTTCATGAATCAGTTGAAGTCAGACATTAATACCATTGGATGCCGAGAATTTCAGTGGTCTAGTGGTTGAGCGCTCACGCGTGAGACCGATCGGTCTTGGGTTCGAATCTCGCGAAACGAGATCGTGGATGCTCACTGCTGAGGAGTCTCACAATTGGACGAAACGGCCGTTCAGTGCTTCCTAGTTTTCAGTGGTAGTCTAACATCATTCGGTTCAAGATCTCAATGAATAACTTAATAATCTCCACAACTTTATACAAACATTTGACTCAATTATAAACATGAATTGTATACATATCCATCTATATATACAATGCACTGTATTTCCTCTTTTTGTCTTATAGATAGTACATTGGGTAATAGTAGTGTGGCTAATCTACTCGTAATTCTTCGTAATTTAATAGTGTCAAAACCAGAAAATCGTGTGCAAGTTTTATCTCCTGATTTTATATTACCCTTTTTATATCTTTTAAAAAAGGTGGGTAAATTATCTTACTGGTTTATGTCAAATGAAGATGTTTTATTATACTTAAGTGTTGTTTATTCTTTTCTTTATGAATATAAAGTATAGGAATAGTTCCTTAATGAAATCTGGTTGAAGGATCGATAAGAGCTAATTATGAATACAATGATCTTAAGCGATGTTAGAGGTAACAGGGTAGTTATCACTTCCCGGTTGCTCATACCGTGGAAGGGTTCTTCAAGAGGTAGCTGTAAAGGAAATTGGGTTAGGGGTAGTCTTAGTGACCTGAGAGCGTGACCGCAATGCCCAAGGAACAACTGCTTGAGGTCAGTCACACATGACCTTTTCGTGGGTGATTTTCGTGTTAGCTCCGTACTTATTGGAACCTTACCTCCGGAGACGGGAATCCGTGGGATAAGGTGAGGTGTTTGTTTTTGGGATTGACCTTGTCTAACTCCACCCTTCCTTGTATGAAGGAAAGATTGCTGTTATGCTGGTTGTTTAAGGGAAATACCTTACTTCTGTCGCACCTCTTAATAGTGAGCAATACGACTCGTCCCTCGGACCTTGGGTTTGCTGCTATTAGTTTTACCCTTCTTCAACCGACCTGTCTGGCAATGTCGGATAACAATTCGAAGTCATTTGGTTTATTGGTCTTATTATAATTTGACTGGTAAGATTTATTCGATATTTCTGGACGAAATATAACGATCTTCATAACTACACTATGATCGCATAATGAAATTTAGATGATTGTTCAGTTGTGATTGTTTTAGTCAGGTTTGTTTGAACATAGACCGTTAACCAGTAATAGGCTTTTCGCCAAAGGGGCTATTACCACAGATGTTACCATTCACGTGTTGTGAATGAAAAAAATTATTATTATTTGTTTGAACACACAAATATTGGTACAAAATGGGCACTGAATACATATGAGTCATATAAGTCACTTGAATTGTGTGTGGGCTGTGATACTGCTCGCGTGCCCAGACCGAAGCAGATGGTTTTCTTAGCCGGGGAATACTCGGAGCCTTTGACCTAAGGGTCTAATCCACAAGGCAGTGGAGCAACATAGTGAGATGCAGTCCCATGGTAGCCGGTGACCAACACTAGGTCCTTACGCCATCTGTTCCCTCAAGATCCTGGAGCCCATATGCATCACTGCATGCTATCACTGTTATCGGTCTATGCATACAACTGTGAACATAAATTCCATTAGAGGAACAACAAGATTTTGGATTGGGAAAATAACAAAAATGCCGCAGAATTTCTTGAAGCGTGACATTCGGATCAATTTTCAGTCAACAGACACTTCATCAAGGAACCCATATGGAAGAGGTCAATCAATCACAGGACCAGAGATCAACTGGCAAGCAGAGTCAAATGCGAGACTATAATCTATGGACGACCACTGAACAAATCTTAAGTGATCTTGATAAATATTAGCCAATCATAAAACAGTTTGTATAGAGTAAAAATATACTATCCTAAACCAAAGAATTAAAGTGGATACACTTCTTTTACATGGTTCAAAAACTTGTCAAAGTGGGTAAAAGACTCTGCAGTTCTGAAATCGTAATGCATACGGTAGAAGGACTCATCCATATGGTTCCATAATAGTCGGCTTCTGGATTCATGATAAGGTCATAAAAGCTCTTTCAGTCTCGATCACATAGCTTAGATATTGTTTGTGTACGCTCCGGTTGTTGGATCCACAAAATGCCTCATGTAAACAACGACATAATGCACACAATGAAGTCTATGTAGGAGTTTGTACGCTCTTAAATCATCGGAATATTGTATTACCCGGTTGCAGCCAGTGTTACTGGTGATTTTATTATCCAGTCTCAATCTGGATCGAGTGGAAAAACCCTGTTCTAGCAGACGTCTTTCTGTAACACATATTACAACGAAAGACAACATCATCACAAGTCATGTGATTATCACAATCACAAATAAAGGAATTTCTTAGTAATCCTATTTATTGTAGTCACTCGTTTACTCTACAATTCCCTGTGAACTGATCATACGTAAGCATCAGGTACTGAAATTGGCGCTGTTTCCTTTGAAATCCCTTAACCGCTTCTGATTGGCCTGTTCATAGATTATAGTCTCGCCATTTGTAGAATAACCGGAAAATTCACTTCTACATGATGTAGGCACTAAAATTATTGTTCGGAATAACAATGACAATTCCACAAATATGCCATCTAACTTAGAGAACACAACACAACCGAAGTTGCAAATCTTCTCCATTACAATATTTATTTATTTAATTATTTGAATACATTAATATTGGTACAAAGGGACACCGAATACATATGCGCCACACACAAGTCACTTGATTTGTGTGTGGGCTGTGATACTGCTTGGATGCCCGAGCCGAAGCAGGTCACATTATACATATAATCTATCTTAAAGCTAGTATTGATTTTATTAATTTACTGAAAATATTTCTTTTTGATTGAGATCATGAATTGATCGGTGTTAAATCATCATTAAAACCCTGGAAGCACTGGACGGCCGTTTCGTTCTATTGTTGGGCTCCTCAGCAGTGCACATCCATGATCTCGCCCCGCGAGTTTCGAACCCAGGACCGATCAGTCTCGCGCGAAAACGCTTAATGGTGGTCTAACATCAATCGAACTATGATCTTAATCAAAAACCTAATAATCTTCACAACCGTATACTGATAATATTTATTTCGTTTTTGTTTTTTTTTTCTATTTAACAGCTTCATCCTTTACGTTTCGATTCATTTGTAGTATCTACAATTCATGATCTTTTCCGTGTTCTTATCTATTTACCTAATAAAAGACAATCTTTATTCAATATGAATACAATACAAAATTGGTTTGATAATCAAACTAATCAAATACTATCTGGAAATGTTTTATATCTTGCTTGTCAGTTATTATTAGACTGGGATTTATGGTCAAAACCTAATTCCATAGCAATTATGTTACATTTACAAAAATTAAATCAATTGGTTATTGATTATAATAGTTTATTAAAAGAACTATCAGTTGATTCATTATTAGGATCACTTGTACAGTATCATAAGTAAATCATATTTTTAATGATAATAAATTTGTATATAATTGATATTTAGAGGTGCCTTAATAACTAAACGATTCTTTAGTTTGTCAGTTTAGGGGTTGTGGAGGTTGGTAAGTTTTCGATCGAGATCATGAATCGATTGATGTTAGAACATCATTGAAAATCTGGACGACCGTTTCACCCTATTGTGAGACTCATTAACAGTGCGCATCCACGATCCCGCTCGTAGGATCAGCGATCAGGGGAGCTAACCCATGTCGGGTAGAGATAGGTATCTACTTCAGTACAATGGAAGATGGTCGCGCAATTTCGTGGATTGATTGAGGTTAGACATTAACATCGTTGGATGCCGGCCGGCTCAGTGGTCTAGTAGGTCAAGTGTTTGCACAAGGCTGAAGGTCCTGAGTTCGAATTCCACGAGCTTGATCGTGGATATGCACTTTTGAGGATTTCCACAATGGGAAGAAAGGTCCGTCCGATGCTTCGAGATTTCCAATGGTGGTTTAACATCAGTCGGTTCATGATCTCTTTGGTTTGTTTTGGACTACTGTCATAGTCGACTTTATGATGTATGGGGGAGTGCAACTAGCGTAATAATCTTAATCGATATGTGGTGATATATATTTTAATCTTATTATGTAGTTTTTAATTGCATCTAAATTAATGGTTGCTCTGATTGTCGGAAGGGGGGATTAGCTTCGTGACTTCCAAAGGAACTCAGCTTTCACCATAAGGCGTCATAACTTTTCTAACTTCAGTTGCAGAGTTTCAATGGTTTGAATTATTTTTTGTGGTTAGTGTTGTTTTAGCGAGTTATCTTTCTATACGGGATGTGTTCGCTAACTCTATGCCTAACTCTCCTCCTTTACCCGGACTTGGGTAGCTACAGAGGGTATCCAGGCGCAGTTCTTAATAGGACGATGATATTTACTCCAAATCTACCTCATGTCCGTCAGTCATTTTAGATTTCAAATATGCACAGAACTTTAAGGTGGTTCATATGGAGTTCAGAAAAATGCTTATCATTAAAATTGTACGCAGTAATTGTAACGGTAGTATGATTGTATCAACGAATAGTGTATTCATCTCAAGACAAATCAAGAATACATGTAATTTTGAGTAATTTCAAAACTGATCGAATATTTTGTAACGTGTTTTTTATGATGTGTCATTCAGTTTTTAAAAGACTTTCGTCATGTATGTACCATGAATTCACTAATCATTTACATCGACTGATCAATGATCGATGTTTGCTTGTCAGTTATTGCTGTTCAAATCCTGTCTATGGTGGTTGTTGACTATCTATAACCACCATCTTATCTCAACATAATACACGAAATGTCGAATCACCTAGACTAGTGGCCACATTGCAACTTGATTGATCGGATTCGATCTGCAGTAAGAACGACCTGACATACATGACATTAATCATCACTCAGCGATTAATCATTTGTAAATACCTGTCGATAGTAATGTGGACATTAGTCCAGATGGCTTGACAAAATACACACTATGGTTAGATGTTAAATAAGATGATGTAATTAGCTTTAAACCCTAATTGACCTAGGTTTCATTCGTGATAGCTAAAACTTATGATTGCAAAGTACCTAGAATCTTTCGGGTACTGATAATCTCTTTACGATTTGAACCAGTGTCATTCAGCTTCATAGCTTGCAATGTTACGACTGAGCGACTTGGTTAGCGACCGGGCTAATTCAAGTGTGCTAAAAACTCATATAAATGTTTTAATAAGTTGTAATGTGATCTGATTTCGATTGTGATGAATGCACATTAAAGATGAGTTCGTAGCTGAAAATCTAAAGCTATTGAGTGTTCACTATTTTACAATAATTTCCCAATTGACCCCTGTTTATCATAAAATCTGAGTTTTTATAGGACTGAGTGTATTACAGACGAAAATCTGTAGTGATAGTAGCAGTATATAATATATAAAAGAAAGGTTGTGTATAAAGAAGAAAGAACTAGCTAGCGAAAAGAAAGATATAAAGCAATTTTAATCTCAAGATTTGAAGGGAGACAAAGAGTGTCTACACTGACGTCATTGTGACCGATTCTGAGCCATGTCACACAGAGTCTCCAGCCATTAGTTACGATAATCATACGGACCCCAACCAAGTAGTCTGCATCTACCAACATGACTATGACTAGAAGTTAGTGACTTCAATGACTGATGCCACGTTTTGATTTGGCTACCCCTAACTTTCTTCCAACCATCCCCAACATCAGTTAGCATTTCGCGTCGTGGTAATCGGTGTTCAGGCATACGTAACACATGGCCGAAACCATCTCAGTCGATGAAGATTCACAACTTCATTAACTGATTTACCATCATCCCCTAATACCTTAGCATCTAACCTCACTATTACTTACCTGGTGATCCCAGAAGATGCAAGCAATATTTCTAAGGCATCTGTGGTCAAATACTAGTAGCTTACGGGTGTCTTCTACTCTTAGTGGCCATGTTTCGCTGGCATAACTTAAAACAGCACGAACTGCCGAGCAATATACCCGTCTTTTTATTGATAGACGGATATCTCGCCTTCGCCATGTGTGGTAACATAACTTGACAAAATCCAAACAAGCTTTCTTTTGTTTTTTTTCTTTTTCTTCATTATTAATTTATTATTATTATTTTCGTTCTTTTCTAGTCATTTAGATTTATGGTTAAATGATCTACCCACAACATATACTACTGATATCTTATTTAAACTACCTACATTAACTACTAATCTAATAAATGATAATGATAAATATGAATTATTAATATCAAATCAAATAAGAATAGAAATTTGTAAATTAATTGAAATGAAACTGTTGCCAAGGACACAAAGTAAAGATTTAATTAAATTAATTAATTTTATTATCACTTGTCCAATTATGATATTGGTAAGTTGGATTAATTAGTAATTATAATAATATTTTAATAATTGAAATCATGAGTCATTTCAAACTAGATCATCATGAAAAACCTGGAAGTACTGGTTGGGTTTTTCGTCCTATTGTGGGACTCCTCAGATGTGTGCATCCATGAGCCCGCCTTGCGAGATTCGAACACAAGATCTATCAGTCTAGTGGGTGAACGCTTAACCTCTATACCACTAAAATTGCCATCATCCAACGATGTTAATGTCTAATATCGATTCATCCACGAAATCGAGTGACACATCCATCATTTCGATAATGCAATGAGAAGACGAAGATTATCAGAACTATGTGATATATTAGCGCAATACATTTCGAACAATCTGATCACATTATTATTATTATTATTATTATTATTATTATTATTATTATTATTATTATTATTATTATTATTATTATTATTATTATTATTATTATTACTCTTATCATTATCCTTATCTCCTCTTACCCCATTTCCTGTCTAGTTGACCTTTTATTTATATATATAAATGCTCTTAACAATTATATGTGTGACCAGATTGTTCGAAATGTATTGCGCTAATATATCACATAGTTCTGATAATCTTCGTCTTCTCATTGCATTATCGAAATTTATCAAAGGGACTAATTGTTTTAAACATCCATCATTGTCTTCAGTGAGTTACTATCTTACAACAAAACTGGTTGAACTTCACCGGTCACTGCTTCTCATTACAACTCCAAGAAATACTTCTTGAAGTCAGTCACTAGTAAGCGTATATTGATTAGTATCAGAAGTGTGTTTTGTGAATACTATAGTAATTTAATAGTTGAGATCATGAGTTAATTAAAAATAGACCATCATGAAAAATCTTGAAGTACTGGACGGTCACTTCGTCCTATCGCGAGACTTCTCAGCAATGCGCATCCACAATCCTGCTCATGGGATTCGAACCCAGGGCCTTCATTCTCGCGTGTGGATTGGTTGAGATTAGCAATTATTATTATTATTATTATTATTATTATTATTATTATTATTATTATTATTATTATTATTATTATTATTATTATTATTATCCATTTATACGTTTCATTTTGATTAATAAACATTTACTTCAAATTGATGTCTTTATGAAACATTTCCATTTATTAAATGTTGATGAAGCCTTATCTGGTGAAGCCATTGTAGCTTCTCTGTGATTAGATTTCGTGTTTTTAAATCTCAAAAACGTATCTCGTGAAGTTAATTGAGTAGGGGAATCGTTACCATCAAGTTTTTGCATGACGACATCAAACAAGAGGGAAATTATAGTCTACATGCATACCAGTGACACATAAGTTTTAACCCAGCTCCCCTTGGCTTACACATGGGTATACTCATCCAGGGTAAGTATGGTCTACATGCACATCGGTAACACACAAGTTTTCACGCATGCATTCCATAGCATACTTATAGGTATATTCACCCACCTAGGAGGGTAGATGGTCACCACTCTCTTTGAATGTATTTGCTACAACTGATTGTCTCTTAAGTATTATATACATACCATCGGTACTGGTACTTTAATCTATGCACTTCATAATATATACATTACCATAAGTGATCTCAAGAAAGATTGATGGTCACATTATCCCCTAGTGTTTGCTACCGTATCTTCAACCTTTTGATCTAAGTTCTCTTGCGAGCCTTCACTCGTACTCTTTCCACATACCTACGTACACCAACTATACAAGGTGACATTCATATAATTCATGTATAAAAATATTCACATCGAGTAGATCGTAGGATTTATTGACCCCTGAGTTGGAACCTAAGTAACTCATGCCACGAGAAAGTTTAGTGTCTGATTTTGTTACCATCTATATCTATATCAAGTTGTTCCTTTTTTATTCGGGGGGTGGTTCTTTATAGGTATTTATTTCTTAATTTTAGGTAAAGGATGTAATAGCTATGTTACATAATTGTTTTGATCGAACTCATACCAATGATCCATTTACATTATTCATTTATGAATCAGATTTAATTGTAAAATTGTATAGTTTATTACTTAAATCGAATTATCAAGTGGATATGGAAACTAAGAAATTAGTATTAAAGGTAAGTGATATACATAGAAAGTTATTATGATTGTGATAATCCTTATTAAGTTTTGAGAAGCATTCATTAGTAATTGATTGTTATTCTATCATTAAGTGATTAAGAGTTGTGAAAGTATCAATCTGATGTTATGATGGTTGAGTTACACTATCATGATATCCTGGTACGGTCAACAGTGGGACAAGTCAACTCTCTCTCTCCTCCGCGCGCGCGAAACACTCATATGACCATGCGTCTATAGCTACTGTCACGGAAGTCCTACTCACTGCCTTCTCGCAGCGGGGTGTTGTTAACGAAATTAAGAGAATGAAAAGCGAATGCTCCGCACTTTAACTGGGTTGGTGGACGCTAAGGATCCTTTTAGAGGAGTTGGAAAACCAAGATTCCAAATAAATGGTTCTAATTGGCTCCAGGATCCCAAGGGAACAAACGGAATATGAATCTGATGTGTGGGTTACGATGATAATGATTGGTTGTTTGCTTAGTGATACTTGTAGATAGTCTGACAGGCGTTAGATGAGTGATATATTTTCCTATCCTTATTGTTGTTATTTGTTGTTGAATTGTTGTCGGTTTTTGGTGTGGAAAAATATATACGCTTTAGTTAGGCTAATCAGGTGTTCTTAATCTGAGTTGTGTTAAAATCCTGTAGAATAGACGTTGGGAGGGAATCTAGTGTAGATATTCGTCTAAGGTAAATTAACGTCCATTAACGAGCATTAAAACAAGATTTAATGTTAGTCGCCGACTGCCATAAGACTGCATGTCCTAACGTTACTCCACTATCTTGTAGATTAGATTACTTGGTCAAGGGCTCAGGTATATGAAAAGTGCACGTTCATTTTAGAACTTGGGAGATATATATACAGTAGACAAGGGATTGAAATAACGTGTCCGCTAGGATTATGAAAGAAAAACAACAACTGAAGATTGAGAATCTAGTTCAAAAAGACAAAACTCAGTCAGTAAACTACAGCATAGGACCAGGCACATTTATGCATCAGTTCAAATTACCATACCTCATTACCACAACAAGATGAACATGAAATTCATAGAAGTAGTCACTTCAATGGTAGTAATGTATAAAAGAAAGATTGCATATAAAGAGAGAGTATAGAAAGAAAGTGTCAGTTCGTAGAACGAAAGTTATAAAGCACTATTAATCTCATAGTTTAAGGGAAGATAAAGAGTGTATACACCAACTCCATTATGACCGCTTCTGACCCATGTCATCCAGAATTTCAAGATATACATTTATATATAACTCCGCCTGGAGCCCCACTGGGGCTACTGCCGATCCCAAGCTCGGATAAAGGAGGAGGGTTGAGTATGAGGTTAGAGACCCCATTCCTTGGGAATCTCACTCGCTAAAAAAACGCTAACCGGAAAAAATAATTCAAACAATTGAAACTCTGCCCTGGGAGTTAGAAAATCTTCATTTAGAGAAGTTATGACGCCACATGATGAAAGCTGAGTTCCTTTGGAAATCACGAGGCTGATGCCCCTTCTGACAACCAGAGCAACCATTAATTTAGGTACATGAAATGCTTGTACAATTTAGGAGACTGGGAGAGTCTTCCAAATTGCTGCAAATATATATTTATGAAGGAATATTAGAATCTGAGATCAAGGAGCAAGTACCAAATGAATATATCTATTCCATTGTGAATAGTTCCACGTCATATCATCAACATTATCTAAATAGAAACAGTTCCAATCACTATATAACTTCTATTATCTTTATTTGTTCATCTTCATTTTTAGTTTATTCATAAATTAGCTTTATCTGATCGAGTCACAGATAAATACAAGTCACAATTATTTCTTAAAGATTGGAATGGATTCAGTTCATTATTGAATAATAATAATCCAAATATCTTAATATTATTACAAGATTATGAAATTGTTAAAATATTCTTGGATCTAATGAAACGTGGTATGTATCTTCTTTATTCATTGTTTTATTATCTTTGCTGGTAATCGAGCCAAACTAGTGAAGTACTGATCAAAATACCTAAGATTTACGGAGCAGGTTTCAAACTCATAAGTAAAGATAGATGGTGACTAGCAGTGGAATCCAAGACGTGAGTTTCGTCCTGTTTTTGGGACTCGTCAACTGGATGTACCTGCATTTCAGAGTTGATGTTTACTTTGGGACTCGAATCTGTTACCGTTCGTATTAAACGTCATCGTGTTATTCACTTGGGTGATGAGTCCTGATAGTCACCTAGTTCTGCGATGGAGTGAAGTTTCAATTCACTTCGTGTTGTTTTACTTGTATCTTTCCATTTTTGTGTACGACTGTAATAGATCAGTCTGTTGTTAGCATATGTGCATCTTGTACGGACTGCCTCAATATTGCCTCAAGTTACAAGCTTTATAAGTAAAGATGGATGGTGTTTGATGCGAACGGTACTGAGTTCCAGTCCCGGAGTGGACATCAGCTCTGAGATACAGGTACATCCAGTTGACGACGCCCAAAACAGGATGAAACGCGCTTCCTCGATTCCACTGCTAGCCACTATCCATCATTGCTAATTCAGTTATGAGTTTGAAACCCGTTTTGTAGATCTTAATTTTGATTTCATGATGTTCACGCAATAAATAGGAATTATATCGGGGTAAAAACAATGACTTGATTTTATTTAATTAATACACGAATGTTTCTGGTGTTATTAAGTTTTGAGTATTGAAAAAAGTGCGAGACTGAAGTTCCTCGGTTCCATTCCCGTATACGTGATTGTGAATGCGCACCGTTGAAGGGTCCCATACTGGGACGAAACAGCCTTACAGTGTTTTGAAGTTTTTAGTGATGGTCTGACTTATGTCAGTTCATGATTCCGAAAGGGATAAAAGCTGTTTATGCAGCTTAAATTCATTGTTCTTTAACAAAATCTATGAAATCAGGTCATTTGAGCCATTGGTTTGTATGGTTTTTCCGAACAACTCAGATTGTATCGACTAAAAAAATTGTTTGATAAAATTATAATCTATTATCCAGGTTGGTTGGATTCTCATATGTCATGCTTATGAGGGATTTTGTTCTTTTGTTAGTACAGACTTGTATGGATAGAAATAACAATTGTGGTTGAATCATTTAATTTGAATTATTTTGCGTATATACTTCAGCATCCTACGACCTAGAACTTACATACTACTGTTAATCCTCATGAAAGAAGATATCCCACCCACCAACATTCTTCATCCAACTCTGTCATAGGAAATCCTTTCCAGTTGATTCTAGTTGCTATCCATACTCTTCATCTCTGCTTTCAATTCTCAAAGTAGTTTTCCTCGGTCTTCCTCTTTTTCGTATCCCTTCAGGATTCCAAGTTAGCGATTTCCTCCTGATGCAGTTTGGTGATTTCCGTAATGTATGTTCTATCTATTTTCATAATCTTTTCCTAATTTCCTATTCATCTGGAAGCTGGTTTGTTCTCTCACACAGTAGGCTGTTGCTGATGGTATCCAGTCAATGGACATTCAGTTTCATGTGTAGACAATTGTTTTATAAATACTTGTACCTTTTTGATGGTGGTTGTGGTAGTCATACACTTCTCAGCTCCGTACATTAGAATTCTGTTTTCGTTCGTATTGAAGATTGCAACTTTGATGTTGATTGACAGTTGTTTTGAGTTTCAGATTTTTTCAAACCGTAGGAATACTGTTCTTACTTTGCCAATCCTCGCGTTTACGTCTGCATCAAATTCTACTTGTTCATCGATGCTGCTGTGGAGACATGTTAAACTTTCCACCTCTTCCAAAGCTTCTCTATCATGTGTGATTGGGCTAGTGTTCTCTGTGTTGTATTGCTCGATTCGTTTCAGCTGTTTAGAGTGTGAGGAAGGTACCCATTGAAGACAGTAGTAAATAGTCGCATAATATCATGGGTTGGTTGAAGTTAAGCATATAAAGCACTAGATCTCGAGTCAGTAGTGCGTATCAGAAGGTCCTGAGTTTGATTCGCAGTGGCGGAGTCGTAAGTGTACAGTCTTGGAACAAACCATTCGTCCAGTACTCTTAAGTTTCCAATGATTGTCCAACCACGATTATTTTATGATACAAATATATCTTCTCCTTATCACTCTTCTCATTCTAATAGCCGGTTAAGTTTGGAGCATAGAAAGTTTCTTTATCATTATCAGAATGGGATACCTCCCAAAAACAACAGGAAAGTACGTTCGAAGTAATAAATTTCTTTTTGATTGAGATTATGAACCGATTGATGTTAGACCATCTTTGGAAACCTGGAAGCACTGGACGGCCGTACAATATAAGATGGTCGCGCAATTTCGTGGATTGGTTGACGTTAGACACTATCCCCATCGGATACCGGCTCAGTGATCCAGTAGGTTAAGCGTTCGCGCGCGAGATCGAAGGTCTTGGGTTGGAATCCTGCTAGCGGGAATTGTTCCAACGGAATCAGGAATTTAGTTTACATAGTATCAAATGCATAATTTTTCAATTCAGTTTCAAGTACGTATTAACGAAGTATACAACAGAAATTAAGCTTGAATATAACATTCTTCAAATATCCTCTGCTTTTTCTATGCTTCTCCTTGTGATGTTAGTTTATAATATCACTTTTTAATCAGTTAACGATAAATCATTATCTTTTTTATCTAAATAGGACTGTTTCAACTTGTATAGACTATTCACTAGTGATTCAAAATCCTCTTCTCTAATCTTATAAAAATTGAAGATCCAGTATCATTGTACACACCGCTCATCGCTACTACTGATTGAATGGTTTAGTGAAGTCGTTGAATTAATGTCGTTATAGTGGCCTTGCCGCTCGATTGATTCTGAGATGACCTAATTTGATTATTCGGAGGAAGTAAAAGTCATAACAAGATTTCTGTAGGTGAACCTACGGAAAGATCATTTTCATAACCCAAAAATATATATTGAAGCATGCACCTGGCTTCGTACTGAACTGCATGTAACCTAACTTAGTGGTATTTATTCTAGGCTTCAGCATTGAAGCATCCATCGTACTCTGGAAATTGTGAAACGTCTGTGTAATGTCATTTGATGAAATTAAGAGCTAATGTAGATCATAGTCCTCTAAAACATGTCATGAATAAAATCTACACACCTTAAAAACAAACAAACAGAATTCTTATGTGAATTGTACAGACTGTTATGGGGTCTCATACTAGAACGAAACTGTCGTTCAGTACTTCTTGAACTTCAATGATTCTCTAACATTGATTAGTTCATAATCTTCATCAAAATAATTATCAAATTCACTTGGTATTGTTTACTTGAATCTTCCTATTGATGTTTAAGACTGCAATTGATCAGTCTGTTAATGATATATGTGCATCCTGTGCGTATCACCTTAGTTTTCAAGCTTTATAAACAAAGATAGATAGTGACTAGCATTGGAATCTAGAATGCGAAACTTCATCAGTTGGGATGGCTGGGACACGTGTTACGTATGCCCAACCACCAACTGCCTCGACGTGCGATGCTCAATGGTATAGGAGTAAGTTGGAAGAAAGTTAGGGGTGGCCAGACCAAAACATGGCACAAGTCCATGAGGTCACAGACAAGTGGACTGAGCCATGTTGGTATGTTTAGACTATCTGGTTGGGGACCGCGCGATGATAGCGACCGATGGTTAGAGACCCTGAATGAAATGGCTCAAAATCGTTTGCAATAATGCAGGTGCATCCACTCTTTGTGTTCTCCCAAATTTTGATCTCCTGATTCCCCCTTGTCTCTTTTTTTCTCTTCCCAAGTTTATTTCACTGTATTCTACTCTTTAAGTAACATCTCCAAACACTAATCTTTCCGAATACTGCTTATACTCTTATTACCTCTACCACTATGGGATTTGAATCGACAACTACATCTATGTGCTAATGTGGTATGGCAACTCGAACTGATGTACGTACGTAAGTACGTATAAATTTCTACGTTGTTACTGACTGACTGACTTATTTGGAACACATCAGTTGGATGTACGTGGATCTCAGAGTTGATGTTCACAAGTGAGTGACTATCAGGACTCAATAATTAAGTGAATAACATCATAGCGTGTTCAAAGCAAACGGTACTGTGTTCGAGTCTCAGAGTGAACATCAACAAGTCTAAGATACAGGTACATCGAGCTTAATGATAAGTCCGAAATAGAACGAAGTGAAGCACACTTCCTAGATTTCACTACTAACTCAAATTAATTAGTTCTTAATCATTTACTAAATACTTTTAGGTCCTTCATATGATATTTTGGGATTATTACGTTTAATGGATCTATTATATCAAAGTCCATTGAAATTTCGTATTTTAACAATCAATACCTTTATGGATATATTTAATAAATCATCAAAATATGTTATTGACATTTTAAATCAATTCCCAGTACTCTTGGATTCATTTTTCCGTTTATTGATTAAATGTCCTAAAGAGTAAGTGTCCATGTCTTTATAACTTGTTTAATTCTCAAATGTTATGATCATCAATTTTGAACATCGATTTATTGAACAGGTCAATAAAAGTATAAACCAATACGAGCAGTCTACAGTCAGTTCTGAGTTCTTATTGGGTCTTCGAGATTGTGGCTTCTTGCCTAACTCAATCTATTCAGACTAGAACAATGATCTCAGTCTCCGCGATACGGATCCGTGTATTTCACACATACTTGGATAATATACAAGCAAATCAAACCGTGTTATACCATAAAATAGGCAATAACGATTATACAAGATCAAACCAAAAAGTCGCGGTGATTGTGAGAGACTGTAATTAATAGATTGGGAATAACTTAAGAATAGTGAATCGTATAATAGTAGTTAATAAGTCAAATAGAAGCTTATAATAAAAGGAATATAAATATACATATAATATAGTTACTTAATAATTATTTATTTATTCGAACACATAAACATTGGTACAAGGAAGTATCATATACATATGCGCCACACAATAACAATGAGGCCAGTAGCAGTTATCATTGACTTGTGTGAGAGCTGTGATACTGCCCGGGTGCCCAGACCGAGGCAGGTGGTTTTTTCAGAAGTCCACACCCAGAGTCTTCGACTTAGAAGTCTTTTCCACAAGTCAGTGGAGTAACGTCAAGAGATACAGTCCCATGGTAAACCGGTGAGCAACAATTGATTCATACGCCATTTATTTTCTTCAGAATCCTGGAGCTCATGTTCACCAAAGGTTTGGAATGAGGGTTTTCCAATTCTCCTGGATGGATCCTCCGTATTCACCAACCCGGTTAAAACTCCGGAAATCCGCTTTTTTCCATGTCAATTTCGTAAACAATACCCCTGGAACGAGAAGATAGTGAATAGGAATTCCCTGACAGTGGTTGTATGCATGTGTCCATGTGAGAGCATTTTAAGAGGAATAACTGACTCTCTCCACCCGGGCATTTGAGGACATTATCCAATAAGAATATGTATAATAATAATCCTTAAATAGATCCTAGCGGTTAACATTCACTTATTCTTCGTCCCAATATATGTTATCTATATGTCAACGATATAAAAAAACAATATCTAATGCCTACACTGTATTTTAATAAAATTATATGATGAGATGGTGGAGAAGATTTATAGCTCAGGTGATGGTTTTGATGGAGTTTTGTTCTAAAACATTACTTCCACTTGACGTTTGTGCTGATGATGTCGTTCATAAGAATGATGAAAGCTTCACCACCAAACCATCCAGCTTATATTATTATGCTATATTGTATAGAGTGCTCTGTTTATTCTGTTTAGATGTGTAGTTGATGTATGATGTTCATATATTTTTCGTAAATCAATGAGAATATCAAGGAATTTTACCATATTTGTTACTTACAATGATTCCTTGACTATAAGCAAAGATGGATAGTGACTAGCAGTGGAATCCAGGACGCGCGTCACTTTGTCCTATTTGGGACTCGTCAGCTGGATGTATCTGTATCTAAAAGTTGGTGTTCACTCCGAAACTCAAACCCAGTACCATTCCCTTCAAAAGGTATCGCGTTATCCGCTTAGTTACTGAGTCCTGATAGTCACCTGGTTGTGTAGTCGGGTGAAGTTTAAATTCACTTGGTATTGTTTACTTGAATCTTCTAACTGATGTGAATTTAAAGCAATATCGAGGCGATGCGCACATTATTCACATATACCAATAAGAGACTGATCAATTGCAGTCCTGTACATCAATGAGAAGATTCAAGTAAGCAAATAACTAATGAACTCGTAGGCTAGTTTAAAAATCCTAGAAGCACTCAACCGAAAGTACTGGGTTCGAATCCCGCAAGCGGGATCGTGGATGCACATTGTTGAGAAGTTTCATACTAGAACGAAACAGCTGTTCAGTACTTTCAGGTTTTTCAAGGAGGTCTAGTTTTAATTGACTCATGAATTCAACTATTAAATTACTATAATCTCCATAAATCCCCTTTCTGATAATACTTCCGAAAAGTTAATTTTTGAAATATTGTCTATGATATACTTGAACTCTAACATGTTTAAACCACAAACATACTGGTGTATTATTAATCAGTAAGGGGAATTTATAAAGATTGTAATGCTTTAATTATTGAATTCATAAACTGATCTGAGATAGAATACCATTGAATACCTGGAAGCAATGGACGGCCGTTTCATCTTAGTATGGGACTCTTCAGCAGTGCGCATCCACGATCCCGCACCTCATGAGATTCGAATCCAGGACCTATCAGTCTCGCGCCAGGCGCTTAAGATACTCCAGGAGTTCTAGCGAGAAGCCGTTACCAGTGGAGTTCAACCAGGTCTGTTGTGAGATATCAGCTCACTCAAGACAATGGTGAACGGTGGCATAACTTCGTGGATTGGTATAAGTTAGACATTAACACCTTTGGATGCCAGCCGACTCTGTGGTCTAGTTGGTTAAGCGCCTGGCGCGAGACTGATAGACCTTGAGTTCGGATCTCGTGGGTGACGAGATCGTGGTGGCGCACTGCTGAGGAGTCCCATACTAGGACGAAACGGCCGTTCAGTGCTTCCAGGTTTTCCATGGTGGTTTAACTTCAATTGACTCATGATTTCAATCTGTGTACATATTACATTTATATACCATTTTTTGTATTTATTACATAGGAATACTCATCAACTTAACCAAATATCAATATCTCGATTTGGATTAACCGGGATTCGCTTACCACAAAAATATTCGGGTGAAATTCATTCAAAACGTTCAGGAGTAAGTTCTTTAATTGCTTTTTTGCTTTACACGAGAAATGTAATTATCAACAGTTCTGTTGTAGTGAATGAGAACACAAATGAGGAATACGGGATACATGACTACAACTTTACAGCATCATCTTATTAAAGATGATTAAATTATTCTGACTCTATGAATACACCTTTGATTATTCATGTTAGAAAGTGTTGTTGAGCATGGACGTGGAAATCTTTCTAGAAGCTGACAGAAATCTGGATACAAGATTTAATGTGTCTATCAATGACCATCAAATTGTATAGATCATGTTATGAAAGAAGTGACAGGCTAATCAATGGTTGTGTAGTAAAGGAGAACATCAGTGTGAACAATCGAATGTATTTAAACACAAAAGTATAGAATCTCTCAGTAAAATCTGAGAACCATACAATAAATACTTCATTTACAAAATAGCAATCAATCGTCTCAAACTTCATTGTTCCTGCATTTCCACAATAATCATTCTTTGTTCTTGATCTAGCAGCTATTTCCGTTTTGATTGATGATACATACTACTTATATCTAACGACATTAGTTGTTAGTTGAATTACATATTAAAAGTTGAGATCAGTCATTATTTCAATTTTTGGCGATCTGCTCAAATATCTGGGCTATTTGTTCCTGTCATTTACATATTTCAACAAGTTATCTATCTTCTTTTTGTTTGTTTAAACATATCATTATGTCTATTGATTGAATCACATATTCAGGCACGTTTATGAGAAACGTTTACGACCTTTTTCTGTACAACCATCAAAGACATCTTAGTTGCTGGGAGACAATATGTATTGGAAAGGATAAAAATTATTCAGATGTCGATTCTTAAACTGCTTACATCTAATCAGAGATCACTCAATATCTGTCGTCAGGATTGATCAAGAAACAAGAAAAGGAAACCTATTGAAATATTAATTACTTACTTACGCCTGTTACTCCTTGGGGAGGAGCATAGGCTATCCACCAGCACTCTCCATCTAACCCTATCCTAAGCAATCCTTTCCAGCTCTTTCGAGTTGTTATCATCCTTTTCATATCTGCTTCTATTTCCCGACTTAATATGTTCTTTAGTCTTCCACTTTTCCGAAACCCTTCAGGATTCCAAGTCATGGCTTGCCTCGTGATGCATTTTGATGATTTCCATAATGTGTTTCCGATCCATTTTCATAGTCTTTTCCTAATTTCTTTTTCATCTGGAAGTTGGTTTGTTTTCTCCCACATTAGGGTGTTATAGACTGCTGTCGTTGAACTATTATGTG
The DNA here is from genome assembly GCA_944470205.2 of Schistosoma margrebowiei. Lineage (NCBI taxonomy): Eukaryota > Metazoa > Platyhelminthes > Trematoda > Strigeidida > Schistosomatidae > Schistosoma > Schistosoma margrebowiei. The sequence continues at coordinate 1,532,961 of OX104026.1, read as the reverse complement.
CTGAGAATCCTATATTGCACCAAAAATATAATATTGAATAAAGAAATTATTAATAATAATAATTGTCAATATAGGTTTGTGAAGATTGCTAAGTTTTGATTGAGATCATGAATCGATCAATGTTAGACCACCATTGAAAACCTAAAAATACTTGACTACCGTTTCGCCCTAGTATGAGACTCCTCAGCAGTGCGCGTCAACGATATCACGCCAAACGAACTTTAATTCAAAACCTTTGGTCTTGCTCGTGAACATTCCACCTCTAGACCACTGAACTGGCATCCAACGGTGTTATTTCGTAAGTTCAATTAATCCACGATAATGATAATAAATTGCATTACTTTGAAAGCAACATATAAACGAGGGTTGTGTGAACTGTTAAATTTTAATAAGATCACAAACCGGTCTAAGTGGGATAGCCTTTCAGAGCATAAAAGCACTGGATATCTGTTTCGTCCTAGTATGGAACTCTTCAGAGGTGCTCATTCATATCTCCACCATTGTAAATCAAATACTGGATCTTTAAACTACTGAACTACGATGAAATGATGTGCTTCTAGGTCATATTTTGACACGAACACACACACATCTACAAAGTTAACAAGAAGCACTGATTCACATTTACACTCCCATCATCATGTTTTTCTTTTTTTTTTTTAGTCAACCAATGATTCTGGTCATGGTAGTTCAATTAATTCACAAACTGATGACTTACACTCACCAACTCTATCTATACCACAGAAAGAAACATCAATAACATCATCTTTATCAAATAATGAAGTAGAATCTGTCTTCAATAGTCCAACCGATACACATATCCCTGATACAATGGATTATTTGAAAGATATCAACCTATTGAATTCATTCCCCATTTCAAGTATGAAACAAGAACCTATTACTATTTCAGATCATATCAGAACAAATCAACGTCCAGTTTCAATATCCAATAATTATAATCTAAAACAAACTTTACCTTTTCAATCTCCAGTTTCATCTTCGAGCACTTTTCAACATTATACTACTTATAACAATATACATAGTAGTATAAGTAATTCATATAAATTATCATTAAAAAATGATAACATTTTAGAAGAGAATTTAACTCAATTAATTATTAAATGTTTACATGAAATTCTATGGATGTCTAATCATTTAGAACGTTGGCATTTAAGTACAACCATTACAAATGATGATCCATGGGTGGTAAGTATATAAAAACGTTTTTTTTTCTTTTTATGCAGCAATTTGGAAGACTCTCCCGGTCTCCCACATTGTACGAGCATTCCATGTACCTAAATTAATGGTTGATCTGGTTGTCACAAGGGGCATCGGACTCGTGACTTCCGAAGGAACTCGGCTTTGACCATGAGGCGTCATAGTTCCTCTAAATGAGGACATTCTCACTCCCAAGGCAGAGTTTAAATGGTTTGAATTATTTTTTCTGGTTAGCGTTTTTTAGCGAGTTAGTTTTCTACGTGATGGGGTCGCTAACCTCATGTCCAACCCTTCTTCTTTATCCGAGCTTGGGACCGGAGATAGCCTCTGGAGGGACTTCAGGCGGAATTATAATAATCACATTTTCATAGGGTCAGGATATCATTTTTTCTTTGAAAAAAATTAAACTTGTTTGCCAAATTTTCCATTTTTCTAATTTACTACTCATTAGGTTAATCACCATCATCATCACCAGGGTGCTTGAGACCTGTGTGGTTGAGCCACAGGATTGAGCTGTGCTATTCTGATTTTAGCGTCAAAACCTATATGGTGTTTGGTTCTCCTGTTAAGCGCGATTGACCTATACTGCTCGGGTTATAATGTTTAAGTCTGGGTAGTGTCTGACTTTCATGTTGAACGGGATTGAGCTGTATTGTTTGGATTGTCACGTAAAAGTCTGAATGGTGTCTGATTCTCCTGAAAACCAATGGAAAACTATCCTGGCCCACAAGGGCATATTATATAACTGTGAAGTTAATCATACCAAGAAATAATGTTTCAGTTAGATTGAGCAGTGAACAACTATTTAATTAGATTAGTCGGTTTGGAATTACCGGTTAACGAGAATAGTAACTCGCTTGATACATCAGTAGATACATTCTGTTGTATTATGAATTAGTTAATATTCCTCCATAATACTATTGGTTCGTATACTTTTGATAAAAGGGTATATTATATTACTCAGGACATTAAAGACTGTTTATGGTGAGACCATTGAGTGATTCTATAAAGACCTTGAGAATATTCACCTACATACTACGGCTAATGAGGATTATAAACCAACGTTGAAACGCTATTTGGTCAAATAGATAAATGAATTTTGCGCCGAATGCCAAGAACTGTTATCTTAAATCTGATTTGTTCGTCCTTAAATTATAGTCTCACCATGTTTGTTGATATTAGGGTACATTTTGTTTATTCTATCAAGCCCTTTTTCCCCCGAAATGCCCTGGTACAGCCGACAGTGGGGACAGTTAGTTCACCCTCTCCAGATGCTCTCAAGTGGTCACGCATATACAACCACTACCAGGGAAGTCTTACTCACTGACTTCTCGCGGCAAAGGTGTTGTTTACAAAATTAAGAGAACGAAAACCGAATGTCCGGCTCTTTAACCGAGTTGGTGGACACGAAGAGTCTACCTAGGGAAGTTGGAAAACCCTGATTCGAAACCAATGGTGCACATGGGCTCCAGTATCCTGAGGAATCGAATGGAGTATGAACGTATTTTTAGTTACCGGCTACCATGGGACTGCATCTCCCTGATATTACTTCACTACCTTGTGGATTAGACCTTTAGATCGAAGACTCTGGGAATGTCCTATTAAGGAAACCATCTGCTTCGTTCTGGGCACCCGGGCAGTATCACACAGAGCATACAAATCAAGTGACTTGTGTTCAAGAGGTTCTAAGATTAACTCAAACTTGCTATTAATCTAATACACATCGTTAACGTTCTTGTTAATAAGTTCTATTTGGTTATTATATATAGGGATATTATAGAGCTATGGTATCATTTATGGAAATCAGTAGTCAGTATGTTCTTATAAAACCTGCATTTTGGATTATTCAACGACTATTTGAATTCATTATTTATTCATTAGAACAATCATTGCCAAATTATAGTAAGTGACTTTTGTAAATTCATTCATTTATTCATTTTATTCCATTTATAGACTAAGATAAACTTGCAATTTTGTTGTTTTTAATAACCATTTGCATTTAGTTGTTATGTAAAATAAATGGGATATCGAAGTCAAGATGCTCGTTTCATTTAATTTAGTACATGGTCGGCCTCCAAACGGCCTGGTATGGCCGAGAATGGGATGGGCCCTCCCTTCCTCTCCAAATGCTCTCACATGGACACGCGTATACAGCCTCTTCCAGGGAAGTCCTATTCACTGCCTTCTCGTGGCAAGGGTGTTGTTTACGAAATTAATAGGACGAAAACCGAATGTCCGGCTCTTTAACCGAGTTGGTGGACACGAAGAGTTCACCTAGGGATGTTAGAAACTCCTCATTACAAACCAATGGTGTACATGGGCTCTAGTGTCCTGAGGAATCGGATGGTGTATGAACGTATTGTTCGTCACCAGCTACCATGGGACTGCATCTCTTCACGATGCTCCACTGCCTTGTAGATCAAACCTTTAGATCAAAGGCTCGGGGTATGGCCCCCTAAGAAAACCACCTGTTTCGTTCTGGGCACCCGGATAGTATCACCGCTCACACACACAAATATGGTGAAGCGCATATATATCTGGTGCCCTCTTGTACCAATATTTAGGTGTTCAAATAAATTAATAAGTACATGGTCAACTGGATCTAAGTGTTGATATTCATATTCAGACTCGAACTCTACACAATTTCATTTTTAAATTATTATTATTATGTTATCTATTGAAGTACTAAATTCAGATAATCACAAACTTATTTAATGAGTATACTGTTAATATCATAATTAATAAAAGTTTAAGCCCCCTAAATGCCCTGGTACGACTGAGGATGGGGAGAGTAAGCTCATCCTCTCCAAATAGACACGTGTATACAACCACTGACAGAGAAGTTGTACTCATATTCTTCTCGCACCACGAGGGTTGTTTACGAAATTGAGAGAGAGGGAGAGAGAGAGCGAAAAGTGGATTTACGGCTCTTTAACCGGCTTAGTGGGCATGAAGGTTCCACCTAGGGGAGTTGGAAAATCCTCAGTTTTCATTAGCATACATATTTCTTGTGTAAATTACTTTGTTACTAGCAATTTAAAATGGATAGGTTATGAATAACAATGGATATGTCTAACTGACAAGTCACAGGTATAGATAATTATGTATTATAATGATAACTTATTCATTGTTTGCCCAATTCCTGCAGTACATATCTCTATTAAAAATATATGTACTTGACTTATTCTATACTTTGACTTCTTTTGCAGATCAGAATTTGTTGTTTCCAGGTGCAGTTGATGGAGATAAAGTTCGTAGAGTTGTTCATTTATTTATGATGTTTCTAGTTGATACTACTTGTAATCATAAAAATTGGATCGATGATGAGTATCGGGTAGAAGTAAGTCGACATTCTTTGTTATATGTTTGTATATGCATATTAATACCTAAGTGAATAACGAGATGGTTTGTTTGAGACGAACGATACTGGGTTCCAGTCCCACAGTGAACATTAACTCTGGGATGCAGGTGTAGTGAACATGAACACGGGTTGGTACACAAAATTGCAGGACTTGTTAATAAGATCTTACAATCCAATAGTAAATACGTAATTTGCAAAATGTCCATCAATTGTCTCATAATGATTCAGACTTCATTATTCTTGCATTTTCATACAAATTGCAATCTGTTTCCATTCTTTACTGTTCGATCCTCTTGTCTCTCTGCTCCCAGACATCATGTTCACGACTAACATAATCTACTACTTATGTCAATATAAGCAACACATGTCCCACAGGTACTCCCGGCTGATGAGTCCCAAATAGAACGAAACAAACGTCCTGTGTTTCCACTGCTAACCACTATTCATCCGTGTTTAAAAAAGCTTGTGACTTAAGGTTATATTAAGACAATCAGCACAGTATAAAATATCAGTTAGGTGTCTCTTCCTACCATGGGGACTCCTCAACACTGCATCCAAGATTCTGTGAGAAATTGAGCCTGAGACTTCCAGGTCTTATAACCAGAACTTATACTTTTGGCCACTATATCCTCACCTGATAGTTTACATATTTACTCACACTTGTTAAAACTCTTGGAGGAGCGTAAGTCGCCAAATAGCATTTTTCATTCAATCCTGTCCTGGGTAATCCTTTTCAGTTCTTTACAGCTGCTATTCATTTTTTTGACATTTGCTTCCGATTCTCGTCGTAGTGCGTTCCTTGGTATTTCTCTTTTCTGTTTCCCTTCAGGATTCGTGATACAGGCTGATGATTTCTGTAATGTATGTTCTATCCACTTTCATCGTCTTTTTGTAATTTCCTCCTCAACTGGAAGCTGCTTTTGTGTTATTCTATAGTAGGCTGATAGTTTACATGTCTAATTTCAAACAATTCATGATATTGCACAGCTAGCTACCTACTTATGATATTCGAAGATGATTGAGTAACAACATCGAAAATTGATTGATGTTAAACATGTAAGTAACTAATTGTCAACTGAAGGATCTGAAGGTTTAATTGAGTTAGTGAATAACGGAATTAAAATAAGTTAAATATAAGGATAAAGTTTCGAATATATATATTTCGAACAGTCATTGATTTGAACAGACAATCGATGAAACGAAGAGAAGAACAGAGCAAGAGAAGCGAACCGAAATGATTCACAATGGAGAAAGCGAATGAGCGAATGAACTTGATGTAATCAAGCATGAATCGATTTTATAGTCAGACAGAAATAAGTTACAGACATATGATGAATAAGATAAGAAATACACATATATACATTTACATAGAAACAATTAAGGTAGACAAGCGAATAATTGACAAGGTTAAAATGTAACTAAAGAAAAATGAATAAACTGCTCTGTCCGAAAGCTAGAATAAGTTACGTGGGTTGCCATAGCAACCAATACTACAAGATAATAGTTGGTTACATAATATTAACTACAGTGTATCATATAGTCACTTGATTACGTTAATAAAAATAAAACAAAACAACAGAATCACTGGTGTTTTTTTTATTATACCTGGACAAATTTTTGAATTATTTTTTTCTGGTTAGCGTTTTTTTTTTACCGAGTTAGTTTCCTCCGAGATGGGATCACTAATCCCATGTCCAACCCTCCTCCTTTATCCGGGCTTGGGACCGACAATACCTCTAGAAGAGCTACAGGCGGAGAAAACTAGGAAATGACGATGGAAATGACTAGGGCATACAATACAGAAACCACCAAACTGCATCACAAGGCAATCTCTAACCTGAAGTCCTGAAGGGAAGAGGAAAAGAGGAAGGCTAAAGAACACAATACGTCAGGAAATAGAAACAGATATGAAAAGGATGAACAATAGCTTGAAAGAGCTGGAAAGGATTGCTTAGGACAGCGTTGGATGGCGAATACTGGTGGGTGGTTGTTGGGACGTTAGATCCTCAGGACTCACTTGGAAAAGAACCTAATTTTGTAATTTTATTTGGAAGATTTGAATTTCTTTGTTTTCGCGCCAAAAGAGCTCTTTTTACCTTCATCTCGTATTTCTCACTTGGGAAAATCTTAGATGCTATTGGTCCGTTGTGTCTTTAATTATGCTATTTGGTAACTCACCCCAAGGACAGTTTTATGCTGTATATATTAGTTTTGATTGGTGTCTGTTGTTATCACTCGTGTTTCCTGGCTTTTTGTGGAATATACTTCCCTGTTCGGATTTCGACTTCTCTCGCTAGTTAGCGGGGTGAGATGCAATATAATGGCTAGTTTATTGGTCGTTGGTCACAAGTCTTTGTTCCTTTCACAGTCTAAGTGAACTCGTAACCCCTTCAAACCAAGTAGTAGCTAATGCTCCTCCACGAGGAGTAACAGGCGTAATTAAGTAAGTAAGTAGAGGTCGTCGGTACTGTATAATCTTTACCATTTTTCTATTCTTCATTTTGATAAATACTTTATTTCCTTTTTTTGTTTGCTAGTTAATGGAATCCTTACTACATTTATTACAAGAATCACTTCTTATATGGGAATTAAATTCATTACAATGGAAAGAAGTTCAAGCATTAACTATACATTTAATTCTATGGTGGATTATTAATAATAGTTATTTACAATCTCGTTTATTTATTTATTCATTAACTCAATTACATTATATCATTTGTCAATTGGAATCAAGATCATGTTTTGAAGAAGTAAGTTCATTGTTGTATTAACCTTCTGCTGCCAAGCATTTCAATTTCAATTGATAATACATACTACTTATATCTGTTGCCATCAGTAGCACACACTAAACTCGTTCCCACTTTAAAGCAGTCGTTCTTGTGGTGCTTCTGCTTGCCGTGCCATCAGAATTCGATGTCTACTCGGCAGTCATTCGTCCCACTGCTCCTCTTTGTCAACAGCTCCCGATAAAGCCAACGCCACCTCCCTGCATCGAACCGCTCCAACTGGTACCCCAGATTCAGATCCGCAACGGTACCCGCAGGACAGCACCCTTCCCTTCCTGGTTGACAGCGACACCTAATGTAGTGAACGAGAACACAAATGGAGAGAATCGAATGTAGTTGAACACAAAATTACAGAACATCTTAGTAAAATCTGAGAACCATACAGTAATCACTTCATTCACTAGATGTTAATCAATCGTCTCACACTTAGTTGTGCCTTCATTTCTATGATCATTTGTTCGGTCTTCTTCAAATTCTGCTAGCAGATATTTCACTTTCGATTGATGATATATACTACTTATATCTATCGTAATCAGTAGTACACACCACAAGATGAGTTGATTAGTAAGGAGATGAGTGATTAAGTGAATTTGATGAACTATTAAATGAATAATAATAATCAATGATTGATAGTCATTTTAATAAATAAAATCAATAAATCAAGAAGAGGTAATTATCGAGATCACCGAAATTTTTGTGACTTTCACCCAGTTAGTATACAACATGATTTATACGTCAATTAGAATATGATTTATACAGTTTTAGCACTGTGACAAATCATTAACGTATGACCGGTATGAGCAGCCTACAGTCTTTATTGGTCTTTTGTTCTAGATAGATATCAACAGTTACCATCCGCTACTCTTGTATGGATATAACACGACTATCCAGTGATTCTAGGTTTTCCATTATTCAATTGACTCATGAATTCAACTATAAAAATGACTAAGATCTTTACAAAACCCCCGTTTTGATAATAAATCAATACTTTGCCCAATATTTAATTATTTTAGACCGAGTCATGGGAACTACTATAGGTTAGTGGTTAGTGTTTTTAGTTTCATCAAGGTTGATTAAAGTTTTAAGTCCATCATTGAATGACATACCATCGTAGTTAATAGTAATACGTTGATCCAATCAGTGTAAGGTAAGTCACAGAAAGAATAGTAGTTGAAAACCTAGGAAAAAGAAGAAATCATCTTGGATCATGGGATTAATAATGTTGAAAGAAACGTTTACATTGAATGTATTTGCACCATTGAAAGACAGTTTGAAACACATGGTTTGAAGCATCTGATGAATGGAATATCGTGAGTATTTTTTAACAGTATATGGTTGTGGAGATTATTAGATTTTTGACTGAGATCATGAACCGATTGATGTTAGACCACCGGTGAAAACTTGGAAGCACTGAATGGCCGTTTAGCCCTATTGTGGGACTCCTCATCAGTGCGCATTCACGATCTCAATCGCAAGTCCTTCAGTCTCGCGCGCGAACGCTTAACCTACTGTACCACTGAACCGGCCGGAATCCAGCGGTGTTAATGTCTAACCTCAACTAATCCGCAAAATTGCGCGACCATCTTCCATTGTGATGAGATAGATACTTGTCTCTACGCGACGCGGATTGGCTCCACTGGTCACAGTTTCTCACTAGAACTCTGAGAATTCCCTCATGACGCTAGTCACTAGTGATCCCATGATAATTATCAGTATAGAATTGTTGAGATTATTAAGTTATCGATTGAGATCAGAAACCGATTGATGTTAGACCACAATTGAAAACCTTGAAGCAATGGACGGCCGTTTCGTCTTATTGTGGGACTCCTCAACAGTGCGCATCCACGATCCCGCTCACAGGATATTCCTCACTATTCAATAAAAATATTTAGCTTATAATCATTTCTTTACAGTGTTTATTCCCTCAGTTTTTTTCGTTAATTTCTATAACATAACATACTGCTTTTGATTTAACTAGTAGCTTGAACCATATTTTTCATGGTATGATTTCTACCATTCAAAGTTTATGGTAGTGAAATTGTCCATTTGCTCTACTTTTAATCAATTCACGATATTGTGTGACTATCTTCCACTTTGTTTGGTGGGTGCATTCTTCAAGTCTAACAGGATTAAACTTTACTTTTCATGACTTCTTATTAGATTACTTCATTTCAAACTTCAGTTGTATTGCCTTTTATAATGTAGGTGGTTTAACTTAGAGCCTTTCAATGTCAGTTTATTAACATCATAAACGCTTACTTTAAGATTTGAGCTTCTAGAAATTAAAACATAAGGGCTAAATGATAATGACTTCAATTTTAACCAAATGCTTATGGTAGGTTTGTTGTCTTCATGAATTTTCTTGTTGTTATTGACTCAATTATTAGATTTCCGACCGTTGTTGCTACCTTGACGTGGTGGTCGGTCTTGCCTATCGTTATGAAGCAACCGAGCTATACTGGCTGCAACAACCGTTCCTCAAGGTCCTACCATGCCAGACAGTCTGTTGAAAAGCAGTAAGACTAAAAGCAAAAAACCCAAGGTCCGAAGGCGAAGACTTGCTGCTTACTGTACACAGGTTTGACAGCAATAAGATGTTTTCTTCATATAACCGGTATGACAGAGATGCTGCCTTCCCACACGGAGGGGTGGGGATAGAAAAGGTCGACCCTAAAAATGCACACAACACATTATCCGACGGATATTAGTCTTTGGAGATAAGGTCTCAACAAGTACGGAGCTAACACAAAAATTACCCATAAAAAGGTCGTGTGTGACCGGCCTTAAGCAGTTGTCCCTTGGGCACTGCGGTCACACTCTCAGGTCACTAAGACCACCTCTAATCCAATTTTCTTTTCAAATACCTTCAGAAGAACCCTTCCACGGTGTGGGCAACCGGGAAGTGATAACCGCCCTCATACCTCTAACTGCACTCAAGACTTTGTGTATTCATAGCTATCATTAGATTAAAAGAGACACTAAAGGAACACTTTTTTTTATCCAGAAGGACAATAACGGCTTCACAATTGAAGTTAAATGACCAAGTTATAAATCATCTTCAATACTGTTTCTTCAGAATTTTTTTGGGGGGGTGTTTGAGGTTGACTCCACTGTAACATTCAGCCTTAGGAAGATTAGAGTTTAACCTGAAAGTACCTTATGAGCTGAGCATAAGGAGTTGTAAGTGAGATGATCTGGAAGAGAAAAAGAAAAAAGAAGAAAAATGAACCGACAATTCAGTCAGGCATATAGAATCCACTTACATTTAATAATGAAAGCAGTTGACAAACGATCACAAATAGCACAAGCATAAGATTGAGACAATTTGATAATCAAAACAAGAAGTTAATAGTGTATCACATGTCAGTTATTCGAAGTTCTTCAATCCACACTTTTACTCTTTATTCATTTAAATGATAATAGATCATCAGTTAAGGAAAATGCAGCGATTTGGATGACTCTTCCGGTCTCCCACATTGTACGAGGATTCCATGTACCTAAATTAATGGTTTCTCTGGTTGTCAGAAGGGGCATTCGAATGAACTCGGCTTTCATCATAACGTATCATAACCCTTTTAAATGAAGACCTTCTACTTCCCAAGGCAGAGTTTAAATGGTTTGAATTATTTTTTCTGGTTGGAGTTTTTTAGCGAGTTAGTTTTCTACGGGATGGGGTCGCTAACCCCAAGTCAAAATTTGCTTCTTTATTCGAGCTTGGGACTGGCAGTAGCCCCCAGAAGTGTTCCAGGAAGAGTTAGTTAAGGAAAATACTCCATTTTTATCATTCATTAACAAAGACTATTTTTCGTTCTCCTATTATCTAGATTGCATTTCTTGTTCATCGTTTGGACAAAGTAATTGAAATATGGTCAAGATATGAAGAATCCATGATAAATGTAGATGATATACATAAAATGGAAAAACTCAGCAAAATTCCCAGTGATCATTCCGTAAATATTCCTCTTTACCATGATGAAAGGAATGTAAATAGAAGTATTCCTTCTGGAACTAATCCTATCAGTGACCGTTTATCATCACATATGAATACCAATTCACAACCGCATAATCTACTTTTATATTTAACTCCAATAATCTTTAAATTATTTAAAGATTATAGTGTATTATTAGAAATGGAGAAATGGACACCTAATTTACCAAAGATGACATCTGATTTCCTTGAAAAATTTAAAGTTTATCGTACTATACCACATGGTGAATGGCAATGCTTTCTTGAATATCGTGTATGTTGTTAAATTTTATTTTCAATTTTATTTTAAACTACTTAAAAGATTTAAGTAACTAAACGTTTTATGTAAAGTATTTATGCTTACCTACGTTTAAAATCTGTACAATGTATATGTTTACATCCTTGTTTCAACTCCAACAATAGCTAATTCATTTTCAGGACTCCATACCTTCATATTATTGGTTTGAATTTTGTAAAAGTTACAAATATTAGAGAGCTTTTAATTTTGGTCGACTCGTGAGTTTAACTATTGAAATTACTTTAATCTCCATAAAACCCCATTCTAATAATAATCATGTGCTCACAAGTGATTTGCTTCAAGATGGATTTTCTGGAGTTCTATTGAGAAGCTGTGACTTTAGGAATCCAATCCGTGTCGGATAGAGACATATTACTGATATCTTTTTCAATGATTTAATTGTACGATGTTATATCATTCCTACCATCTTTGATCCCATGTTTAATAGTGATAAATAATATCTCAAAAACCTTTCGACTATATATTGTATATAGAAGGCAGTCTTTGTGAACAATTCATTCAGTCCATGTGTGGAAGATTACCATATTTCGATCAATCGACTAACTTTATTCTTTTGGCATGTTTTAAACAAATTACTTAGATTTGTATTCTAAATAGGATATGGGAAGATGTTCTCAAATTGATCAACTTTATATATCCACTATTTTTATGTCAGGAGATGTCTCTGGTTAGATCAGGCAATTTACATATTAAATATATTTGTATTTTTTAAAAAAATATTTATTTTTAACAGTTGAGATCATGAGTCAATTGTAGTGTTAGACCACCATGGAAAACCTTAAAGCACTGGACGGCCGTTTCGTCCTATTGTGGGACTCCTCATCAGTGAGCATCCACGACCTAGTCTCGCGCCAGGAGCTTATCCATCTAGACCACTGAGCCGGCATTCAACGGTGTTAATGTCTAACTTCAACTAATCCACGAGATTGAGCGACACATCCACCATTGTTTTCAGTGAGTTATTACCTAACAACTGACCCGGTTGAACTCTACTGTTCACTGCTTCTCATTAGAACTTCAGGATATATCTCTTGAAGCCAGTCATTAGTGAGCATATGTTAATTAGTATCAGAAGGGGTTTTGCGGAGATTTTAGTAATTTCAACAGTTGATATCATGATTCAATTGAAGCTAGACCACCATGAAAAACCTGGAACACATAAACATAGGTAAAAGAAGACACCAAATAGATATGCACCATATAAATCATTCGATTTGTGTGTGGGCTAGGATACTGCCCGAGTTCCCAAACCGAAGTAGGTGGTTTGTTTAGAGGGCCACATCCCGAGTCTTTGACATAAATGTCTGATCAACAAGGGAGTGGAGCAACATAAGGAGATATAGTCTCATGTTAGCCATTGACCGACAATATTTTCATACGCCACTTGTTCCTTTAAGATCCTGGAGTCTATATACACCATTGGTTTGGAATCAGGATATTCCAACTTCCCTAGATGGATCCTCCATATCCACCAACCTGATTAAAGCTCTTGAAATTCACTTTTCATCCTTTCAATTTCATAAACAACACCCGTGGTGAGAGAAGGCATTGAGTAGGACTTCCCTCACAGTGGTTATATACGCGTGTCCATGTGAGGGCATTTGGAGAGGGACAGTTGACTATTCCCACTGCCGGCTGTACCAGGGCATTTGGGAGCATTTTAAAAATAGTGTATTGTGTTTAAATTCAAATAAGATAGAAATATTCATTTCATTGTCAAAGAATGTGTTCAGTCAATATCAGTCAGAACTATTCATCTAGTTTAAGAAGAGTGCTGTAATGATTAGAAGGTTTTATGTGATAATGAAATGTCCACTGAGCCAACACCCAATGGTGTTAATCTCTTACTTCAATGAATCCATGATCTTGAGCAATCCTTCATACTAATAATAATCATGTACCAACTAGTGACTAGATTCAAAATGGAACTCCTGAAGTTGTAATGAAAAGCTGTGATCAGTTGAGTTCAATCCGTATCGGATATGAGACAGTTATCAACCTCAAACAATACATGAAAAGTTGATCAAGATCAAGGATCAATTAGAGTTAGAAATTAACGCCGTTGGATAGCGGCGATTTCAGTGGTTTAGAAATGAAGCTTTCACGCGCGAAGTCGTAAGTCTTGGGTTAGGGACAGAACAACTATCTAGTACTTCTAGGCTTTCAATGGTTCTCTAACTTAGATTAACTCATGAGTTCAATTGTTAAAAGTATTAAAAAAATTTTCTATAGTTGAGATCATTAGTCAATTGAAGCTAGACCGCCATGGAAAACCAGGAAGCACTAGATGACCGTTTCGTCATATTGTAGGACTCCTCAGCAGTGCGCATCCACGACCCCACCTCGCGGGATTCGAACCCAGAACCTATCAGCTCTACAAATCCCGATTCTATTATGTAATATAGATTCTCATTATCAGTGAATGATACTTTTCGTGTTTGTTTTTGTTTTGTTTTAGCTTCAACCAGTAGTAGAATTCTATACAATTCAATATATCGTAAGTACAGCAACAAATCAAAGTATATATCGTGCTAAAGCTAATGATGATATTGAACAATCTCGTTATAAACATAAACATTATTTAGATAATATATCATTCAATTTACATTCTTATCTATTACGTGACATAACTGAAATATCCAATGAATCATTGATCATTCCATGTGTTGTTGATCCACCAACTTCTGAAAGGTTAACTGATCATTCTGTAACCATGACAACAAAACATATCACATCAATCGATAATAATCAATATAATATATCTCAATCATTATCAGTTATCAACAAACAAAATTATTATCCAACAGAAATAGAAAAATATAATCAACAAATGAATTATTGGCATGCTTTATCATATCGATTAATGTATACATCATTGAATGCTCCATGGTTTATAAGGTGAATTTATATTGATTATTGATTTTATTTATTTTGATCCCTTCCCTCCTCCCATCTCTTCTTAATCAAGTTATCACGGATTAAATTCATTTAGTATTGTTGTTTACTTGAATCTTCTCATTGATGTGTGAAGACTGTAATTGATCAATCTCTCATATTGGTATATGTGCATCCTGTTTGGATTACCATGGTATTGAGTTAAGTCAAAGATGGATAGTGGCTAGTAGTGGAATACAAGACGTGCGTCACGTCGCTTTATTTAGTACTTGTCAACTGGATGTACCTGTATGTACCTGCTAGTTGAAATTTACTTTGGGACTCGAATCCAGTGCCGTTCGCTTCAAACGCCATGGCGTTATCCACTTGGCTACTAAGTCCTGATAGCCACCTGCTTGTGCAATGAGGTGAAATTTAAATTCACTTAGTGTTGCTTACTTGTATCTTCTTATTGTTATTTAGGACTGTAATTGATTAGTCTGTTATATTGGTATATATGCATCCTGTTTGGATTGCCTCGATATTGAGTTAAGTCACAAGCATTATAAGCAAAGAGGGATAGTGATTATCAGTGGAATCCAATAAACGTGTTTCGCCCTATCAGGGACTCGTCATCTGGATGAACCGGCATGAGTGGATGTTCACTTTGGGACTCGAACCTAGTACCGTTCGTCTTAAACACCATCAAGTTATACACTTAACTACTGAGTTCTGATTACCATATGTTTGTGTAATGGGGTATTGTTTACATGAACCTTCCCATTGTTCTTAAGGATTGCAATTGATCAGTTTCTTATTGACATATGTGCATACTATGGTTGATGCCTCAATTTTGCCTTAATTCACAAGCATTATAAACATAGATGAATAGTGGGCAGAAGTGGAATTCAGGACGCACGTCACTTCGCAATATTTGGGATTCGTCAGCAGCTCGTCAACATCTAAAAAGATAATGCAATAACGTGCGTCCTGGATTTCACTACTAGCTCCTATTCATCTTCGCTTATAACGGATTAGATTTAAAACACTACAGGTTTTTAATATCATTAATAAAATGTGCTTAAAATTTATATTTTATGGTTAGTGTGTTCTGTTGTTGCTATTGTTGATGTTGTTGTTGTTGAGCGAGTTAGTTTTCTATGAGATGGAGTCCTTAACCCACCTCTATACCCAGTCCACCCCCTTCATTCTGGGCTTGAGACTGACAGTAGCCCCAGATGGGGATAGCATTAAACAATTCATTCTGAGATGGTGGAGAAGATTTGTAGCTCAGGTGGACACATCTGGAAACAATCTAATGTATTTGAATACAACATTACAGAATCTCTTAGTAGAATCTGAGATCCATACAGTGAACACTTTATTTGCAATATGTCAATCAATTGTCTCAGACTTCAGTGTTCTTTCGGTTCCTCACCAATCATTCTCTTTTCTTCGATCTTATTAACCTTCTGCCTCCAGGTATTTCAGTCTCGATTGATGATACATACTACTTATATCTGTCAATGTCAGTAGCATACATCATAGTAGAAGTTTGAGTGTTTAAAGGATCAATGATTGCCTGTACTAATACTTACGTGATTCAGTAATAAAACTTTCTTTTTGTCATTTGCCTATAACTGTTTAGCTGTTTCATAGCCTAATATCATCCATTGAAAACTCGTTTAGCAGGTTTCAGCCAACCATAATGTTTAAATAGAAACAAATATCCCTAATCTATTAGTTTATTGAAGACATCTTGTGAAGACTTTATCAATTCGAAGTTAGTCTTCATTACCCATTGACATAATCTATAGAAACAAACAGCTATTTTTAGTAACGGGGGGTGAGTGGCACTTAATTCTTTGAATCGAGAATCTTCAGTTCTTCACAATGGTTCGAATTAATCGATTTTAATCAGTTTGCAATATTTTAAGACTATCATTTAGTACTAATTATGATGAATTGATACAGTTGTGCTTGTCATAAGATATTAAGTCATTTCATTTAGGTTGATAGATATTGACTACTTAGAAGGATAATGGCTATCAGTGGAATCTAGGATGTGCGTTTCGTGGAGTAGATTTGTAGCTTCGGTGGATGATTTTGGTGGAGTTTTGTTGTCTGAATGCGCGTTTCATCCTCTTTGGGACTCGTCAGCTGGATATATTTGCATCCCATAGTTGGTGTTCACTCCGGGACTCGAACTCAGTACTGTTCGCTTCAAACATCATGGCGTTATTCACTTAGCTACTGACTCCTGATAGACAATACGCACCGTATAAAACATATGCCATCATGAGACTGATCAATTAGTCCTAAATAACAATGGAGAGATACAAGTAAAACAACACCAAGTGAATTTACTATATAGAGGTTTTCAATTATGATGTAATCTCTTCTAATCATCATATTTCTTCGTCATTATCCTATTCTTCTCATTGTTTTTTTTCTTCTTTGAAATGTTAGCTATGCAAAAGTTGAACATTGGCGTTTGTCTGAATTAGAAACAATCAGTCGTATACGACCAAAACTAGAACCAAATGTAACATTCAATTCACATATAAATGCTAGTGCTAAACGAGATGGTTTATCTTTAATTAAATTTCTACAATCACGTATACGACCGCATTCAGTAGATAATGATCATACATTATCTACAACATCTATTTGTCATTCATTATCCACATTGAAAGCTTCTTCTAGTGAAACTAGTTTAGATATTTCACAGAATGATGAAATAGAATGTAATACTGATGTTATTATGAGACAGATTATGAAACATCCTCAACTTTTGAATCAAACATCCGTTGAAGGAAATGATGATCGTTATGGATCTACTTCAAATAATGATGATATAATCCATATGGAAAATGAAGTGTTTGATTTATCGGATGATCGACGTGGTACATTAATTCCAGATGAATCTATGAAAACTCCGTAAGTTTCTAGTTTTTGTGATTTAGTATTGTGTTTATTGAATTTTTCTGATAAGGAATAGTAATATTGAAGGTTTGTTGCTTTCATGGCCTCCGAATGCCCTGGTACGGTTGAGGGTGGAGGAGAGTCAGCTCTATCCCTCGAAATGCTCTCACATGGCCACGTGCATACTACCACTACCAGGAAAGTCCTACTCACTGTCTTCTTGCGACACTACTGTTGTTTAATAAATTGAGAAGTCAAAAAGCGAATGTCGGACGCTTTAACCTGGTTGGTGGATATGCAGGATCCATCTAGGGGAGTTGGTAAACTCTGATTCCAAATCATTGGTGCACATGAGCCCCAAGATCTTGTGGAAACAAATGGCGTATGAGCCAATTGTTGGTCACCGACTACCATGGGACTGCATCTCTTGACGTTGCTCCACTGCCTTATGGATCAGACCTTCCGGTCGAAGGCACCGGGTGTGGCTCCCTAAGAAAACCACCTGCTTCAGTCTGGGCACCCGGGCAATATTTTAGCCTACATACAAATAGTGACTTGTGTGGCGCATGTATATTCGGTACCCCTTTGTACCAGCGTTTATGTGTTCAAATAGTAAATAAATAAAATACCTATATGAATATTTCTTATACACAGATATTCAGCAACTGTGGTTCATTTCACCTGTCAAGAAGCTACATTAGTGAATAGAGTTGTGTTTTTTTTTAGTTTGAAACGTTTGGTCTTCTCCCTTACACAAATGGGAGGTACATTTACACCAGATACCCTCCCATTTGTCTATTCTACAGGACTTCAAAACAACTCAGATCAAGAACGCTTGACTGACCTGACTAGAATGTTGAGCATATTTCCACTCCAATAACCGAAGAAAGTCACAATAATCATAAGGGTAGGGAAACATATAACTCATTTAATAACTATCAGACAATCTACTGTGATATGTGCTACTGATATCGACAGATATAAGTAGTATGTATCATCAATCAAAAAGGAAATCCCTAAGGATCCTTTATGTATGGAATCATGTATAATACTATTCAGTAGTTACCTTACTGATGTCCATTTGAACAAATTTCTCTATCTCACTCAATTCATACAAAGTTGTTATCCATTTTGTCCTCTATAAAAGCTCTTCAATATAATGAACATTAAAAGGTTATAACTATCAGTTAGTCAAGTCATCAAATTATGAGTTCCTGGCATGTAGAAGTAGTTAATTAAATGGTATTAATATATAAAAGAAAGATTGTATATAAGGATATAATACAGGAAGAAAGAATTAGCTTGTAGAAAGAAAGATATGAAGCGATTTTAATCAAACAATTTAAGGAAAGACAGACGGTGTACACACCTATACCAGTGTGATCAATTATGAGCCATGTCACGCAAAGTCTCCAACCATTGATTACGATAGTCACACGGACCCCAACCAAGTAGTCTGCATCTCCAAACATGTCTCAGATTAGAAGTTGGTGACTTCAAGCATTGATGACAGGTTTTGGTTTGGCCGCTCCTAACTTCCTTCTAACCATCCCCAACGCCAGTTAGCATAGCACGTCGTGATAATCGGTGTTCAGGCATACGTAATACGTGACCCAATCATATTAATCGATGAAGATTTACAAGTCCATCAACTGATTTTCTATCATTCCCTAATATACTGCGTCTAACCTCACTATTACTTACCCAGTGATTTTGGCACATGTGAGCTATATTTCTAAGACATCTAATTAAGTAGTATCATTTTGTCCAACAAAGATAGCTAGTTTGAAATTTCTTGAAGCTCAGTTACACATCGGTGGAGTAACAAAAGCATGTGAATCAATAGTTCATTTGAAGATTCTAACATCACTATACATCCTTTCATTTGAATACCTCATCATCGAATACATTAGCTCTAAATCATCATATCAATGAATAAACAATTTAAATTCTAATTCACTTGGTATTATTATACTTGAATCTTCCCATTGATATGTTTGGACTGCAATTGATCAGTCTCTTATTGATATATGTGCATATTGTACGTATTACCTCCATATTGTCTTAATTTATCGGCACCGGGATTCAGTAGCTAAGTGAATAACGCGATAGTGTTTGAAGTGAATGTTACCAAGTATGAGTCCTAGAGTGAACATCAACTTTACGATGCAGATACATCCAGTGAATGAGTCCCAAAATAGAATGAAATGATGTGTATCAAACTAGATTTCACTTCTAACCATTATCTATCTTTACTTCTTCAGAATCATCTTATCCAATTCATCGAACACTTCCATTGAAGATCCAGTCAATGATGATAACCAATTAAATCAAATTAAGATAAGAAACAATTCTAATAATGAATCTTTTATTTCATCTATATCATCTCATCAATCAACTCCATTGAATTCATTCAATTCATCAATGATTCATTATATACCTGAAATACAAAAAGGTAAAGGTATTCTATTAAGTGTGAATGCCCAATTAATTCTAGCAATTAAAGTCATTCAAGGTATATTAACATTAACACAGAATCGTCTAATATTTGATACATCTATTCATAATGTCATTCATGATAATAATAGTAATCTATCTACTGATGATAACAATACTACTTATGATACTACTGAATTATCAATACCATTTGGATATAAAATTATCAATGAAAAACTAGATTTAAACAATACAAAATTGAATCATTGTAAGTTAATGAATCCTTTTAATTAGTTTATGGTGTTGATATTGATTATGAACTTATGAAGTATTCAGTTGTTGTTGTTTGTGTGTGTGGCCTGATATCTGACGCTAATTTGATCATTTCTGGATGCGCACTGTTGAGGAGTCCCATAATAGGACGAAACGGCCGTCCAGTGCTTTAAGGTTTTCCATGGTGGTCTAGCTTCAATTGACTCATGATATCTACTGTTGAAATTACTACAATCTCCACAAAACCCCTTCTGAAACTGTCTCATACCCAACACGGGTTTGACTCCATTGATTACGGCTTCTCACTAGAAATTCCGAAGATCTATCTTGAATCTAGTCACTAGTGAGCATATGATTATTATTAGTATGAAAAGTTACTCAAGATCACGGCCTGATATCTGACTCCAATTTGATCATTTTTGATTGTTTGTTATTGATAATATACATGTCATTAATTCTTGCATATATAATCCTCAACAGTGTGCATCAATGATTCCACAATGAACGGACTGGAATACTTTATCTCTAGTCCATTGAACTTGATGACATCCAACGGTGTTCATGTTTAAATTCAATCGATCCTTGATCTTGAACAACCTTCCATGTATTATTTGAGGTTGATAACTATCTCATACCGAACACGGGTTTGACTTCATTGATTACGGCTTCTCACTAGAAATTCAGAAGATCTATGTTGAATCTAGTTACTAGTGAGCATATGATTATTATTAGTAGTATGAAGGGTTACTCAAGATCATAGATCGATTGAAGTTTGAGAATAACATCTCTTGCTGATGGTTCAGTGGTCTGGAGGATAAGCACTCGCAATTGAGACCAAAGGTTCTGGGTTTGATACCTTTCGATGTGGGACCATTGATGCACACTACTGCGGAGTCCCATGCTGTGAATAATCGACCGTGCATCGATTGTATGTTTTCAATGATAGTCTAGATTAGAGGGACTCATGAATTAAATGATCCAGTTAAACTCATCAATCTAAATATATGTGAATGATATCAGCAATTCGACATACTTGTATTTCGTTTTAAAAAAATGTTTTTGATTATCTATTTGACAAAGCGATTGATATATCTATATAGATCAAAACAAAACAAGGGTCGCAGTCCTAAAATTGAAGAATATATCGAACTCAAAACAACTCTCAACCAATATCGAAGTCAGTATCTTCAATCTGAACGTCAACACGGTCCTACTGTATGGAGGTGAAATGTGGAGAACTACTACAATTGTCATCAAAATGGTATTAGTATTTATAAATAGTTTTCCAATCAAGATACTCAATATTGGTTGGCCGGATATCATTAGCAATAGCCTATTGTGGGAGAGAACAAACCAGCTTCAAAGTAAAGAGGAAACTAGGAAAATACGTTAGAGTTGGATAGGACACACATTGAGGAAATCATTGAACTACATCACTAGGCAAGCGCTAACTTATAATCCTGAAGGGAAGCGGAATAGAGGAAGGCCAAAGAACACATTACGTCGGGAAATAGAAGCAGATATGAAAAGGATGAATAACAATTAGAAAGAACTAGAAAGGTTTGCTTGAGACATGGTTATATGGAGAGTGTTAGTGCTCAGTCTATGCTACTCCAGGAAGTTTAACATGCGTAAGTAAGTAGGTAAATATAAATCAAACTTCACTTCGTTTCACACGCCAATGGCTATCTGAACTCAGTAGATAAGTGAATCGCTCAATGGTATGTAAAGCAAACGCTACTGTTTTGAAGTCATGGAGGTAGATATCAACTATAGGATACAGGCATATCCAGCTGGTGATTCTTACATCAGACGAAACGCACATCTAGGATTCCACTGCAAACCACTATTCATCTCAACTTTAACTATCTACTAGATAATTTACTCTTTATGTTTTCATTTATTTCACTTTTCAGCTAGACAAATATTCTATATTCGATATAATTGGTCATTAGCTAAATTACGTGAATTACATTTACGTCGTTACAATCTACGTCGTTCAGCTATTGAAATATTTTTTGAAAACAATTCCAATTATTTTTTTAACTTTGAAACTAAGGTAAGTCGGAGTTGAGGTTAGTTTCTATCATATTTACCTATCAAACTTATAGGGCACTTTATTTATTCCCACTGATTATCATGGCGTTTAATAATGTTAAAGTTATAATATCTGACATAGAAACATAGAGAGGGGGAGCATTTACGCAATTAAAATTGAAACAGACTGAAAGATGATTTAACATGGAAACTCAAAATGTAAAGGTAAAGTCCAAACGAAATAGATACGTGCCACTGGAGCTTTAGGTCTATAATAATAAATTTGGACTATCTCACGGATCTAGGAGAAAAGATCTATTCAAAATAACTTAAATCAACAGCCTATATTATTATGTATCGTTCTATGTATTGTATTGAGAGATCATGATTGTTTAACTTCTTAGATAAGAACTTTCAAATAAAACGTAAAATTATCGCGGATCAATCGAATGTACAAATTTTTATCTTTGCGATAAGTTCATTAATTTAGTTTTAACTGTTTAACTACTTATAAGTAGGCAAACGGGCTTTGTAAAATAAACCTGATCAGTACGAACTTTAGTTAGAAGTGAGATGTTCGACATTTATGCTGCTGATGATGTGGTCCAGAAGAATGATGAAAGCTTCACAATCAAACCATCCAGCTTAGAGAATGAAACTTCATCAAAATCATCCACATTATATATATATATATTCTGCATTATCGCATTTTCAATTACTGACATTTACTTTCATGTTTAAATAAATCTAGATTCGTAATAAATTCTATTCGATCATTATGAGTTTACGATTACCAAGATTAGTTTATAGTCAAAGTCGTAATCCTAGAGAAACACTTAAATTATCTGGACTTACAGAAGTAAGTTATGATATAATTCATTATGTTTATCTTATTTATTCTATTTCATTGAATTTCATTAAGATATATATTAACTTTGTATCATTGAATGCTGAGATTAACATACTTATCATGTGATCTGTTGATTTGGGATTCAATTTTATTCTCGTTCTCTTTTCTTTGATCTTCTTAATGTTCTGCCGTCAGACATTTCACTCTCGATCGATGATGCATACTACTTAAAACTGTCGACATCAGTAGTACACAGTACAATGTCATTTCTTGACAAACGTTGATTTCAAAATGACACATAATTGCGTAACCCTACATTCATTGTCTTAGGTGGATAAATGTCTCACAATTGACACCCATTAAACTCCACTGGCGGTTTCTTCCTATTGTGGGACACGAAACGGCCGTCCAATACTTTCAGGTTTTTGTGGTGGTCTAGCTTCAACTGATTCATGATTTTAACCATTGAAATTTTATGATTATTATTCAGTTTTTATCATTATGACCTTCGTGGATTGGTTGAAATTCGACGTTAACACCGTTGGATGCGAACTATTTCAGTGGTTTAGAGGTTAAGCATTCACGCGCAAGACTGATAGATCCTAGGTTCAAATCTCAGGGAGTGAGATCGTGGATATGCATTGCTAAGGAAGTCCTATACTAGGATGAAACAACCATCCAGAACTTCCAGGATTTCTATGGCGGTCTATCTTCAATTGACTCATGAATTATATGACCTTTATGTTTATCCATTCGACAATTATAGTATCATTTTTCTATTCTTCTCTAATCCCTTTGAGCCTCATGTGATAATAAGTTTCGACTGAATTGATGATGTAATCTTTTCTATCCTTTTGTATTTTCCATATAACTATCAGTATGAATATACAGCTTCTATATACTTCATGTTCTATTCAATAATACAATAGGATTCATATTCATGAATTGAATAGAAGGAGAATATAAAAAAGAAATCTAAGTATTAAATATTATATAAGTAGTAAATTCTTTAAGTATTTCAGTAGTAAATGAGCAGGAGATTATAAGTCTTATTGATATTATTCTCTATTAACTAACCTTTTGGTTAATATTTTCTCTAGTAGGTTAAATTTCTATCAGGATGGAGTTGGTAACCTCATGCCTAACCCTCCTCTTTTATCCAGACTTGAGACCGATAGTAGCCACAGAGGGGAAAATTAATCATTTTCTTAATTTCCATCTTATTTCTTGTTGTTAGTTGTGTAAAGGATCAGCCATCTTTTTGTTTATTCTCATAGATTAAATAAAAAATGGATTATAACAAGAAATAGAGAGAAGTTTAAAGATTGAAGGAATGAAACTATAATGAAATTAAAGAAACAGAGAGAGAAAAAGAAAAAAAGGGAAAAATACACACACAAAGAAAAGAAAAATTAGTGAACAGTATTATAAACAAAGATGGATAATTAGATGGTGGTTGGAGGTAGTTAACAGGAAACCCTGGACCCAGGTTTCATGCTACTTGGCACTCGTCAGCAAGGTCTACATGTAATCTTGAGGGAACTAGTGCTCCCTGACGGATGGCCGATAACATTCGATCTGCACTAAGAAGGATTTGACACACATGACATTGATCACCACCCAGTGATTATTTTATTGTGAAGGAGGGATAACGGATAGCAGTGGGATCCAGTTTGACATGGATTTCGCCCTATTCGAGACTCGTCGACTGGATGTACCTGCATCCCAGAGTTGATGTTCACTCTGAGACTCTAACCCAGTACCATTTGCTTCAAACTCAAACGCATTACCCTTTTAACTTCTGAGTCCTGATAGCCACTTGCTTGTGCGATGGGGTGAAGTTTAAATTCACTTAGTGTTGTTTTACTTGTATCTTCCCATTGTTGTATAGGACTGTAATTGATCAGTCTCTTGATAGCATATGTGTATCTCGTGCGCACTGCCTCGATATTGTCTGAAGTCACAAGCTTTATAAGCAAAGAATGATAGTGGCTAGCAGTGGACTTCATTGCACCCCATTGTATAATTTCTTGGCTATCAAAACTTAGTAGTTAAGTGGATAACCCGATGGCGTTTGAAGCGAACGTTACTGGCTTCCAGTCTCGGAGTGAACATCAACTCGGAGATGTAGGTACATCCATCTGACATGTCCCAAATAAGACGAAGTGACGCGCATCCTGAATTCCACTGCTATCCACTATCTATCTTCGCTTATTAAGGATATATTTTGTTAAATTAGGAATTCATGAAATCGGAAGAACATCTAGTTTAAGAAAAAGCATTCAAACTGATACCTTCTGTGCTTGTTACTTAAAATATACATAAAATTAATGATTGTACTTCTTCTATATTTTCAGCGTTGGGTAAATAGAGAAATATCAAATTTTGAATATCTAATGCGTTTGAATACAATAGCTGGTCGAACATTTAATGATTTGGGTCAATATCCTGTGGTAAGTAGATCCTTATTGAAGATGACTGTTTGAATTTAGTTTGCTTAACATACTGATATCAAGTAAGTAAACTATTAAAAACCTGGAAACATGAGATTCTTATTTCGTCTTAGTTTAAGATATCTGGAAATTGTATCCGTTAAACTCATACATGGGGTCGAGTATTGTCAAGTAACCCTCTGGTTTCTCGTGGTTCTTCAGTAGATATTAGTTTGTGTTGTGAATCAGTCTTAACTTATAGTCTGTAAGAATATAAGTCATGTAGGACTATACTTTATGCATTGAAATAAATTATAGGAGATGATATTAGATAGTTAACTTGATGTGTAAAGCTAATTATTGGTTTCCTACTTCAAGACATAATTATGACATGGTTACAACCTACATCTGAATAGATTTCATGTAAAAGGTTTTTAGTAGTTATTACGTGTTGGAGTTAACATCAGTAACTCGTCTTTGTTAAACAACCATTGAAAATCAAGAAATACTGGACATTTTTTTCGTCTTAATATGAAGCTTCTTTGTACTGCGCACCTACAACCTCCCCGAAGGTTGGAAAGCGGAATTACAGATTCAGTGATAAGATTTTAGCATCTTTACCACTGTATCAGCATATAATGATATAACTTCATTCACTTCATAATATAAAATAATCATTTTCCATTACCATTGATGAGTTACTGTATCTCAGCTAATATGATTAAATTCCACTGGCTACGGCTTCTCACCATGACTCCCAGCATTGATCTTCGGTTTTTATCCAATTAACGTTAGCATATGATGTGAACTATGAAATGCAACAATCACAGAAAACCCTGTAGTCTAGCAATAGTTGTATGCTTGTTATTTTCTAATATGAGGGATGATTTCCAGAGTTCTAATGAAAAGCCATGACTAATTGAATTCAACCACATCGAGTGTAATACAGTAACTTACCAACAGTATTACCAAATAGTTTTGCAATATCATGAACTAAATGCAGTTATCATAGGGGGGTTTGTGGAGATTTTAGTAATTTTATAGTTGACTAGTGAAGCAATAACCAGTGGAGTTCAACCGGGTCTGTTATGAGATAATAATTCATTGAAGGCAGTGGTGGATGTTTCGCTCAATTTCGTGGATAAGTTGAAGTTAGACATTAACACCATTGGATACCACTTCAGTGATCTACAGATTTAGCTATTGCGCACGAGACTGATAGGTTCTAGGTTTTATTCTCAAAAGGCGGGATCATAGATGCACACTTCTGAGGAGTCCCACAATAGGACGAAACGGCCGTCCAATGCTTCCAGGTTTTCCAGGATGGTCCAACTTCAATTAACCCATGAAATCAGCTATACATGTAGTTTAGTTTAATTTTGAAGTAAGTGTAAAAGTAAATGTTATCATTTTCTTTTTCTTCTTCTGAAATTTCTTGGTACAGTTTCCTTGGATTTTAGCTGATTATACTTCTTCTGAATTAGATTTAAATTCACAACATACATTTCGTGATCTTTCACGACCTATTGGATTAGCTAATCCGAAATTTATTCAAGAAGTCAAAGAGAAGTGAGTTTTTAATCTATTTGAATCATGTTTTATTATTGGTTATATAAAGATAAGACATATATATTTGATCTTACTTTTGTGGAGAATACTGGTTGACAGCCTATGCTTCATCAGGAGTAACAGGCGTAAGTAAGTAACTTTTATGAAATATCAGTAATACATAAATCATTCGATTTGTGTGAGGGATCGGATACTGCCCTGGGTGCACAAACCGCAACAGGTAGTTTTTATTAAGAGGCTACACCTGAACCTTCGATCTGAAGGTCTGATCCATAAGGCAGTGGAGCAACGTCAGGAGATGCAGTACCATGGTAGCCGGTGACCAACAACAGGTTCACATGCCATTTTTTTCCCTTCAAAATACTGGAACACATGTACACCATTGGTATGGAATGAGGGTTTCCTAACTTCCCTAGGTGGATTCACCATGTCCATCAACCCGGTTAAAGTGTCGGATATTCGCTATTCTTCCTTTTAATTTCGTAAATAACACCTGCTTGAGAAGGCAGTGAGTAGGAGTTCACTGGTAGTGGTAGTATATACGTGGCCATATGAGAGTATTTGGAGAGGGAGATCTGACTCTCCCTACTCTCAACCGTACCAGAACATAGTAACAAGTACTATTCATTTCTTTTTGAGAACTAATTTCAGCGAATTAATTTCCATACTATTATCTTGTAAATATTCAATGTGGAATAAGAGATAGATCATTTGAAGAGTCGAGTAGTACCACTAAACAATGACATATTGATCTGATACTTTCCAATCGATTAATTACATTTAACATTTAACATTAAATTTAAGTTATTTGAGTGTCGCTTGTTGAACGTTTTTACCTGAGTAATGTAGAAAACAAACATTTAACAAAATTCTTCTATAAAATCATACTTTTAAGTATCAGTATTATCTTTTTGATTGAGATCATAAATCGATCGATGTTAGACAACCACTTGGAACTTGGAAGCATTGGGCATCCGTTTTTTTTCTAATATGAGACTCCTCAGCAGTACGCGTTCACGATTCTGGGTACGAACACCACGTGTAAGATCGTGAATGCACACTGCTGAGGAGTCCAGTACTAAGACGAAACGACCGTCTAGTGTTTCCAGGTTTTCACTGGTGGTCTAACACCGATCGATTCATAATCTCAATCAGAAACTTAACAATCTCCACAACCTCATACCGGTAATCAGTACTATCATTAATTACGTTTACAATATATTGAATTCATTTACCAGAAGGGGTTTTGTGGAGATTTTTATAAATTTCACTGATTGAAATCATGAGTCATTTGAAGCTAGACCACCATGGAAAACCTGTAAGAACTAGACAGCCATTTCGTTGTAGTATGGGACTGATAGGTCCTGGGTTCGAATCTTGCGGGGTGAGGGATCGTAGATGCGCACTGCTGAGGAGTCCCATACTAGGACGAAACGGCCGTCCAGTGCTTCCAGGTTTTCCATGGTGGTCTAGCTTCAATTGACTCATGATTTCAATCAGTAGAATTCATTTACATTTAAATGCTTTAATTGAGATTTTGTTTTTATTTCTCTATCTTATATTACCTACTAAGATATAATTCATTTGAGGATCCAAGTGGTGTTATGCAAAAATTTCATCATGGAACTCATTATTCAAGCGCTGCTGGTGTCTTGCATTATCTTGTCCGTTTGGAACCGTTTACAACGTATCATGTAAATTTACATGGAAATAAGTTAGTACAATTCAGTTAGTGTTTATAATATTCCTCAAATAATATTCATTTTTACAAGATACTGTTGTTAAACCCATATCCAACTTTACTCTTTTACAAAATACTAGGGCTGATAATAATCCTAGAAGGGCTTCAGGAGGAGTTACTTACTTAGTTAAGGTCTGTTACCCTTAATTGAGGAGCATAGACCATCGACCAGGATTCTTCAACCAACTCTGTTCTGGCTTCCCCTTTCCCCTTGTTTTTACATGCCGTTCATTCCTTTGATGTCCGCCTCCAATTTCTGACACAATATGTTCATTGGCTTTTCTCTTTTCGTTTGAATTTCAGGATTCTAAGTTAACACTTGCCTCGATGTGCAGTTTGATGAAAACCACAATGTATGTCCTATCCTCTTCCAACGTATTTTACTAATTTCCTCTTCATTTTGAAGCTGGTATATTTTCTCCTACAATAAGTGGCGGTATCCGGTCAACGGACATTGAGGATTTTACGTAGACAATTGTTCATAAGTACTTGTACATTTTTGATAATTGTTGTAGTAGTCATCCACGTTTCAGCTTCGTACAGCAGAACTATGTTGACGTTCGTAATGAAGATTTGGACATTGATGTTGGTTGACAGTTGTTTCGAGTTTCAGTTGTTCTTTAATTGTAGGAATTCTGTCCTTGCTTTTCCAATCCTCGCCTTTACATCTACATCAAATCCTGCTTGTTCATTGATGATGCTACCCAGATAAGTGAAATTTTCCACCTCTTCCAGAATTTCTCCATTAAGTGTGATTGGGTTGCTCTCTGTGTTGAATTTGAGTATCTTGCTTTCTCGCTTGTGTATGTTGAAGATTACTGCTGCAGAGGCTACTGCTACACTGGTTGTCTTCATCTGTATTTGTTCGTGTGTATGGGATAGAATAGCTAAGTCATCTGAAGATTCCAAATCGTTTAGTTACATGCAAGCTGTCCATTGTATTCCATACTTTTCCTCAGATATCGAGGTCTTTTTAATCCAGTCAACCACCAGAAGAAAGAGAATGTCCGAGAGTAGTCAATAATCACTTTATCCTACAGTAAGGTTCTTTCGCACAAATTCTATTTATTTCTATGTTCAGAATAATTAATAACATCAATATCAACTTTGAGATGCTGATACATTCAGCTAGATAAGTTTTACGTATTCTTCAACAGAAGTCATGAAATCCTGTTAAAGTGTAATGGTATTCGAAGTTTTATCGATTTTTCAAAACTTCTTAATAGTTCATTTTGTTTATTGGTTGTTTGAATCTTCCCATTGATGTTTAAGACTACAATTGAATAGTCTCTGTTGTTGGCTTATGTGTATGCTGAATATTGGTTAGTAGTGGAATCCAGGACACGGGCTGTTTTGCCCTATTTGAGACTAATTATCTGAATATACCTGAATTATAGAGTTGATTTTCACTCCATGATCCGAACTCAGTATCGTTTACTTCAAACACCATTGAGTTATCCATCTATTTAACTAATAAGTTTTAGTAGGTTGCTCAGATTTTGTTAGGGCCGCATTCCTACAATTGAAGAACATATGGAACTCAAAACAACTTCCAACCAATATCAAGGTCACAATTTTTAATACGAACCTCAAGGCAGTTCTACTGTATGGAGCTGAAACTTGGAGAACTGCAGCAACTACCATCAAGAAGGTACAAGTGTTTATAAATGGTTGTCTACGCAAGATACTCAATATCTGTTGGCCGGATACCATCAGCAACAGCCTTCTATGGAAGAGAACAAACCAGCTTTCAGCTGAAGAAGAAATTAGGATAAGACGATGGAAATGGATAGGACATACATTACGCAAATCGTCAAATTGCATCACGAGGCAAACCCTGACTTGGAATCCTGAAGGAAAGCGGAATAGAGGAAGGCCAAAGAACACATTACATCGGGAAATAGAAGCAGATATGAAAAGGATGAATAACAACTGGAAGGAGCTGGAAACGATTGCCTGGGAAAGGGTTGGATGGAAAATACTGGTGAGCGGCCTATATTCCTTGACGAGGAGTAACAGGCGTAAGTAAGCAAGTAAGTAAGTAAGATTTTCCTATTGATGTTAAGGACTGAAATTGATCAGTCTGTTTTTTTTTCTTTTAAATGATAGATTTGATGTTGCAGATCGTCAATTCTATTCTATTCCAAAAGCATGGCGTTTTATATTAGATAATCCAAATGATAACAAAGAGTTAATTCCGGAATTTTTCTTTTTACCTGAATTTCTACGAAACAGTAATAGTAAGTTATATCACACTTCCAAAACTAAATAAATATTGATTGTATGCAAAGATAGTTAGTGATTAGTAGTGAAATTTAGGACGTACACAACTTCTTATTTGGGACTCATCAGCTAGATGTACCTACATCTCAGACTTGTTAATGTTCACTCTGGGACTCGTACCGCAGTATCGTTCGATTTAAACTCCATCTCGTTACTCTCTTAGCTAATGAGTCCTGATAGGCACTAGCTTGTGCAGTGAGTTGAAGGCTAAATGTACTTAGTATTGTTTAATTGAATCTTCCCATTGATGTTTAGAACTGCAATTGATCAATCTCTTATTGGCATATGTGTACATTTCAAGGAACGCCTCGATTGATAAACGTCACAACTTCTTACTAGAATTCCTAGTAATCACTTTAGAAATCATTTTATGATAAGGTTACTTTAATTTTAGTTTTTCTACGCACAACTCTAATTATTTCTAGTTTATACATAAAGGTGTAAGTTGATATTCACCAATTAAATCACACTTGACAGAGAGGCTTTGGAGGATGTAAAAACCTTGACGTATCTCGGAGGCATCATTGATGAACACGGTAGATCTGATGCAGATGTGAAGGTGCGGATCGTCAAATCAAGATCAGCCTATCTAGAGTTGAATAACATCTAGAACTCAAAACAACTGTCTGTCAACCAACATCAAAGTCAGAATTTTCAATACAAATGTCAAGACAATTCTATTGTACGGAGCGGAAAATTGAGGAACTACGAAAGCAATCATCCAGAAGATATAGGTATTTATTCAGAGTTGTCTTCGCAAAATACCTCGGACACTATCAGCAACAACCTAAATTGAAATAGAACAAACCAGATTCCAGCAGAGGAAGAAATCAGGAAGAAGTGTTAGAAGTGGATAGGACACACATTGAGGAAAGCACCAACCTGTGTCACAAGGCAAAACCTCATCACTTGGAATCCTCAAGACCAAATGATGATAAGGAGACCAAAGATGAACACGTTACACCAAGAAATGTAGACAGATATGAGAAGAATGAACAAAAATTGAGTAGAACTACGAAGGAAGGTCCAAGACTGTGTGAGTGGGTTGGAGAATGCTGGTCCGTGGCCTATACTCCATTGAGAGTAACAGGCGTAAGTAATTAAGTTGATATTCAATATATAGATTCAATAATCATGAGGAACTAGTTTAAGTTTATCTTCTGGTCACGTTTAAAATATTTCAATGGCTAAGATCATGAGTCATTTGAAGCTAGACCACCATGGATATAACTCACTGAAGACAGTGGTGGATGTGTCTCTCAATTTCGTTGATTAGTTGAAGCTAGACATTAACACCATTGGACGCCGGCTCAGTGGTCTAGTGGTTGTGCTCGCGCGCGAAACCGGTGGGTCCTGGGTTCGAATCTCGCAGGCGGCGAGGTCGTGGGTGCGCACTTCCGAGGAGTCCCGCAATGGAACGAAACGGTCGTCCAGTGCTTCCAGCTTTTTCATGGTGGTCTAGCTTCAATTGACTCATGATCTTAACCGTTGAAATTACTATGATATCCACAAAACCCATCTGACGTTTAAAATAACCTGAGATTTATAGATGACCAATATGAACACATCATGTACTCATCCAGCTTAAGTTTGATATCTTCATGTTTTCATTAGTTTACTTATCAATCCCATTGGAATATTAACTTATAATTACAATACTATACTCTTTCTTTATTCACAAATAAACAGATTTTGATTTAGGCTTTCGTCAACATAATCAAAATCGTATTCATGATGTAGAACTACCGAATTGGGCTTCAACACCAGAAGAATTTATACGTAAACATCGTGGTGCATTGGAATCTGATTATGTTTCATCACATTTACATTTGTGGATTGATTTAATTTTTGGGTAAGTTTTAATTAATTACTCATATTATTATTATTAAATACGTCGTCACAGTCGAACTGATAATGTGTTCCTATCAGAAGGGTTGAGATCATGAGTCAATTGAAGATAGACCACCATGAAAAACCTGGAAGAACTGGACGGCCATTCTTTCCTATTGTGGGACTTCTCAGCAGTGCTCGTCCACGATCTCGCCTCACGAAATACGAACCCATGACTTATCAGTCTAGCATGATTTAGTTTGGGCACCCGGACATTATCCCAGCTCTCACAAAAATCGAATGATTTATGTGGCACATATCTATTTGGTGCCTTGTTGTACCAATGTCTATATGTTTAAATAAATAAATCTAGTGGGTTTTCTGATTGAAGTTGGTAATGGCACCTATTGTTCCGTACACTGTGCTTAAAACTTTAAGTCAAGACCATTTTAAGTAGGTAATGCTATGAAGGCTGTTATGTTGTCCTGTGGTGGATAATGTTATTGTGTTAGGGAGGCTAGATCCTCAGAAATCATTTTGTTAACGTCTTATTTCTGTAATTTTATTTCTGGAAATTTAGATTTCTCATTTTCGCGCCAAAAGCACCCATGTATACTATCAGTCAGTATTTCCCAGTTGAAGGGGCCTTAAATTTCCTTGGTTCGTTTCCACTTTTAATATCCTATTTTGTGATGTCTTCCAAGGATGTTTTTCTTCTGTATAAATTTGCTCGTGTTTTATGTCTGTTCATCTGTGCTTCTGACTTCCTGTAGAGTATACTTTTCCCTCGGTTGAATCTGGTCTTCTTCCTTTAGTTAGCAGGTTTGGGGCGCTGTGGAATAGTTTAGTTTTTCCTGTTGTTGTGTTGCCGACCCTTCGTTCCATTCGCCGATTTAAGTGAATTGTGATCTCTTCAAACGTAGCATATTGATACACAGAATTTAAATTCACTTACCTTGCCAGTTGCCAGAGTAAGAAGAAAGCTTTATGTATATATATTCGCCCCTCCGATATTTAAATTCCTATGTTCACCTTATACATATGTCCTGTTCCTTAGGAAAAAAACCGAAACTTGGTCAATAAAGTGAGCCTATCATTTGATCGATGACTTATTGGACCACTGTATCAAAAACACCTACCGTCAATTGAAGATAAACCACCATGGAAAACCCTGGACACAGTGAGGCATTAACTCAGTGAAGACAACGGTGGATGTTTCACTCAATTTTGTGGATCGGTTGAAGTTAGACATTAACGCCGTTGAATATCAGCTCGGTTGTCTAGTGATTAAGCTCTCGCGTGCGAGACCGATAGGTCCTAGGTCCTAATCTTGCCAGGCGGGATCGTAGATGCGCAATGTGGACGAATCCTATACTAGGGCGAAATAGGCGTCCAGTACTTCCAGGTTTTCCATGATGTTCTATCTTCAATTGACTCGTGAATTCAACTATTAATACAAATGAATAAATATTTATTTATTTCATTATTTACAGTTATAAACAACGTGGTCCAGATGCAGTGAATGCATTGAATGTATTCAATTTTGTAACATATGAAGGTGCTGTAGATTTAGATAAAATTAGTAATTCATGTGAACGTGAAGCTTTAGAAAGTATGATACAGAATTTTGGACAAACTCCAAGTCAATTACTTAAAGTAAGTAAATAATTTCTACGACATAATTGATTTATATCACCTATATATGAAAGATTGTATGTTTTCTTTTAAAAATTCATTGTGTCCGAGACACCACTTACGTATATGATAAGTCTACTTCAGACCCCCAAATGCCCTGGTACGGCCGGGGTTCGGGAGAGTTAGCTCTCCCTCTCCAAACGCTCTTATATGGCCACAAGTACACAGCCACTGCCAGGGACGTCCTAATCATTGCGTTCTCACACAACGTGTGCTATTTACTGAATCGAGAGGACGAAAGGCGAATTTCCGACATTTTAACCGTGTTCGTGGATTTGGAGGATCCATCTACAGGAGTTGGGAAACCCTCATTCTAAACCCATGGTGTAAGTGGGCTCCAGTATCATGAAGGAGAAAACAAATTGTTGGTCACCGGCTACCATGGGACTGCCTCTCCTTACGTTACTCCAATGCCTTGTGGATCAGACCTTCAGATTGAAGGCTCTGAGTATGGCGCCCTTAGAAAACGACCTTCCTCGGTCTGGGCACCAGGGCAGTATCACAGCCCACACACAAATCAAGTGACATATATGGCACATATGTATTCGGTGCCACTTTTGTACCAATATTAATGTGTTCGTTTTACACCACAAGTCTTAACCACTGAAGCCAATACCTACTTTAAACATTATTAATGTTGGTTGGATGACCTATTTAGTGTACAGTGAACCAGAGGACTATGTACTTTGTTTATATATTCACAATTGATTGATCACTGAGTGGTGATCAATGTCATGTGTGTCAAGTCCTTCTTAGTGCAGATCGAATGCTATCGACCAAATTGTAATATGGCCACAAGTCTAGGTGACTCGACATTTCGTGCACTATGTAGAGATTAGATGGTGGTTGGAGATAGTCAACAGGAAATCCTGCCCGATCTAGCTTTCGTGTTATTTGGCACTCGTCAGCAAGATGTACCTGTAATCTTGAGGGATCTGGTGATGGGTGACACGGGATCGAATTTGTCAGGGAGCACCAGTTCCGTAAGGATTACAGGTACATCTTGCTGACGAGTGCCAAGCAGCACGAAACCTAGATCGAGCAGGGTTTCCTGTTGACTACCTCCAACCACCATCTTGTCTGTATATTCGATAATTTTAATGTTTGAATATATTTTCTTGAAAAAAGCTTGGACCCAAATGCTAAATGAAACGTTCATTCTTCCTCTTTAATGTCTCATATCGATAAGGCGCCCAAATAAAATGAAACTATTCGATGGAATTCAGACAAAAGTTCTTATATATGTAACCCTTGTTTGTTGGTGTTTTTTATTATCATTTTTCATTAATAACATTCAATTAAATCCTATCGAAATCATTTAAACAGATGACTTTGATCAACTAGGTCATAGTATTGTAATGAAATTCCGCAAGATGATAGCAACTAATGGTTAGAGACCTTAAAAGTGATGGCTCAAAATCGTTTGCAATGACGTAGGTGAATCTACTCTGTGTGTTCTCTCAAATTCTAATCTTTTGAATTCTTCATATCCCTTTCTTTTTTCTTTTTTCCAAATTTATTTCACTGAATTATACTTCTTGAATAACATGTTCGAATCCCAATGTTTCCGATTACTGTTTATGCTCTTACTATCTCTACCACTTTGGGATTTGAATGGACAATTGTATCTGTGTGCTAATGTGGTATGGAAACTCGAACTGATGTATGTACATACGAAGTTCTACGTTTTTGACTGACTGACTAATTGTAAAGAAATTACTTCTTTTAGATGAAATTTTATTCCTTGAGCTGGATGGTTTAGTCGTGGAGCCTTCATCATTCTTCTGAACGATATTATCAGCTCAAACTTCAGGTAGAAGTGAATTCCTTGAATTCCTTCACATATTATTCACAACTTGTCTCGTAGACATCGATGTTTGATTGGTTTTTGTTGACAATAAATCTGTCATTGTTTAGTTCTTTGTTTTGGTTGTATCACCCACCATCTCGAAGTTACTAGAATTGATTTGGATCACTTCTTGTGGTTATAGATGACTTGATTAGATGTATGATGACAGGTAGTATCAAACAATACTTATATTTTATAATCTCCAAATGATTTAGATCAAAGTTAGGAGAACTGACATCTTGATAGCTGCTTGTAGTCGACTACTGAAGTCTGTCAGTCAGCT
The DNA here is from genome assembly GCA_944470205.2 of Schistosoma margrebowiei. Taxonomy (NCBI): domain Eukaryota; kingdom Metazoa; phylum Platyhelminthes; class Trematoda; order Strigeidida; family Schistosomatidae; genus Schistosoma; species Schistosoma margrebowiei. The sequence continues at coordinate 1,496,236 of OX104026.1, read as the reverse complement.
GGTTGTAAAACCTGTCAAACGTAAGCTAATTTGATATTAATTGGAGGACTTGATACACGTGACATTGATCACCACCCAGTGATCAATCAATTGTTATTACATCTCAGTCCTACAGGAGGTTAGTCACGGCTCGGATAGCTCAGTGGTAACGTCTCTGACTGTGAAGCTGGGTGACACGAGATCGAATCCGCCAGGGAGCACCAGTTCCCTCAAGATTACAGGTACACCTTGCTGACGAGTCCCAAATAGCACGAAACCCAGGTCCAGGATTTCCTGTTGACTACCTCCAACCACGATCTAATTTCAATATATAGTGTCCGCAGTGTCGAGTCACCTAGACTGGTGGCTACATTGCAACATTGTCGATAGCATTCGATCTGCACTAAACAAGGACTTGACACACATGAAATTGATCACCACCATGACCAAAAACCAACATGATAAGAAGAAGAATTTTTACAAACTTCTAATCAATAATAGTTTTAATTCACTTGGTATTGTTTTTACTTGAATCTTTCCATTGATGTTTAGGACTGAAATTGATCAGCCACTTATTGGCATGTGTGCATACTATGTGTACTACTTCGATGTTGCCTTAATTTAAAAGCATTATAAGCAAAAATGGATAGTGGCTATCACTGGGATCCAGGACGTGCGTCTTGTCCTATTTGGGACTCGTCAGCTAATAATACTTGTAAATTAAAACAATTCACATAGTATGCACATATGCCAATAAGAGACTGATCAATAGCAGTCCTAAAAATCAATAAGAAGATTCAAGTAAAACAATATCGAGTTAATTTAAACTTCACCCCATTGCACAAGCTAGTTGCTTTAGGACTCAGTAGCTAAGTTGATAACGCGGTGGCACTTGTAGCAAACAGTGTTGAGTTCGAGTCCCCGAATGAACATCAACAAGTCTGGAATGCAGGTACATCCATCTGACAAGTCTGGAATAATAAAAAGTGTCGCTTGTCCTAGATTCCACTGCTACCCATTATCCATCTTTGCTAATAACTGTTTTATTATTTTTTTACTTTCAATCTATAATTACAGGTACCACATCCAAAACGTTTAACCTATTCTGAATGGTTATCTATATTAATTCATCAATGTAGATTACCTGTTATTAGTTTATTAACTTATGCTAATCTTAAAAATGACAATTCAATACACAAACATAACTCATTAATACAATCAACATCTACTACCACTACTACTACTATTAGTAGCAGTAGTATTAGTAGTAGTACTAGTACTAGTACTACACCTAACACTACAAAGCCTACAACATTCTTTCAACGTCTTTTAACTGATAATAATCCAAATGAATATTTCCATTCAGTATTCAATACTCATACATTATTTGATAAGATTGAATTCATCAATCATAAATGGTGTACTATAAAACATTCAAATATCAATGATATTGGTATTAGTATAGAAAGAATTAAATTAAAAGAGAATACAATAACTCAATTGAAATCAATTTATTTAACTGTTATACCAGCATTTTGTTGTCCATCCAAACAAGAATCAACTATAGTGAATACAATCAATAAAGATTTATCTTATACAAATATTTATCGTTCAACAAATATATTAAAAACTCGTTTATTCTCTACTGGGAGTTCATCGATGTTATCGGCAGCAGCAGCTGCTGCTGCTGGATTAGTGACAACAACAATGGCAGCAACAACTACAACACCGCCACCACCATTAACAACAACAACAACAATATCTGAAAATCAATTAACAAAATCTAATTGGGAACGTTTAGCATCAGCTGTTTTTACTATTAATAGTAGAGGTATTATTGATCGATATTTTTGGATACCAACTGATCAACAATTTATACAACATAATAACAATAATATTGAACCTTTAGAACAATATGGTTTATTCTATGATTCATATCGTTCATCACAATATGGGTAAGTTGATTGATAGGAATTATCTTACACTAATCAATAAAATGTTTTTTTAAACTGAAATATCAGGACTCAGCAGTTAAGTGAAGAACGCGATGGCGTTTGAAGCGAACAATACTGGGTTCAAGTCTCGGAGTGATTCCCATCAAATCTGGGATTTAGGTATATCCGGCTAACAATTCCCAAATAGGACAAAGTGTCGGTTGTCCTGGATTCTACTGCTAGCCACTATCCATATTTGCTTTAAAAAAACACCATGTGACTTAAAGCAATCTACACAGGATGCACATATGCCAACATGAAACTGATCAAGTGAGGTCCTAAGTAACAATTGGAAGATACAAGTAAAACAATACCAAGTGAATAACTGGTAATTAAGATTCTCCAATACAACATAGCATGCACCAATCCAATCACACTTGACAGAGAAGCTTCGGAAGTTGTGAAAACCTTTACATATTTGGGCAGCATCATTGATGAACATGGTGGATCTGATTCAGATGTGAAGGCACGGATCTACAAAGCAACAACAGTGTATTTACAACTGAAGGACATCTGGAACTCAAAACAGCTGTCTATCAACCAGCGCCAAGGTCACAATTTTCAATACAAATGTCAAGACAGTTCTACTGTGTGGGGCGGAAACCTGGGAAATTACGAAAGCCATCATCCAGAAGATACAGGTGTTTATTCAAAGTTGTCTACGCAAAATAATTCTGATCCGTTGGTCAGACATTATTAGCAACAACCAACTGTGGGAAAGAACAAACCAGATCCCAGCGGAGGAAGAAGCTCTGGAAGTGGATAGGACACACATTGAACTGCGTCACAAGACAAGCCCTCACATGAAATCCTCAAGGCCAAAGGAAAAGAGGAAGAACAGATAATACATTACGGCGAGAAACTGAGACAGACATAAGAAAACTGAACAAGAATTGGATGGAACTAGAAAGGAACGTTGAGGACAGAGTGGGTTGTAGAATGCTGGTTGGCTGCCTATGCTCCATTGGGAGTAACAGGCGTAAGTAAGTAAGCACCTGTTAATTGAGTTTATCCAAAAAATTCAATAGTTTGAATCTAATGTTAAGTATTTGTTTCTATCAGATTTCAGTTGTATGTTATTGTCGACTATTGTATCTAGATCATCCTCATTGAGTTTTATATAAATTAGTCATTATTGAACAAGGAGGATTTGATGTAGATGTATAGGCAGAGATTGGGAAAGTAAGGGGCAGCATTCCTATAGTTGAAGATTATATAGAACTCAAAACAACTATCGACTAATATCAAAGTCCAAATCTTCAATACGAACACAGTTATACCGTCGAGTTCTGAAAACTGAAGAACTATCACAACCATTATCAAAAATGTACAAGTATTTTTAAATAGTTGTCTACGCAGGATACTCAACATCAATTGGCCGGATACTATCAGCAACAGCCTTCTGTGGGAGAGGACAAACCAGCTCCCACTTAGAAGACATTGGATAGGACATACATTGTGGAAATCATCAAACTGTATTATTAGGGAAGTGTTATCTTAGAATCCTGAAATCAAAACGAAAAGAGGAAAGCCATGGAATATATTGTGTTGGATATTGCAGGCGGGTTTCAAAAGAATAAACTGCGTGTAGGAATAAATGGAAAGAGGAGGTCAGAATGTAGTTGGTTAAAGAATCCTGTCCGATGGTCCACGCTCTTTGATGAAAGGTAACACGAGTAATTAAGTAAATAAGTAAATAAGTGAGGATTAACTACACCATAAAATAACTAGCTAATCAAACACTACGCTTCATTAAATCTCTATTCAATATGTAAGAGGTATTAGACAACACGACATAATTTTTTTCTATAACAGCTGATAATATTATCTGGTCATTTAAAGTGGAAGCGCTTTGATGAACTGTCCCACAATAGGATGAAACCGCTGTCCAATGCTTGCAAGTTTTCCATGGTGGTCTAGCTTCAATTCACTCATGATCTCAACAACTGAAATACATGAATTGCTTGAAAGTTGGAACATCATATTTGTGAGGAAAACTTTCAACTGCGAAAATACTACGATCCTCGCAAATCCTCATACTTAAAACAATCATATGCCCTCTAGTGACTAGCTTCAGAATGGGTTTCCTGGTGTTTCAGTGAGAAAACTTGCCCAGTGGAGTTCACTCCATGTCAGATGTTAGACAGTTATACACTTTAAGGTAATGTATGAATGGTTATGCAGGATCGTGGATCGATTGAAGTTAGAGATTAACACCTTCGAATGCCAGCTCAGCGGTCTGGAGGTTAAGCGTTTGTACAAAGCAATAGGTCCTTGGTTCGAGTTCATTAGGTGTGAGATCGTGGATACTCACTGTTGAAGAATCCCACATTAAGACGAAATGGCCATCCAGTGCTTGAGAATTCTCAATAGCGATCTAGCTTATATCGATTCATGAATTCAACTATTAAAATTAGTACATTCTCCACAAATCCCTATAATGATAATAATCATGTGCTCACTAGTAAGTAGTTTCAGGATGGATTTCATGGAGTTCTGAGTACTCCCATACTAGGACGAAATGGCACTGCCGTGAATCCAGGTTTACAAAAATGGTCCAGTTTAGATCGACTCGTGGTTTCACCATGGAAATATCTAACTAATAAAAGATTAAACTTGATTCAACTCTTTAGTAGATCAACATCTAATTGGTTATTAATTTTTAAATAAACTGTAATTAGTAAATTCTAGTCATTGGATCTTTTCAACTTTGATTTAGATTAACCTAGTTACTCATTACAAAATATATCTGATGTGATGGAAGATATTTCAGTGAGACTGAAATTTATGGACGACCTTTGAGCGACCCTTAACTGACGTTGAGTGTGTTCACCTGATAACTAAGACCAAGTGAGAGTTATAAATCAGTGTATGAGGAATAAGAATGATGATTTACACTTGGTGGTTAGGGTTAGGAATTAGATTTAGGGTTTTCATAACTATAATGCCAAAACTCTATTTAACCAACTGGATGAACTGATTTTGCGCGAAAATCCCAAGACCTATTATCTTATATCTGATTGGTTCGTTCATAAATTATAATTTTACCAATATTTATTTTATAAATTTTATTAAATATATAAATACTACTTAAATCTTGATACATATTTGTTTGTTTGATTCTTCCCATTGAAGTTTAGAACTGCACTTACTTGATCAGTCTTTTTTCGATGTATGTTTACATGTTGTGATGATATGTCTATTAAGTCATGAACGTTTTAATCAGAGTTACATCATATCTGGAAGTGAATATCAGAACTCAATAGATAAGTGAATGATGTGTTAGGTATATGAACAAAAATAGAAGGTACAATGTGTTGATTCTGGATGTAAACGTCAACAGGGGTGTGTAAGCACATTCAGTTCGCAATTGTTTAATTAGAGCCCTCTTTCTTGAATTCCATTGGTAACTACCAATCATTTCTGTTTAAAATTAAGTAAACTTCAAACAAGCACTGTTAGATACAGATAATTTCAGTAGTCTAAAGGTTAAGATTGATAAGTTCTAGGTTCGAATCTCGTGATACAGGATCATGGATGCATAGTGCTGATGAGTCCCATACTAGAATGAAACAGCCATTCAGTACTTCCAAGTTTTCCATGGTGGTCTAACTTCAATTGATTCATGAATTCAACTATTTTTTAAAATGACTAAAATCTCCACAAAAAACCCTTTATTGATAGCAGTCATTATATGCTCACTAGTGACTAGCTTCAAGAGATATTTCCTGGAGTTCTAGTAAGATGCAGTGGCCATTGAAGTTCAACTGGTTCTGTTGTGAGATGGTAACTCACTGAAGACAATGGTGGATGTCGCTCAGTTTCATGAATTGGTTGAAGTTAAACATTAACACCGTTGTATTCCGGCAAAAATTTCAGTGGTCTAAAGGTTAAGCGTTCGCCCGCTAGAGTGATAGATCCTGAGTTCGGATCTCGCGATACGGGATCATGGATTCATACTGCTGATGAGTCCCACACTATAATGAAACAACCATCAAGTACTTCCAAGTTTTCCATGGTGGTCTAACTTCAATTGACTCATGAATTCAACTATTTTAAAAAAATGACTAAAATTTCCACAAAACCCTCCTTTTCTGATAACTTTGTTTTGTTCTTATTTCATGTTTTCACAATAGCTCTGTTGGACCATTTGATTCATCATGGATTCATTTCATTGAAAATTCAAATAATTTTAAACTTGACGAAATATTTTCTTTAAATTTACCTAATACAGACCAATCTCCATCTTTAAATACTATTGGTTCACAATTATTTGCATTAACCTATGATGATAAATGGTTATTTGTTGGTGGAAGATGGGATGGACGTTTAACTATATATAATATGTATCAATCAAAAATTCATGCTTTATTAACAAGTCCACATATAGATACAATTAGTTGTGTTGCTATGGATTCAGCATATAGTTTAATTGATCGACAACCATTTACATATCATGGTGATTTTAATAAAATCAATAAATTCTTAATAGATCAATACAAGAATTCAATTAGAACACATTATTATATTATTACTGGTAGTCGTGATGGTACATGTGCTATATGGGATTTTGATATTTTAAATGAAGAAGATAATGATGATCGTGATCGCGATCATGATTATGATCATGATCATGACCGTGATGAAGAAGAGGATCTCACAGAGTTTCGATATGATCATTCACCTTTTATTAATGATTCATTATTATCATCATTTAATCAAAGAAAATTATTAAATAGTAATGTGTTTTTTGGTAGTCAAGATGATCTATCAATGAATTCTGATCCAAAGACTATACATGATGAACAAGATCAAAAGGAACATTCTTCGTATTATCGATCTTTTGATGAAACTGGATCATCACCATCATTATCATCAAGACTATTATTCAATACAATCTATTTACCTAAAATGGATTATCATTTACAATATAGAAATGCTGGTATACCATTTTATCCATTTCATTCATATAAATCTAAAAAATCAAAACGTTTAGCAAAAATAATAAAAATTTTCTATGGAAATTTATATGGTAACCCAGTAACATGTGTTGCATTAAATATTCCCTTAGATACAGGTCTCATGGCAACAAATGCTAATCATGATCTATATTTATTTAGTGTCAAATTATCAAATTGGTCACGTGTACTTAAATTGAATACAATCGAATCAGATATGATAAGTGAATTAAATTATCCATTTGAGACATATCCAAATACAGAAAAGATATTTTTACATACAAATAGATATACTACTGTCAATCATCTACTTATATCACCTAGATTAGGTTTAATTTATATACAATGGAATGTTATTATAAAAATGAATCAATCGAATATAAATAAAGAAGAAATTGGACCTAAATTAAGTTTATTTAATTCAATCGGTGAAAAATTATTAGAAATTTCACCATTTATTTATACTACTGATTATAATCATATAAGTAGTAATGAATTAAATCAAATTAATGTTACACAAATTTTATTAACATCAACACCAATTCAATCGAAATGTACTTTTCATAATGAAGATAATGATCATCATCATAATACTGAAGAATATTTAGATGATCATCTCAATCATTCCATATCTCAACATATTCTAATGTCATTTAATACAGGACATTTTATGATTTTAATGGCAGAAACATTAGTACCTATTTATTGTATTAAATTAAATGAAGGAATTAATAATCTATCATTATTATGTAATCTTTCATCGAATCATTATCTTATGGAAGGTATTCATCTTATGTTATCATTAATGAATAATCAATTAGTAATATTTCAAACAATACGAAAGAAAACAGAAAGAAAGGAGTTAGCTTAACAACAAAACTAGTATAAAGTATGAAATTGTTTTACTTGCGAAGGATCAATAGTGAAATAGAATGAATGAGTGATATGATGCCAAAGATTCTTATGATTAATATATTTCAATAAACAAAAAAAGAAACCAGATTACCTAACAATAATTTTTCAATGCAGAATTTATGAACGAACCAATCAGATTGAAGATAACTGATCTTAAATTTTGACGCGAAATTCCTAATGGTGAGACTAGAATTCATGAATGAACCAATCAGATTGAAGATAACCGATTTTGGGTTTTAGTGCGAAATTCCTATTGGTGAGACTATAATTAATGAATGAGCCAATCAGATTGAACATGACAAATCTTGGATTTATTTTTGACGTGAAATTCACTCATTCATTTGGTTAAAGAGCATTTTGATATTATAACTAATGTTTATTCTTTATATTAGTGTATAAACCTCATTTGGTCCTAGTGATTAAGTAGATTGTTTCGAGATCACTGTAGCGAGTTAATCAAAAGTTGCTCATAAATTCTAGGTCTCACCTTCATATTCTCTCTTCTTATTTTTTTGTTTAATTATAAACCATATAGTATTTTTGTGTAAATTTTTCAAATCTATCTATCTATCTTCAGAAGTACGATGGGTATCTACCTCAGACGATAATCGTCTTTAAATGATTATGATTTCTTTGTGCAATTTTTCTATTGTCTCCTTTAATAGTAAATAAATCAAGTGGATTTCTATGTTATTCTATTAAATTTATAGAACTGAATTCATGTAATGTGAATATGTTGTTGCCAAGATTCTCTAAGAACAATTCATCATATCAAAAATGTTATCGTTTGTTTATTTTTGTTTATTTGTTTATTGTACACAATGCAAAAAAAAATAATCGATTAGAGTTATTTTTGTATTTTTTTTCTTTTCCTTTTTCTCCCTCTCTCTCTCTCTTTTGATAATAGCGTTTTCGTTTGTTTGATTTTGCTTTAACGGTTTGTGTTTTCTCATGGTTTTATTTTTTAATGTTTATTTGATGGTTAATAGATAGACGTTTTGTTGTTGTTTGCTTGTTTATTTTTACACTTTTGTCTTCCTCTATTTTATACATTTTTATTTGTAGATGTGTGTGTGTGTGGTGTTTGGATAGATATTTTTTTTAGCTAAAATATACGTATTTCTGTGGAAGTTGTTTATTTAAATGCATAACCATTGGTACAAGGAAGCATCAAATAGATATACGCCTTATAAATCATTCAATTTGTGTGAGGGTTGGGATACCGTCAGGGTGCTCAAACCAAAGTAGGTGAATATCTTAGGAGAGAACGCCTTGAGCCTTCGACCTAAAGATTTGATCCACGCAGCAGTAAATCAACGTCAGGAAACGCAGTCTCATGGTAGTCGGTGACCAATAATTGGTTCATATGCCATTTGTTTCATCAAGACACTGGAGCCCATATACATCATTTGTTTGTTATGAAGATTAACTAAATGACCTGTGACCATTCAACGCTTCATATCAATATTCATTAGTATTTAAACATAAATCATTAGTTCAGTCTATAGAATTAACCAATCATATGGCATTACAGTTGTTTATCCTGGTACGTCAACAAACATCAGTTTACATAAGAATATGGCATATATTTCACATATTGCGGACCTCCAGTCTCATATGAGACTTTCAGCTCTACATAGCAATATAGAATATACTGCATAGAACACATATGTAGGATAGTAAACGAAATAGATCAGTCTGAAGCGTTAGGGCTGAAATCACGTTTGAAACCAATTGTCTGGTGTTGGGATACTATTACTGGATCACCAAGATCATTTTTATCGCATTTGCGAAATTCATTGAGAGAGCAATGAGTTAGGGATAGTATTCCTATATAACATGACGAGTAAGAGCAGGAGTAAATCGTCAATCACAAATCTTAATATATGTGTTCATATTATACATCAATAAATAGTACACAGTTAGCTAGACAACATAAAGTAAATCCCATTGGAAAACATTAATCTGTTCAACAGTTATGAACGATAATGTGATCTGAAAAATTCCTATAGAATGTCGTTGAGAACACTGGAAATTCACATCCCTTATGAAGGTAATATTTTGTATATTTTTATGGTGTAGATAAATGCACGTGTTAACTCTTACATAATTATCTTGCGACTTTTATGCGTGTTGGCATTTACTCTCATCATCTTATTTCTTCTATATCAACCTTCGGAATCTAGAGATTAGGACTTCTGCGTCCCCTATTTTAACGAATTCCTGTGCCATAAGGTAAATAATGGAGGTACATATCCTCAAATTGTTAAGTCAATCAATTATAGGATTCAATGCCTCGCAGTGTGATAGCTGCTCGAGCGCTTAAATCTTCACGACAAAACATTAGGTCGTCTACAAACGATTTACTATCCTTACGCTCATACCACAATTGGATATCGTGTCGAACACCGTGTCTCAATATCTGGAGCACGGTTTATGGTCATCTTTCTCGCATAACATCTGACCTAATTGGCCTAGCCGAACACATGGTTCAGTCCAGACTCCAAAAGCAATACGTAAGCTTGCTCAGCCTCGTGTCGGATACAAAATGTACCGTTGCAAAGTTGGACGGGATTCAAACCTCAGATGCTAGCTTCGCACCATTGGTCTTTCGACCAGGCACATATACCAATTAGTTGAACCTGCGGTTCCTTTCGTATTAAACTGGATTACCATGGCAACGGCCAGATTCAACTCCACTAATGTACTCATTAGTAGAGTAGAACTAACCTTGTAGTGAAGGAGAACGCAAGAGAGGACAACCGAATTATATTTAGCACAACATTACAGAGTTACTTGGTAAAATAGAAAAACCATACTATGATACTTAATTTGCAAAATGTTCAATAATTGTCTCGAACTTCGTTGTTCTTGCATTTCCATATTAATTGCTTTCTATTCCCTTTCTTCCTTTCTTGATCTTCCCCATCTTCTGCTGCCAGACATTACATTCCTGACTTGCGTCATATGCTACTTATATCAATATAAGTAGCACGCACCGCAACCTGTCTCGCGGCGGATTAAACCTAACTCACTTTCCCCATTAGTGGGTGAACAATCCAACGCTTGCTGAATTCCGCTTCACAATGATAGGAAGAGCCGACATCAAAGGATCAAAAAGCGACGTCGCTATGAACGCTTGGCTAAACTAGTTGGTGAAGCCTAGTAGTCCCTTCTGGAGAAGAGGCTATATTGAAACACTGCACAACTACCGGGGTTCAGCAGTTGTTTTAACAGGTTTTTTGTCTTTGATTTTACTTCCTGTCAGGTGTTTGCTAACCACCTATGTACTACATAGCAGTGAATGATTATGCCTTTCGTAGTTGGTAGGTCTTTACAACAGCCGGGATACGGAAATTTATTTACATTATTTATGGAGTTATTTTATTTATTGGGGTTTTAGTTTCAGTTTTAGGTAAATTGCCGGAGGCTCTTTTAACTCATCCGAGCCACCGGCAACGAGAAGGTTGGTGTGAACGAAACAGTCTGTGAGGGTAACGGAATGCCGATGACTAACATCAAATGACCTCTTGGACGGTGGGCAGGGCTTTTTGAGGAGCAGTTCAACTGGTCTGCTGCTACGACAACATCGGTCAGACGGTTCTGCCCTCCATGGCCCGTGACGACTGATCCACCGAATGAGGCGGAATTTCGCATGAAACTCCAACTCTTGAAGCGCTACTAATCACCAGGCTCAAATGACCTACTTCCGGCCCTTTTTAAAGATGGTGGTGACTTTTTGACTAAGGAACTGTCTGAGTCGCTCACAAATGTTTGGCAGTCAGATAGTGTCTCAACGTCATGGAGTGAGTTGATAGTTGTCCCTATCATTAAAAAGGGTTCACGTCGTTCCTGTAACAACTATCAGGGGATAAGTCTACTTCCGATTGCGTCCAAGCTACTGGCTTCCGTCATACTTCGTAGGTTGTTCAAAACCCGAGAAAGATTGACTCGTGAGGAGCAGGCTGGGTTTCGCTCTGGTCGAGGATGTATTGATCATACCTTCACCCTCGACCAAATGTTAGAACACCGTCATACTTATCACAGACCAACAATCGTAGTGTTTCCTGACATCAGGGCTGCCTTCGATTTGTTAGACAGGACTGTTCTCTGGGATTGTCTATTGAAGAAGGGTGTACCTGAGAAGTTTATTAACATCCCAAAAGCCCTATTTACAAACACCTCAGGCAGAGTGAGGGCATACAACCACCTCTCTCCATTGTTCCGTCCAAATAGTTGGGTTAAACAGGATTGCCCAATCTCACTATTCCTCTTCAACTTTGCCATCGATGATATTCTGGAAACAGCGCTGATGGATGTAAGTAATGGTGGTGTGGATCTGTTGCCTGGAGAAAGACTTCTCGACCTTGAGTATGCGGACGATATTGTCCTATTGTGCGATAATGCCCAAGGCATGCAATCCGCACTTAGTCAGTTGGCAATCAATGTCCGTAGGTGCGGTATGTGCTTTGCACCTTCTAAGTGCAAAGTACTTTTACAAGATTGTCAATACCGTGATCCTGCACTCACCATGAGCAGTGAGCATATAGAAGTTCGTGTATCTGGGTTGCTGCATAAGTGCTGTTGGTTTTTTCGTGATGATCTAACTTCAAGTGACTCATGAATTCAACGATTCAAATCCATAATATTATTGAGAGTTGATTAAATTTAAAACTGGAATTCAATATCTTTATTCTGAATATCAATACTGGGATAAAGATAATATTCACTTGATAAATAGGACTAAAAGTACATTTTGAATTGTACTGTCAATCACTATGCAAAAAAAATACTAATCAGTGCATAAGTTGAAGATAAATGTGTTATGTTACATCTATCCATCCCACCCATCCACCCATCCATCCATTCATTCTCTAACCCCTTCATTCCAAATTGTGTTATTTTGCATTTATGCTTCATACTACTTTTTTCTTCTACTTAATTATAAGTGAAAATATTTATGTCTGCCTATTTCTATTATACTGATTGATATATTCAATATGTTACTATGATTACACTACTGTCATAGTTTAAATGTTAAAGATTTAGGCGCCAATCATAATTTTTAAAGAAACCTAATAGTGTGTGTGTGTACATATATAGGGTGTGGAATGAAGGGTAGAGAAAAGAATTAAAGTTGTTTTTATTTAATAGTTGAGATCATGAGTTAGATTGATTGAAGTTAGATCACTATGAAAAACTTGAAAGCACTGAAAGGCTGTTTCGTCTTATTGTGAGACTCTTCAGCAATACGCTTACATAAATAAAAGACTAGAAGTCAAGATAAGTATAGGTTGTATTAATTCTTTTGGCTTTACAAGATATGGAGATGTTCACTAACAATATAACCTATTGAATTATATCTTTCGTTTTTGTTTCATGTGTGATTTTCATCAATTTTATAAGAACGAGAGGATGATGGGTAGTTGGTTTGTCATCCTATAAGACTCCTCATCTGTGTCTATTTACGACTCAATCGGTGTTTCTATTTATTTATTTGAGAACACAAATATTGGTACAAAGGGGCAACGAATACATATGCACCATACAAGTCACTTGATTTGTGTGTGAGCTGAGATACTGCCCTGGTGCCTAAACCGAAGCAAATGGTTTTCTTAGGGGGCTACACGCCGAACCTTCGACCTAAATGTCTAATCCATAAAGTAGTGCACCAACGTAAGAAAATGCAGTCCCAGTATCCTTCATGATTCTGGATCCTCTGTGCACCATTTGTTTGGAACCAGGATTTTCCAACTACCCTGTGTGGATCCTCCATATACACCAACCCGGTTAAAGTGCCAGACATTCGCTATTCATCTTAATTTCGCAAACAACAATAATGCCGCGAGAAGGCAGTGAGTATGACTTCCCTATCAGTGGTTGAATGCGTGTGGCCATGTGAGAGTATTTGGACATGGAGAACTGACTCTCCCCACTCTTGGCCGTACCAGTGCATTTGGGGCACTCAATTGATTATTGAACTTAAAACCTTCATATTTAGTGACGAACACTTTAACATGGGATAACTGTGTCAGTTTCCAGTGGTTTGTGTTACTAGATTTTATTATTTCATGATATACAACTATTCTCCGATACAATTGTTAGGTAAATGTTTCACACCCAGGATGGTTAAACTTCTATTGTCACGGCTTCTCAATTGAACTTCTGGTATTACTTCTCGAAATAAGTCAATGGCTAGCACATGATCATGGGTTTCTGGAAGTTGTCAAATTTTATCGTTTAGATCACAATCTGACCTTGATTAGATAACCGCTGAAGACCATGAAGCACTGGACAATTGTGTTGTTTTAGTATGTAGACTCTTATCCGTGCGCATCCGCGACCTTATCTAAAATTGTTATAATCTGTAAAGTTCCATAATCTCCACAACCCCACCATCCTGCTTACTTGGGAGATATTTTTGAGTATTTAATCTACAGAGTAGTGAATAATCTTAAAGGGGTGTATCATAACGTTAATCGGTCAGCATATTAAGCTGAAATAGTGTTTGATTGAGATCATGAACCGATTGGTGTTAGACCACCATTGAAAACCTGTAACCACTGGATGACCGTTTCGTCTTATTGTGGGACTCCTTAGCAGTGCATATTCAATATCCTGCTCGCGAGATTCGAACCCAGAGCCTTCAGTCTCACGTGCTTCCAGGTTTTTAATGGTAGCCTAACACCAATTGGTTCATAATTCCAATCAAAAACTTTATAATCTCCACAACCTTATACGGATGACATAGCATTTCTTATTCAAGGTTATAGAGCTAATGTTCACCAAACTGTTTTGTACCCCCAATGTAGTTTTTCTTCGTTTCACTTTTGTAGATGTGTTCAAATTAAAAGTGAAAGTCATAGTCGCTAGACATCACAAAACCTAAGAACTTGAGTACCCACTTACAGAGAGTCTTGTATGAATTGTTCCCAGCAATTTGGGCTACTATATGAAGTTATTTGTGAATTAACTTCAAAACGTCCATACGCATATTACTATGTGGAATCAGTGGAGATCTAGTGCGAACTGACGTCTATTAAACTTTCTCACCCTAGTTTGACACCCCATGTCAGTATGAAACAAAAACTGCTTTCTGAATTCAACTAACAACTTTCACATCTAGCGCTAAGTACTCCAAACCATTAAACCACAATTACCTAATTAAATAAATTTATTCATCTCACAACTTTAAGAACAAAGAACTCAACAATACGACAGTTAGCTGTCAATTGATTTCAAATGAGAATTATACTATTTCATCAATTGGCTGAAGCTGAAACATGTTAACCAGTATGTATAAACTCACTACTTCAATGTTATTGGATTCACCGTGAAATCTAAAGATTTCGAATTCAATCCCTTGACAAGTTTAGGATATATTCTACTGAGGAGTCTTAGAACTTAAATAAAACACCTATTTCTTTCTTCTTGATTGTCAATAGTTCTATGGTTGATTTCGATTCATAAAATAAGTGATCAGAGAATAATATAATGATAATTACTGTTATCAGTATAGGGGTTGTGGAGATTATTAAGTTATTGATTAAGATCATGAACCGCTTGATGGTAGACCACTGTTGGAAACCTGGAAGCACTGGACGGCCATTTCGCCTCATTGTGTGACCCCTCAGCAGTGCGCATCCACAACACCACTCGCGGGACTTGAACACAGGGTCTTCAGTCTCTCACGTGAACGCTTAACCTACTGGGCCACTGAGATGGCCGGCATCTATAGGTTTTAATGTCTAACCTCAACCAATCCACCAAATTGCGCGACCATCTTTCATTGTAATGAGGTAGATACCTGTGTCTACCCGATACAGAATAAGTCCACTGGTCACGGCTTCTCACTAGAACTGCAAGAATTCCCTCACGAAGCTAGTCACTAGTGAACACATGAAAATTATTGTAGTATTTCTTTTTTTAACAGTTGGATTCGTGAGTCGATTTAAACCAGACTACTATTAAATATTTGGAAGTACTGGAAAGCCATTTCGTCCCAATATAGGACTCTTCAACTATGACCATCCACGATCCCATATCAAACGGACTCGAACATACAACTTTTGGTCTCACACGAGGACACTTAACCCCTAGATCATGGATCGATTGACGTTGGACATTAACACCATTGAATACCCGCTCAATGGTCCAGACGTTAAACATTCTTGCTTGAGACCAAAGATCCTGGTTTCTAGTCGGTTTAGTGTGTTATTATGGATGTGCATGAATTCAACTAGTAAATTACTACAATCTCCATAATACCTCTTTTCTGATAATAATCATCATGTGCTCACTAGTGATTAGCTTCAAAAAGGTATTTCCTGGAGTTCTAGTGTGAGTCATTGACCAGTGGAGTTCAACCAGGTCAGTTGTAAGATAGTAAGTCACTGAAGACCATGGTGGATGTGTCGCTCAGTTTCGTGGATCGGTTGAAGTTAGACATTAACACCGTTGGATGCCGGTAATTTGAGTGGTCTAAAGGTAATGTGTCCGTGTAAAAGACCAATGGTCCTCGATCGAGTCCGTTTAGTGTGTGATTATAGTTGTACACTCCTGAGGAGTCACGTACTTGGACGAAACACCAATGTAATGCTTTAAGGTTTTCAATAGTTGTCTAGCTTGATTCAATTCATGAATCCAACTATTATATAGTTAGTTTATAAAACTATTTAGATAAAAATAGAGTAATAATACATTAATTTTTCATTCATTTTAGTCATAAATGGACAATAGAAACAATGAGGAACATAGAAAAAAAGAACATGTCAATCATTCTACTGTCTATAAAATCTTTTACATACTAATAGACATTAGAATCAGTTTTATCAATGCTCTAAGTCTACTATGGGCGTATTCACTTCATCTCTATGCTTCATCACCATCTTCATCATCATCATCTTCTTCTTCCTTGTTTTCTTTGTTTCTAAATAGTAATCATTTAAAAGGTTTTATTGCTGTATAAAGAAGTGAGAAAATTGTCATAGTGAAGCAGGAAATTTAAATTGTTACCATTCCTATTTGTTAAACATTAAAGAAACATATACAATTCTATTTATAGTTGACTATATACTCTTGTTTAATATTATTTCTGGAGTGATAAGAAAGACGAGAGAGAGGGGGGGGAAAGAGAGAGAGGGAGAATCATCTACGTTATCATTACTAAACACTGTATTATATACAATTCTACTCATAGTTGACTATCTATTCTTGTTTAGCATTATTTCTGTAGTGATAAGAAAGAAGAGCTCTCTCTTGAGTGGGAGGGAGGGAGAGAGGGAGGTAGAATCATCTGCATTATCATTACTAAGGGCTGTATTATTATCAGTATTTATAAACATTGGTTAGGTCATAAGTTCAAATTACTATTTCAATCTATTTCCGTTTACAATGAATAGGATAGAAATGTGATTGTTATGATTGAATTATAATTTTCATTGTATTCTATACATGTACACTCATATATATATGTATGTATATTATATTGGGTTTATTAGTAGTATAATTGACATCTGTTTTACAGCTGTTTCTACATAATAATAACAATAATAATCTTAATCTTCATTACAATAATCATAATTTCACAGATTGAAATTATGAGTCCGTTGGAGCTAGACAACCATGGAGAACCTGGAAGCACTGGACGGCCGTTTCATCCTGGTATGAGACTCCTCAACAGTGCGCACCCATGATCCTGCACCCTGTGAAACTCGAACCCAGGACTCGCACCAGGCGCTTAACCAACTAGACCTTCCTTCGTTTAAACACTATATGTCTGGAAACAATAAAGAATTTAGACCTTATACATTTATTCCAAGCACAGATCAGTGTTAGACAAAACTGCTCATATACGTCATTCATTAATTTCTTGTAGTTGATTAAATTATGAAGACCTTCATATTACAGGGAAGCACAGAATACAATAGACAGATTGGATACAACAACAAATGCAGGTGATAACAGCCAGTGTATCAGTGGTCTCTTTAGTAATTAGCATTAAAATATATAAGGATTGAAAATGTCACAAGTATTTGTAGTTTGACAGCACTTTATTTACCGCTATAGGGTAATGGAAAGATCCCAATAATAAGACACAGTGAACACCAAATAAATTACTCTGGAAGAGGTCAAAGCCTTTTTCTATCTGGAAAGTTTCATCGGTAAAAAAAGCAGATCTAGTGTAGATGGAAAGGCACAGAGTAGTAAATCAAGATCAGTATCACTACAATTGAAGAACACCGGGAACTCAAAACAACAATCAGACAACATTATAGTTAGAATATTCAACGAAAATATTATGACAGTTCTATTGTATGAAGCTGAAACTTAAAGAACTACTATAACCATCATCAAAAAAGTACAGGTAATTATAAACAGTTGTCTACGCATGATACTCAATATCCGTTGGCTGGACACCATCAACCGTTAACAAATTAACTTCTTACTAAAGAGGAAATTGGGAAAAGTTAATGGAATTGGATAGGAAATATATTGTGTGAATCATTAACCTGTGTCATGAGGTAAGCCCTGTCTCCGTATTCTGAAGGTGAAAGGAAAATAGCTAGACCAAAGAACAGATTAGATCCCAAATCGTAGGCAAACATCAAATAAATTAATACTATGTAGGAATAAGTAGAAAAGGGACGACAGAACAGTTTCAGATTTGTTTTCACTGACAAACTAAGCTTGTTAAGCTACTTTAATTCTCATGAAAATGCAAAATACTGCGATCGAAATGTCGAAGTAGTTGACGTACATTTCAGTTTGAAGATATGCGCCCCAAAATGCCCTGGTACGTCCAAGAGTGGGGAGAGTCAGTTCTCCATGTCCAAATACTCTCAAATGAACATCTGCATACAACCACTGACAGGGATGTCCTACTCACTGCCTTCTCGTGACATTAGTGTTATTTACGAAATTGAGAAGACGAAAAGCGAATGTCTGGCACTTTAACCGCGTTGGTGTATACGGAGGATCCACACAGGGCAGTTGGAAAATCCTGGTTCCAAACCAATGGTGCACAGGGGATCCAGTATCCTGAAGGACCAAACGGTGTGTGCACCAATTAATGGTCACCGGTTGCGATGGGACTGCATCTTCTTACGTTGGTGCACTGTTTTATGGATTAGACATTTAGGTCGAGGGGTCGGCGTGTAATAATCACTCATTCCAACCATAACCTCTTGTAACATATCTAATCTTTAAATATGGTCTGGCAACTTGAACCGATGGATGTATGTATCTGGTCCCATGTTGTAGCTGACTGAACCTTAAAATCAACAAAGTTATAACAAAACGGGTTACGTAATAACTCAATAGATTTCCATCATACCAATTAAGTATTTGAATGATTTTAGAATTTCTAAATAGGAGGATTGATTGTGTATTAAAATAGAATTAAATCGGCAATAGAAGTTCATACCATTCTCAACAACCATCAAATCGTTTTCAAAAACATAAAAGATATTACAAAAAGTAATTTTAATAGATGAGATCATGATTCAGTGGAAGTGAGATCACCATGGAAAACCTATGAGAACTGGACGGCCGTCTCGTCATATTGTAAGGTACCTTAGAAGTGAGCATCCACGATTCCGCCCCGCGAGATTCGAACCCAGGACTTATCACTCTCACGTGCGACCACTTAATTATTAGACCTCTGAGCTGTCATCCAACAGTGTTAATGTTTAACTTCAATCAATCCATGAAATTGAGCGACATCCACCATTGTCTTCAGTGAGTTACTATCTCACAACAGACCCAGTTCAACTCCACTGGTCACCGCTTCTCACAACAACTCCAGGAAATACCTCTTGGAGACCGTCACCAGTGAGCATATTACAATTATTATAATATCCACAAAACCCCTCCTGATATTACAAAAAAGGTTTTTTCCAACTAAAAAGAAAAAAAAGAGTAGCTGAAGTTTTCCATATAATGCTTAATACTACTGCTCTCAATAGAAAAAAAAGGCTTCATTGTACATCTGACTTGGACTATCTATTCTAGCTACCATGTCTGATTCTATTCACAATTCACACTAATATCGTACATACAAATTAAACTCTATCATTTCACACCACAAAGGTCACACATTTTTTTCATCCCTGACCCTGCACACATACACACGCGTATTCATTTATATACATGTCGCTTATAAATCACCTTGACCGAAATGACATAACATTGACTTGTTCAGATCTGTTTTTTTTATTGTTCCTTTGTACTTTTTAAACATGGATTGATTTACATCAGAATGGGTTTTGTGGATATTATAGTAATTGGATGCCGGTTCAGTGGTTTAGAGGTTAAGCACTAGCGCACGAGAGTGATAGGTCCTGGGTTCGAATCTCGCATGGCGAGATCAATGGATTCGTACTACTGAGGAGTCTCACAATGGGACGAAACGGCTATCCAGTGCTTCCATGTCTTCCATGGTGGTCTAGCTTCAATTGACAATGAGACTATAATTTATGGAAGACCACTGAGAGACTCTAGACTGACCTTGAGAGTGCCCACCTGACAACTAGGATCAAATGAGAATTATAAACCAGCTTGAACAAATAGGATTATGATTTACAGTTGATGGTTAAGGTTAGGATTTAGGTTTTGGGGTTTTCATCACGAAATGACATCAGCTATAATGATAAAACTCTATTTAACCAAATGGATGAATGAATTTCGCGCCAAAATCCGAGATCTGTTATCTTATAAGTGATTGGTCTGTTCATGAATTATAGTCTCAACCAATTAACTCATGATTTCAACTATTAAAATTAATTTTGATTTGGTTATTTATTCTTTGAAGAAGTGGCTTAAACTGAGTCACGAAACATCAAATATTACAAATATATTATTCTTATTTAATCAATGTTTAATAATCCTTCAACACCGATTGTGAACTACTATTCAATATAGATTTAGTCTTCGAAATAATCTTCATACGAATATATCAATCATTAAATAACTACAGTACGACTAATTTTGATGGAGTTTGAGCTAGATGGTGTGGTCGTGGAACTTTCATCATTCTTCTTAAAGACGTCATCAGTACAGACATCAGGTAAAAGACTAGACTTCTACAGTACGACTAAGTTGGAAGGTATTTTTTTCAGGAAGAAACTGTTTACAATTTACTTGCTTACTTACTTACTCACGCCTGTTACTCCTAATGAAGCATAGGCTGCAGATCAGCATTCTCCAACCCACTCTGTCTCGGGTCTTCTTTTCTAGTTTCATCCAATTCTTGTTCATTTTTCTCATGTCTATCTCCGTTTCTTGGCGTAATGTGTACTTTGGTCTCCCTCTTTTCCTTTGGTCCTGAGGATTCCATGTGAGAGCTTGTCTTGTGACGCAGTTGGGTGCTTTCCTCAATGTGTGTCCTATCCACTTCCAGCGCTTCTTCCTGATTTCTTCCTCCGCTGGGATCTGGTTTGTTCTCTCCCACAATACGTTGTTACTAATAGTGTCTGGCCAATGAACCTGAAGTATTTTGCGTAGGCAACTGTTAATAAACACTTGTATCTTCTGGATGATGGCTTTCGTTCACAGTACATTCACAGTACACTATAAATACATCATAGGTTCTGTTGATAGTTGGGATTCATGTATGAATAATCGACAAGTGTTTGGCAGATTAAAGGCTCTGAAGCCTTTGAAAATAGAAGGACAATTAAATTTATATTCATTCGGTATTGTAAGTTTGAATCTTTCCATTGATGTTTAAGGTTGAAATTGATCAGTCTCTTCTTGGGATATTTACATCCTGTACGGATTTCCTTGATATTGACTTATGTAACAAATAGCATATGCAGATATGGATTGTAGCTAGCAGTGTAATCCCAAAACACATATCTCGTCCTATTTGTGACTCACCAGCTGGATGTATTTTCATTCTAGAATCTCGGAGTAAATAGCAAGTCTTAGATGCAGGTGCATCCAATTAAAGAGTCTCAAGTGGGACGAAACACGTGTTTTGGATTCTACTGCTAGCCACTAACCATATTTATTTATATTTAAATTTATAGTTAAGATAGTTTTAATTACAATAATTCTCATGTTCGAATACAATTAGTTTACAGAATAACAAGCTTAATGTTGAAACCTAGTATAATTTGTTTCAAACGCCTAATGTGTTATTCACTTAATTGCTGAGTTCTTGGAATTCTCAAATGCCTACAAATGCCCTGGTACGGTCGAAAGTGGGGAGAGTCCGCTCTCCCTCTTGAAATGCTCTCACATGGCCACGCATATATAGCCTCTGCCAGGGATGTCCTACTCATTGCCTTCTAGTGGCGGGGGTGTTGTTTACGAAAGTGGGAGGACGAAAAGCGAATGTCCGGTGCTTTAACTGGACACAGTGAGGCCACCTAGGGGAGTTGTAAAACCCTCATTCCATGCCAATGGTGCACATCGGCTCCAGTATTTTGAAGGAACAAATGATGTATGAACCAATCGTTGGTCACTGGCTATCATAGGACTTCATCTCCTGACGTTTCTCCATTGCCTTGTGGATCAGACCTTCATATCGAAGGCTCCAGCTGTGGCCTCCTAAAAAACTACCTGCTTCGGTTTTGGCACCCGGGCAGCATCACAGTCCTCACACATATCAAATGATATTTGTGTGGCGCATATATATTTGGTGCCAATATCTATGTGTTAAAATAAAATAAAATGAATTCCCTCCTAGATATCATACAACTCGGATTAAAATACTTATGGTAATACTGAAACAATCTTTACAGGATTCATATACGCCAAAAGAGACCGACCGATTACGTTCTCTGACATCAACAGGGAGAGGTAACACAACACTGACAAAATTCATTACAACTTACTGAATATTATTACAACTAAGTTATGTTCGACATTGAATACTTTCGATCTATTTCAGTCAGTAACTCACTGAAAATAGTGAATTTGCAAAAAATTACGTTATAACTTAATCAAAGTGAATTATTGAATTTGGACGGTGTAGTTGAATAGTAAGACGCCGGTCCCAAGATCTGAAGTTATTGGATTGTATCCAGTGTGAAGTCATGGTTGATCGATTGTTGAAGAGTACAAAAAAGACAGGCTGAACAGATCCTTGCTACTCCATAATCTTTTTTATGAATCTTTGATTGGTTCCGGTTGATCGTAAAGTTAATTACTCACAGATTATACATTGAATTGATGCTGCCTATGTATTAATTACTTCAGAAATATTCCACACCTATTATCGTGTGGATCCGTTTCATTTTCAACTTACCACTATCAAGTTTTCGCTGAAAGATCATTGAGCAATGAGTCAAGACTACTGTCTTATTGAGAGTAAACTATTTCATCATGCTATCTAAATATACTACTGCTAAACATGAGTAGTTGAATGTCATAGAGAATATTTCCTTCAAATTATGCTTAAGTATGTTATTGCTCTATAAACTGATCTACTTTAGATTGGTATCATGACAAGAACAGACATTATGGTGAATGACTAAACTGGATAGTCAGGTCTCACTTCAAAATATGTATGACGAGACTGTAATTTATGGACGACCTTTGAATGAATCTCAAGTAGCCCTGAAAAATATTAGCCAATCAGGGGACATTAGTATGGGGTAAAAATAAACGATACTCCGGCTGTTACGTTCACAAAATGCCGCTTGTGGACCACAACACGATTCACATAACCAAGTCTATGTAGGTATCCGTACGCTCTGCAATCATTCGTATATATTTTAGTACCTGGCTGCACATATTTCCGTATAATTGCTATTATCGTTGAAGACTGTCGGTTTTCAACCCTTTGAAAGTGTCCCTTTTGAGATGACCCATTGTATATTCCAAGGACCTGTGAAGTATATTTATGGAAGTGATACTTATATAGTCTTCTTCAACACTACGTCCTCTGTTGAATTTTCGTTTTCTGATAACCGTTTCGTCTGTTATGAGATAGTAACTCAATGAAGACAATGGTGAATGCGTCGCTCAATTTTGTGGATTAGTTGAAGTTAGACATTAACACCGTTGGATGCCGGCCATCTCAGTGGTCTAGTGATTAAGTGCTCGCGCGCGAAACCAGTAGGTTCGGGGTTCAAATTTCGCAGAGGGCAAGGTCATGGATGTGCACTGCTGTAGAGTTCCTTACTAGGACGAAACGGCCGTCCAGTACTTCCAGGTTTTCCATGGTGGTCTAGCATCAACTGACTCATGATCTTAGCCATTGAAATTACTACAATCTCCACAAAACCCATCTGATATTTCAACATTTCTCCCGACTCCCTCAAACAACTCGTGTAAGCTTGTTATTATTATTGCACATTTATCTCTACAATATTCATGCCATCGAATTGCCGAAGCTTCAGTAACATCTGCAAATGTTGCAACCAGTGCTACTGGTGCGTTTATCATCCAGTTTGCAACAATTAACATAATTTGTCTTAGTCTGTATCTGGATCAAGCGAGAAAAGTTTCTCTTCTGGAAGACTTCTTCCTTCAATATATATTACATCAAGAGACAACATCATCACGGTAATGTGCACAAAGTTCACAAGTCATTTGATTAACGCAATCACAAAAAAGGAACTTTCTAGTAGTTTCATTTGTTATAACCGCTCAATTATAACATCTTTCTTTAAAATCCTCCGTAAATCGATCATACATGAGCATCAATTACTGAAATTGATGTCATAACCTTGAAATCCCTTAAATGTTTTTGATTGTTTCATCTATAAATTCTAGTCTCGCCAAATGATCTTCATTCATCATCGATGAAAAAGGAAAATCAGATGAAAACGTAAAGTCGAGGATTAGCAAAGCAAGGGCAGCATTCCTACAATTGAAGAATTTATAGAACTCAAAACAACTCACAATAAATATAAAAGTCAGAATCTTCAATTTCAATGTCAAGATAGTTCTACTGTACAAAGCTGAAACTTCGAGAACTATCACAAGCATCATCAAGAAGGCACAATTATTTATAAATAGTTGTCTACGCAAGATACTCAACATTTATTGACCGGATAAAATCAGCAACAGCCTACTGTTGGAGAGAAAAAACCAGCTTCCAACTGAACAGGAGACTAGGGGAAGACATTGGAAGTGAATAGGATGTATATTACAGAAATCACCTAACTGCATCATCAAGCATGCCCCAACTTGGAATCCTTATAGGAAACAGAGAAGTGGAAGGTTAAAGAACATATTACGTCAGTAAATAGAAGCAGATATGAAAAAGAATGAATGAAAACTGGAAAGGATTGTCTAGATAAGGGTTGTATGGAAAGAGTACTGATGAGCGGCCTGTTCTTCTCCACGAGGAGTAACAAGCATTACAATCTAATACATTTTCATGAATTGATTCTGTCCATTAATTTAACTGATCATTCTATATTGGGTGGTATTTACACAATATTCTTATTCAATTTGTTTATTTTATCTACATTTTTAAAAAAAATTTAAAAAAACAACAACATTCCTTGTTTGTTTATTTTTGTTTTGTTTTTTCTTTTCTAAAATGAATCTAAACGACTAAATTTCATCTTGACAACATAAACTAAACGGATTACTTAGTTGGCGCCAATTTGCTTTTTAAAATTTGATTTGTTTTAGTATATTTTGATAAAGTTTTAATAAATAAACAAATAGTTTATGATTAGAAAATGGAAAGGGAGGGGGATTTGTGGAGGGTATAGTTATTTATATTAGTTAAATTCATGAGTCAATTTAAGCTAGATCATTATGGAAAATCTGTAAGTATTGAATGACCGAAAGGTTTTAAGTTCGAATCCTGCATATAGATTCTAATGAGAATCAATGATCAGTAAAGTTCAACCGGGTCAAACATGAGATAGTAACTTGTTGAAGACAATGATGGAAAGTGGCTCAATTTTGTCAATTGGTTGAAGTTGTATATTGATACCGTTGGCTGCCGAGAACTTCAGCGATCTAGAGGTTAGGCATTCGCGTGAGAAATTGATAGGTCTTGTTGTAGTGAAGGAGAACACCGGTGGGGCTAACCGAATGTATTGGACACAAAATTACAGGACTTATTAATAAAATCTAACAATCAAATAGTAAATATGTAATTTGCAAAATGTTCATCAATTGTCTTAAAATGACTCAGACATCATTGTTCTTGCATTATCATACAAATTACATTCTGTTTCTATTCTTTACTGTTCGATCCTCTTATCGCTCTGCTGCTTGACATTCTTTTCACGACAAACATAATCTACTACTTACGTCAATATAAGTAGCACACACCACACTGTGTCTAATTCCTGAGTGTAGTGAGGTGGATGTGCACTTCCAAGGAGTCCCATACTAAGACGAGGTTATGTATAAAGATTGCTAAAGAGTCTTTTATTGGGTCTAAACTACCATCCAGTGCTTCCAGATTTTCCATGGTGTTCTAGCTTAGATTAACTCATAAATTCAATTATTCAAATAATTTGAATAGTCAAATAAAACTTCTGATAGATGGCATCTTTTACCAGAGAATTATAATATTGCTAGACAAAATGTGATCTATTATATGAATAGATATATAAAGTGATAAGGGTTCAACATGAATCATATTCATATTTGGTCAGCATCATTGATGAACACGGTCGATCTGATGCAGATGTGAAGGCGCGGATCGACAAAGCACGAGCAGCATATCTACAATTGAAGAACATTTGAAACTCAAAACAACTGTCTGTCAAACAACACTCAAGTCAGAATTTTCAATATGAATGTCAAGACAGTTCTATTGTATGAAGCAGAAACCTGGAGAGCTGCGAAAGACATCATCCAGAAGATACAAGTGTTTATTAACAGTTTCCTACACAAAATACTTCGTGTCCGCTGGCCAGACACTATTAGCAACAACCTACTGTATTAAAGAACAAACCGAATCCCAGCGGAAGAAGAAGCGCTCGAAGTGGATAGGACACACATTGAGGAAAGCACTCAAGTGCGTCACAAGATAAGCCATCACATGGAATTCTCAAGGCCAAAGGAAAAGAGGAAGACCAAGGAAGAACACGTTACACCGGGAAGTGCAAATAGACATGATTAAAATGAACAAGAATTGGATGGAAATGGAATAGACGGACCAAGACAGAGTGGGTTGGAGAATGCTGATCGGAGGTCTATGCTCCATTGTGGCTAACAGGTGTAAGTAAGTAAGTAAGTAAGTAAGTAAGTAAGTAAGTAAGTAAGTAAGTAAGTAAGTAAGTAAGTAAGTAAGTAAGTAAGTAAGTAAGTAAGTAAGTAAGTAAGTAAGTAATGAATGAATGAATCATATTACTGGCAAAACCTATCCAAAATGAACAGCTATTCAAATACAATACAACCAACAAATGAAAGAACTTATCTGTATTTAGTGATATAACTCACTTAAGGAGAAAATAGTTTCATCAATTAAATGATTTTCTTTAAGCTCAGTTTCCTATTGAAATTAATGGGAAAACTAGGACTACTAATCAACTTAGATTAACATTTAAACTATTCCATTTAATGAATGAAATTCAATTCAAAGCAATGGATCATGCAACAGGATATTGATTATTAAAGAGTAATCAATTCGTGTAGATCTCTATAACACTGAATAATATGATTTTAGATCTTATTCAGATCATTGGTCATCTCATATTTTTAAATATGCCATCATGACAAATGCCAACTTATTTGAAAGATCTATGTATAGGAGTTTGTGGATCGTTTCTAACTAATTAACATATGAATTTTTAACAAATGCAATGATAAAATTAATTATGAATATGCTATACGCTCACGCGCTAAACTGACAGCTCCTGGGTTCGAATCTTGCGAGGCGGGATCATGGATGTTCACTACTGAGGAGTCCCAGGTTTTTTATGGTGATCTAGCTTCAAATGATTCATGATCTCAACCATAGAAATGTCATAAGTGTTAGATGTAATGAATCGTAGTCTGTCAGTAGACAGTGACTCATCAGCGTATGTTAGTTCAATGTACAATATACCAATTTATGCTGCGACATTCACGTAGCAGATCACATATTCTCAACAACCTAAGGAATGATTACGGTTAAATCGTTTATTCATTAAAGATGATGTAGAAGAAATCCTTTCTAAATAAACAAGTTATAGATACGACATTACAACAATTAGAATGAATACTATTTGTTTATACAATAATTACTAGTGTCATATTGTACTGATCCATTTTATATTGATGAAGTACCAACATAACCACAAGTTTGGTTAGTTCAAATTCAAGATAATAGTAAAGAAACTTGAATGTAATGACCAATAATCATTAAGTCTCATTTGGAGTTATTATACAATTCATGTGTTCGGCGAAACTCGAACAGATGTTGCTCGATGCTATTACCATAGACTTAACTATTAAGGCATTCATGTTACAATTAACTTTTGACCCGAATCAGATATTGACAAGAGTTAAATCGGCTACAACTACTTACCATTTGGATAAAAGTAATATGCTTCCAGATTACGTAATACTATAGATAGACTCTTAAAATCCGTTATAAATAAACAAGATGACACTTTTAACGATAATAGAATATTTACTTACTTACTCCTGTTACTCCTTGTGGAGGAACATAGACCGCCTACCAGCACTCTCCTCTTGTAACCCTTCTAGAGTTACTGCCGGTCACAAACCTGGGTAAAGGGGGAGGGTTGAGCATGCGGTCGATAACCCTATCCCGTAGAAAAAAAATCTTGCTAAAAGAACACCAAGTAGATAACAGAACATTGAATGGGTATTATTCCACTATTTTCTGTAATAGTGAATAATAAACGATATATTAATAGAGTCTGAATTTACGATTAACAATGTTTGTGTATTTCTAGTGATTTAAGGTATTTACTTTACAGAAATTACAAATCACTTTCTTAGAAACGTAATGAACAAAGACTCAGACAGGGACGATTGAGTGTACTGGATATCTTTGTAAAATGTGATTACCATACACTGAATCATAATCTTCGATACGAACGTCAAGACAGTTCTACTGTACAAAGCTTAAACTTCGAGAACTATCACAACCATCATCAAGAAGGTACAAGTAATTATAAATAGTTGTCTATGCAAGACACTCAACATTCATTGACCGGATAAAATCGGCAACAGTTTATTGTGAGAGAAGAAAAATCAGCTTCCAGATGAAGCGGAAATTAAAAAAACGGAAATCATCAAACTGCAAGCTCTAACATGAAATCCTCAATGAAAGCAGAAAAGTCAAAGGCTAAAAAACACATTATGTCCGGAAATAGAAGCAGATATAAAAAAGGACGAATAACAATTGGAAAGAGTTGAAAAGGATTGTCCAGGATAGGGTTGAATAGAGAATACTGTTGGGCGGCGTATGTTCCTCCACGAGGAGTAACAAGCGTAAGTAAGTTAGTAAGTAAGTATGTAAGTAAGACACTGAATACTCTATTTGCAAATCTTCCATCCTTTATGCTTCACATTCTGTATGATTCTTCCGATTCACAACTCATTTTTTTCTAAATTCTGTTTCTGTTTTCTTCAAGCCGACCTTCATAGCCTTCTGTTTTCAAGGTTTCCACTTCCTATTGGCGTTAAATACTACTTATATTGATAGATACAAGTAGTATACACCACAGTAATATTATTATTCCTATTATTATCAGAAGGGGTTTTGTGGAGATTTTAGACATTTCACTGATTGAAATCATGAGTCAATTGAAGCTAGACCACCATGGGAAGCCTGGAAGCACTGAACGGCTGTTTTGTCCTAGCGTGGGACTCCTCGGTAGTAGGCATCCACGATCCCGCACCCTGCGGCGTTCGAACCCAGAACCAATCAGTCTAGGGCTAGGTGCTTAACCAACTAGACCACTGAGATGGCCGGCAATCAATGATGTTAACGTCTAACTTCAACCAATTCACGAAATCGCGCCACCGTAAACCATTGTCTTCAGTGAGTTGATATCTCACAACAGACCTGGTTGAACTCCACTGGTAACGGCTTCTCACTAGAACTTCCAGGTTTTCCATGGTGGTCTAGCTTCAACTGACTCATGGTTTCAATCAGTGATATTCCTATTATTATTATTATCAATAATAATAGTTATCTTTCAAATATTATGAAAGCGAATAAACTAATTATCAACATTTAAACATCTTATGTAAACTATATGATTGACGTATCATAATGACAAGTAGAATTCATCATTTAATGTGAATATTACTAATAATCATAATAATAGTAATCTGTTACTATTTTAATTAATCCGAAGAATCAAAGTGTGAGAGAATTGATGATGATAATAATAATAACGAGAGTAAATGAAGAAAGAATCATGAAATGAAAGACAGGAGTGTGGGAATTTTCGAAATACAAACTTTAAATAATTGTCATAAACTAGGAGGTATTAGAGAATTGCTTTGTCCTAATGTATAGGACTTCTTATCTCATCAAGGTTTGAATTCAAGACATTCATATCTCACAATTGACTCCTTAAACGTCATAAGTCATCTAACTTCAATCAAATTGTAAGACATTACAATCGTCTCTTAATGTTGCTGATGGGTATAAATCTCACATGAGACATGGTTGAACCCCATTGGTCATGGGTTCTAAATAGAATTGCTGGAGTAACCTGTCGAAATTGATCAACAATGAGTACATGATTATTAGTAGTATAACGGTTCTGTAGAGATGGTTGAATTTTATATTTTACATCACTAAATGCAAATTATTGGATATCAACTTGATGGTGTTGAAATGAAGGTCCTGGGTTCAATGCCCGATGTATATGCATTGATAGTTAGTCTCTTACTAAGATGAAACAACTGTTCAGTTCTTCTTTATTATAAAACTAAGATAAATCAGTTTAGGGGTTGTGGAGATTGTTAAGTTTTTGATTGAAATCATGAGTCAATTGAAGCTAGACCACAATGGAATACGTGGAAGCACCGGACGACCGTTTACGTCCTAGTATGGGACTATTCAACAATACGCTCCCACGATCCCATACCCCGCGAGATTCGAACGTAGGGTCTTCAGTCTCTCACGTGAACGCTTAACATACTGGACCACTGAGCTCGCCGGCATCCAATGTTGTTAGTGTGTGACCTCAACCAATCCACGAAATGGCGCGACCATCTTCCATTGTACTGAGGTAGACACCTGTTTCTACCCGACATGGATTAGCTCCACTGGTCACGGCTTCTCACCAGAACTCCGAGAATTTTTTCACGAAGCTAGTCACTAGTGAGCAAATGGTAATGATCAGTTTAGGGGTTGTGGAGATTGTTATGTTTTTGATAGAAACGGGTGTCTACCTCAGTAAAATGGAAGATGGTCGCGCAATTTCATGGATTGGTTGAGGTCACACACTAACAACATTGGATGCCGGTGGGCTCCGTGGTCCAGTATGTTAAGCGTTCACGCTCAAGACTGAAGACCCTGTGTTCAAATCCCGCGAGTGGGGTCGTGAATGCGCACTACTGAGGAGTCCCACAATGAGGCGAAACGGCCGTCCAATGCTTCCACGTTTTTAATGGTGATCTAGCATCAAACTCTAACCAAATGGATGAATAAATTTCGAGCCAAAATCCAAGATCTGTTATCTTATATTTGATTGGTTCGCCTATAAATTCTTTTCTTTCTAAAATGTCTGATTTATTTGACCAATCTCCTCTTATTCTCATCGACTAATCTTAGTCAATAATCTGATTTTGACGAAAATGATCAAATAATCTTGGATATATACAAAAAGACTAATGCATCATATTCACTTGGCAATGAATTACAGTCATCATACTTAGAGACAGGAATACACAAACACACACATATACATACTACATATATACACACTACTATTCACTATTCAAGTATCCATTTAATGTAACTTTTACAATATGAAATCAATTACAGGTGTTTATTTACAGTACTTTTGCATTTCTCTTTGTATTTATGCATCTTATTATAAATACTGATCGTTTTGTTCAATCTTATCCTGCTTTTATTGATTAACTATCAGCTGAGATTATTCTTTTCTTTTCTTTTTTCATGTATCATTCTAAAGGAAAAAGAGAAGAAGAAGAAGAAGAAGGAGAAAAAACGAGAAGAAACAAACTGAAATAGAGAGAAAAGAGGGAGAGAGAGAGAAGAAGAAAAAACGTATCCATAAATGTGGAATGTATTTCATATATGTTCACCTTTAAAAAGGAAACAAATTGGATTAGGAAAGTAATGCATATTTGTTATATTCTATGTATTCTTATCAGTTATTTAGTATAACTGAGTTGAAAAACAAGATAATGTTCTATGATCAACTTTCTACTTGGTGTTTCTGATGATCATGTTGTTGTTCAGAAAAACAATGAAAGAATCATCGCAATGTTGAGTCACCTAGACTAGTGGCCACATTGCAATTTCGTCGATAGCATACGATCTGCACTAAAGAAGGACCAGTCATACATCGCATTGATCACCACCGAGTGATCAGTCAATTGTGATTATATATGAGCTCGGCTATAGATACTTGAAACAAGTTAAAAATGGTTCATGGTATGGAAAGCTATAGAATTCCGGAGATTATTGAAAATATGTTTCTTGTTATCGGGAGAATTTCGATACATCGAATTATATGTACTTGACAATGTTACATCAAATGAGCGGTAAAATAGTAGTAAATGCATTTGACTTTGAGTTTCTGTATTGCTGGTTCAAAACCTGTTCCATTTACTTTGGTTTTAAAAATGAGATTATGTTTTAAACCTTAACAAAAACAAGATTGAACTATTCTGAGGAGGAGGAGGAGGATGAGAAGGAGAGTATAGATCTCATCAACTTATTATTAGATTACGATTGCTGAAATATATTCACGTGAAACAATACTGTAGAACAATTTATGGCATATAATGAATACATTATATTAATTTTAATAGTTGAGATTATGGGTCAATTGAAGCAAGAGCATCATGGAAAAACCGGAGTCACTGGATGGCCGATTGATCTCATTGTGGGATTCCTCAGCAGTGCGCATCCAAGATCCCATCTCGTGTAAGATGGTCAATACTTCGCAGATGACCTGGCTCTTCTATCTCACACGCAACAACAAATGCAGAAGAAGACGACCAGTGTATCAGCAGCCTCAACAGCAGTAGGTCTCAACATATACAAAGGAGAAAGAAAGATTCTCCGATGCAACACAACACGCATCAGTCGAATGATGGAGAATATTTGGCAGATGTAAAAAAGTTCACATATATGGACAATATCATTGATGAATAGGGTGGATCTGATGCAGATGTGAAAGCGCGGATCGACAAAACAAGAGCAGCATATCCACAATTGAAGAACATCTGAAACTCAAAACAACTGTCTATCAAACAACACCAAAGTCAGAATTTTCAATACAAAAAGACAGTTCTTTTGTATGAGGTGGAAACCTCGAGAACTACGAAAGTCATCACCCAGAAGATACAAGTGTTTATTCACAGATGTCTACACAAAAAACCTCGGGTCCGCTGGCAAGACACTATCAGAAACAATCTACTATGGGAGAGAACAAACCAGATTCAAGCGAAGGAAGAAATGAGGAAGAAGTGCTGGAAGTAGATAGGACACATATTGAGGAAAGCACACAACTGAATCACTGGGCAAGCCCTCACTTGGAATCCAACGCCGAATGAGAAGAGAGGACCAAAGTACACATTAATTCGAAAAATGGAGACAGACGTGCGAAGAATGAACAGCAATTGGATTGTAGTAGAAAGGAAGATTGAGAACAGAGTTGGTTGGAGAATGCTGGTTGGCGACCTATGCTCCATTGAGGGTAGCAGGCCTAAGTAATTAAGTAAGTAAGTAAGTAATGAGAACAATGTGTTTAGATCATTCAATTGTAATATAATGATCTTTACCTTCAGCTTCAATTTATGTACATTATGATGCTATCATCATCTAATGCTATCGTTGTGATCACATCACTTCTCCGTAGAATTTCAAAACAATTCTCTTATAACTTTTCATTTATGATGTTCATTCAACTGACGAATCTCAGATATGACGAAACACTTATTCTAAATTCCACTATTAACCATCGATCATGATATAATGTATATCATTATCAATCTAAACTTATAAATTGATGATATCCCTTATGAATCTATCCATTAAAGTAATGAATTCCTAAACTAGATATTATATAGTTATCTTATGTTATTTAATGAGATCACCTATATACTGTATAATTCTCATTGTATATGATTAAAATAACAATGGAATGTATGGAACTTATCAGGGGGTAAAAGAATTCAATGAATTAAACACTGTGTGAATATTCTATTTTAAAGTAAATATAAGTTATTTATTGTAAAGAATTCAATGAATTAGTTTTGTCAATAAATTTAAATTATTATCAGAATGGGGAGTGTTTGTCGATATTGTAATAAATTTTATGAATCTGATCTACAAGACAATGGAGCAATGTAAGGCGATTTAGTCCCATAGTAGCCGGTGACCAACAATTGGTTCATTCACCATTTATTCTCTTCAGATACTCATAGCCCATGTGCATCAATATTTTGGAATCAGGGTTTTTAAATTCAACTTCCGTATCCAGTAACCCATTTAAATCGCCGAACATTCACTTTTCTTTCTCTCAATTTCATAAACAACACTTCCATTACGAAAAGACAGTAAGTAGGACTTTCCTGTCAGTGATTGTATGCACGTGGCCATATGAGAGCAATTGAAGAGAGGGAGAGAGAGAGAGAGAGAGAGAGAGAGAACGAACTGCCCCCACACTCTACCGTACCAGGAAGTTTGTAGGCTCAGTTTCACATAACTAAAAAATCATTCTCTAGGAACAAATAAGTCACTAGTCTATTAATTTATCATTTTAAAAAAATATTCATAATTTATTCAGTATAACATTAAACTAAAACTGTCATCAACTTGAAAAAAAAACAAAAAAAAGTTTTTTTTAGTTTTCTATCTCTAGAAGTGGTTTTGTGGAGATCTTAGAAATTTCACTGATTGAAATCATAAGCCAATTGAAGCAACTTCGTGAATTGGTTGAAGTTAGACATTAACATCATTGGATGACGGCAATTTTAGTGGTCTAGTTGGTTAAGCGCTTGACGCGAGACTGATTGACCCTGAGTTCGAATTTCGCGGGGTGCGGGATCGTGGATGTGCACTGCTGAGGAATTTTATACTAGGACGAAACGGCCATTCAGTGCTTCCAAGTTTTCCATGGTGGTCTAGCTTCAATTGACTCATGATTTCAATTATTGAAATTTTCCATTTACATGATGGAAAATCAATTTCAGAAGACAAAAAGAAAAGAAAAAAGAAAGAATAACACTGGACAACAATAAAAAAATGTATAAATTTTAATCATAAAAATTTATCATTAATTCTGGTAATAAATTCACTTTTAATTAAGTTTTCTTAATCTTAATGTTACTGTCTCGCTCGTTCTCACGTTCTCCCTCTCTCTCTCTCTCTCACTCACACACACTCACAACACACGCACATACACACATTCACTTTATACGCATAAAACATTTCATTGTAATGCGTTCAATAAGTTTTATGGGTAAATTCTTTTTATAAATTAGCCTGTATGATGATGTTACTGCTGCTGCTGCTGATGATGATGATGACGCTGCTCCTGCTGCTGCTGCTGATGATGATACTTTGGATGATGATGATGGTGCTGCTGATCCTGCTGCTGCTGATGATGATGATGATGACGCTGCTCCTGCTGCTGCTGATGATGATGCTTTGGATTATTATTATTATTATTATTATTATTATTATTATTATTTGGGTGATCATGATGACGATCAAAGTTTGAAATGAGTTTTATCAACAACAAAAAGAACCAAATGTTATCATATTAAGAGATACTTTATTGAATATTGAATTGTTTAAAGGTAACCAGCAAGGAAATCATTCAGCAAAAGTTGTAAATGTTTCATATATTATGAATTATTTTTATTCAGTATTATATTTTTTGGTAAAATATAGAATTCTAAACATAAAGTATTACAATAACTTTCGCTTGATAGATCTTGACGATAAATGTTTGAGTAATCGACAGTTATATGTTAATAGTTGACGAATGAACATTTGAATAATGTTGATTGTTTTCAATGTATACTAACTGTTAGCCATTATGATATCACTGATCGTACTCTTTTGTAGATTATACAGTGAAAGATGGTATACTTTTCATAAACGCACCTGAATAGGTTATGCAATTAATATACATAATGATGTATCAAGACAAACAAGATATTACCACTGTTGAATGCCAGTAACTTCAGTGGTATAGAGGTTAAGCGTTCGCGTGTGAGACTGATAGGTCCTGGGTTTGGATTTCGCGAGGTAAGATTGTAAAGGCTCACTGCTGAGCAGTCCCACAATAGGACCAAACAGCTGTTCAGCGCTTCCAGGTTTTTCATGGTTATCTAGCTTCAATTGACTCATGATCTCAACTATTTAAATTACTATGATAACCACAAAACCCATTCTGATACTAATCAGTAAGAAAAAGACAAAACAGGTTTCACCTGGATTCATCTATTAGCCCCGAACGTCTTAGTTTTGATGGAGTTTTGTTCTCTGGGCTGGATGGTTTAGTTGTGGAGCTTTCATTATTCTTCTGAATGGCATCATCAGCAAACACTTCAATAGAACATCTTAGTAAAAACTAAGAATTAAATAGTAAACTATTCATTTGTATAATATTCATCAGCCCTCTCAAATTTTATTGTTCTTTCATTCCCACATCATCATTCTCTGTTCTCATTCTCTTTTCATCAATGTGCTTAACCTCTTACCGCTGGAAATTTCATTTTTGATTGCTGTTACATACTACTTATATCTGTAGATATCAGTAGTACATACCACAAAACTAAGAGTGGATTTTATGAAGAGTTTTGAATCTTAGTTAAGTTGTTATCAAGAACTAAATTTATAAATGAGAACCACCACACTTCAGCTGAACTAAATGTTCTAGATTATATGTATAACTTACTAGATAATCCTAAACTAGGATTAATTAAGATAGTATTATTGTAGTAAAGGAGAACGCTGGTGAAGACACCCGATTATATTTAGCACAAAATTACAGAGTTACTTTTTAAGACATACACCAATATTTCATTTGCAAAATGTTCATTAACTGTCTCAGACTTCATTGTTCCTACATTTTCATATCAATTGCTTTCTGTTCCCATTCTTCCCTCCTCGATCTTATCAACCTTCTGTTGCCAGACATTCTGTTCCTGACTAGCGTTATATGCTACTTTTATCGATATAAGAAGCACACACCACATTAAGTCCCCTTTATTAATACTTCATTCAATAGTTGAATTGGTGAGTCATTTGAAGTTAGACCACCATGGAAAACCTGGAAGCATTGGACAGTGCTGACATATTGCAATCATCATCATCATCATCATCATCATCATCATCATCATCATCATCATCATCATCATCATCATCATCATCATCATCATCATCATCATCATCATCATCATCATCATCATCATCATCATCATCATCATCATCATCATCATCATCATCATCATCATCATCATCATCGTCATGCAAAACACCATCGTCATCCAAATATTAAGATTATCTCTATAACAATATGTTTCTTATCATTACATAATCCTAATTTACAACTATACACCCAATATAATCATTGAAACATAATGAGATTATTCTATTGGAACAATTAAACAGATGTTTATTGTCTCTTTTTAATTCAATTAAAATGTTTCGTTCAATCTGTAATTATCATAAATCAAATTTATATATTAAGATAAGAATCATAGATGATGTAATAAGTGTAATATGTAATATGGTATTTAACAAAAAAAACTAATGCTTTTTACATTCCTATTAAAATGGGGATTTTGTAAAGAGATTGTAGTAATTTGAACAGTTGAGTTCATGTGTTGATATAAGCTAGATTGCTACTATTGAAAACCTGGAAACACTGGATAGCTGTTTTATTCTAGTATAGTACATCTTAGAACTACGATCTTTCGCTCAAAGCTCGAACCCACGACCTTCAATCTCACACATAAACACGTAACCTCTAAACCATTGAACTAGAATCCAAGGATGCTAATGTCTAATTTCAATCGATCCGTGAAGAGTCCGATAATAGGATGAGACGGTAGTCTAGTGCTTTCACGCTTTCAATGATGGTCTAGCACAGATTGACTCATTATTTCAATTATTATACTACTATAATCTCCACAAAACCGTATTCTGATTATAATCATCATGTGCTCACCAGCGTCTTGTTTCAAAATGGATTTCCTGGAGTTCAAGTGAGAAGCCATGACCGGCGGATTTCAAACGTGTCTGTGAAGAGGCAGTAACTCACTGAAGACAATGGATGACGGTCGCGGAATATCGTGGATTGGTTGAAGTTACACATTAATACTGCTGGATGCCGGATCAGTGGTCTAGAGGTTAAGCGTTCGCGTGTGAAACTGAAGGTACTGGGTCCGAGTTTGTTTGATGCTGGTATATACTGCTGAGGAGTTCCATACTAGGACAAAACGGCCACCCAGTCCTTCCAGGTTTTCTATGATAGTCTAGCTTCACTTGACTCATGAATTCAACTATTCAAATAAATCTCAATCATTAATTAAAAGAAAGACTATTTTAATCCTTTTTTCAATTACATTATAACTTATATCTCATCTTATTACACATAATTTTTACTTTATAAATTAATAAGTTTAAAATGAATTTCAATGATTGAGATCATGAGTTAATTGGAACTCAACCACCATGGAAAACCTGAAAAACACCAAACGACCATTTCGTCCTATTGTGGGACTCTTCAGCAGTGCACATCTACGACACCACCTTGCGAGATTCGAACTCAGAATCTATCACTCTTGCGCATGTAGCGTTTAACCCCTTGGCCTGTGAAATCGCTGTCATCCAATGGTTTTAATGTCTAACTTCAACTAATCTACGAAATTCAGCGACACATCCACCATTATCATCAGTGAGTTTCTTTTATATACCTTGAAATAAGTACGATTGTTCGTTAATACATCATTTATTGGGCTTTTTTTTATTTGTTTTTGACTTTTGATTGGTCAATAGACAATTAATGTTTTCAACCAATCAAATTCCAGATTTTATCTAAAATAAAGGTATATATATAATTGATTATAGTGATACTTAGTCATTGGTTCACTTTATAAATTTTAAACCTAAACCTGTAACATACTACTGATAAAAGCATAATATACATGACATTTCTACTACTATTACTACTACCACCACTACTACTAGTACTACTATTTAACATAACTTTAGGACAATTAGATTATACTGGGCATGAGATGATTGAATTCTATGGAATGGATTATAAAATGAATTCAAGTGGATTAATATAAAGCTTTAAATAGAAAAGAATTGAACTTACTTACATTTTGTTACTCCTCGTGAAGGAGCAAAAGTTGCCCATCAGCAATCTTCATTCAAGAATTGAACTTACGAAATTGAAATATGTTGTTATTACATAATTATATCCTTTTTATTTCATACTTTATACCTTATATATATTGTATTGGACGTGGTTTTTTAAAATTATCTTCTAATTCATATAATGAATGGAATCCTTCAACACAAATATCTTCTTCATCAATAGGATCATCAATTTCATTACCATATTCAAGTGATACAAATTCATATGCTTATTGGAATTGTCATACTATTCCACCTAATATGACATTATGTAAAAGTGTAGGTTATTCACGTATGGTATTACCAAATTTTTTACATCATGAATCATTACGTGAAGCTATACAACAAGCTAATGTATGGATTGCATTAGTGAATACAGATTGTCATCCTGATATTCAACGATTTTTATGTTCATTATATGCACCAGTTTGTTTAAAAAGTCATCAAGAAGCTAAAATACCACCATGTTGGGAATTATGTAATCAAGTACGTAATGCATGTTTACCTAGAATGAAATTATTTGGATTTGATTGGCCAGATATAGTACATTGTCAACAATTTCCACGTTTAGCTGAAAGCATGTGTATACCACCACAAGAAAAAAGTACAGGTAAGTAAAGTAGAATTATTCAGGTTCTTTTTAAGGTTATACTCAAGGTAAAGATGAATAGTGGTTAGCAGTGGAATCTAGTTTGATGAACTTTTCGTCCTACTTGGGGCTCATCAACTGGAGTTATCTTGATGTGAACGTTAATTCTGGGATGCAGATAAATCAAGCTGACGAGTCACAAGTAGAACGAAACGCACGTCAGCCTGGATTCCACTGCTACCCACTATCAATCTTTGCTTAAAAAGCTTGTGAATTAAGGCAATATCGAGTCAATCCGCATAGGATGTACATATGCCAATAAGAGACTAATCAATTTCAGTCCTAAATAACAATGAGAAGATACAAGTAGAACAACATCAAATGAATTTATGCTCAAAGTAGTTATGTAATCCTTGCAGTAGGTTGAGTTTATATTTCAATTCACAGTAATAGTTAACTTTGAATATAAAAATAGACATGATGATATTGTAAGTATTAATGAAGTGCTTTAATCACCCACTATGTAATGCGGCAGTAGCTGTATTATCTATAAATCAAGCGGTTATGTGACTTTCTTCTTTAAATCTATTCGGTAAGTTAGAAACGTCCAGTAAGACAAGACAGCAGCAACGACAAGAAGAAGAAGAAGATGGGTTTAAAGAAGAGTTCTGGTTTCAGTACATTCATTCACTAAAGAAGCATATATATGTCTGATCGCATGTTGTAGCTAACTGACTTAACAACAATAAATATGTACTTTT
Organism: Schistosoma margrebowiei; assembly: GCA_944470205.2. Classification (NCBI taxonomy): domain Eukaryota; kingdom Metazoa; phylum Platyhelminthes; class Trematoda; order Strigeidida; family Schistosomatidae; genus Schistosoma; species Schistosoma margrebowiei. The sequence continues at coordinate 1,455,563 of OX104026.1, read as the reverse complement.
TAACGCAACGATAATCATCAATAAATTTATGGATAACAGTAATGATAATAATAAAATGATAAAGAACATATTAACAGTGAAGTTAGTACAAGTAAAATTACTTGGTGTTGTTTGTTTGTATCTTCTCATTGTTGTTTAAGACTGGAATTGATCAATCTCTTATTGGTATATGTGCATCATGTGCGAACTGCCTCGATATTGCCTTAATTCACATGCAATCTAGGCAAAGAAGGATAGTGGTTGGCAGTGGAATCCAGGATGTGCGTTTCGTCTTATTTGAGACTCGTCAACCGGATGTGCCTACATTCCAGAGTTGATGATGACTCTAGGACCCTAAACCAATACCATTCACTTCAAACGCCATCATGTCATTCACTTAACTATTAAATCCTGCTAGTCGATTGCTTATGCTATGCAGGTGAAGTTTACTTTCATGCAGAAATCTGGTTTAGCCTGTCAAATATCATTTACACATAATAACTTATTTTAACTAGTTCAATTCAATAATCAAATGCAAATTTGTCTATTCAATGTTAATTCTTACATTTATGAGTATGGTTAATCATAATATCTTAATGTCAAATTAGATTAAAATAGAAAGAAATGAATTCGACTAGACAACTGAATCACACTTACTTACTTAGGCCTGTTACTCCCAATGGAGCATATGTCGCCGATCAGCATTCTCTAACCCATTCTGTCCTAGGTCTTCCTTTCTAGTTCTATCCAATTTTTTGTTCATTTTCCTCATGTCTGTCTCCATTTCTCAGTGTAATGTGGTCTTTGGTCTTCCTCTTCAATTGAATTATAATATCCGCTTAAATCATTATCTCCATTAGGGTCATTTTGAATTTATACAATTTCATTTAATTTACATTCAATACTTAACTGTCCTGCATATCAATTAATTCCAAGCTAATAAACTTTCAAACTGTACAAAACAAACATTGAATCTATCAATAAATTATGTCTATAATCTAGTAATTTCAATAGTTGAGATCATGAGTTAATTGAGGCTAGATCACTATGAAAAACCTGGAAGCAGAGGATGGCCATTTCTAGAGATAAAGCATTCGTTCTCGAGATCAAAGGTCCTAGGTCCGAATCCCGTGAGCGGGATCATGGATGCGCACTGATGAGGAGTTCTATACCAGGACGAAACTGTCGTCCAGTGATGGTGATCTAACATTCATCCATTCATGATCTTAATTAAAATAACTTTTCTAAAGTCTTCAATATTTAGATGAAGATTGATAATTATGAAAAAGAACAATGTATAATATGTATAATTATGAACCATTCTGCAAACTTCGTGACATTCTCAACTAATATTCAATATATTAGTAGTTAGATTTTCAGTTTCTGAATAAGAATAAGCATGTGGCTATCGTGATTCGGTAGCTAAAAGACTAACTTAATGGCATTTGAAATGATTTGTATTGGGTTCGAGTCCTAGAGTGAACATCAACTTTGGAATGCAGGTACATCCGACTGACGAGTCCGAAATAGGATGTAATACATGTCCTAGGTTTCATTACTAACCACTGTATATATAACATTCGAATCAAGCATTGCAGTCAAAATCTACATAGAATGTCGTTGATAAGCTATTAGATAGATTTTGTTCTTTGTATAATCGACATATTGCCACTTTATACAGTTGGTTCATGGCGCAGGATCTGACTTCTATTATATCGTATGATTGATTGTTATTGAAATATATCTACATATATATCGTCAATCCTCGTATAAATGGAAAAATACCCCCCTCGCCGGATGGATCAATTAGCAGAGTTGACATGAGGACAAAGTATCGACAAGATAATACAATTTAAGCATGTTCATTATTATTGCTGTATTGGCTTCGATGAATGTGTTGCATTAAAGGTTTAGTCACTTGAATTACTCGTCAATTAACTTGGTCACTTAATTCGTTTACCGGATAAGTAGAGTTCGAAATATTCACCGTTTGAGCAGATTTCCAGTGTGTGTTTTAGTTTGAAGATAGGCTCATCACTTTAATAACGTTAAACTTCAGTCAATGTTACGGATAAGTAACTATATATCGCCTACGATTTGTCTGATTTCTATGAAAAGTGATGTTAATTCGTCTATAAAGTTTGTTATTGTTAAGAACATATTGCTTATTTATTTAAGCTATTCATTGATTTGTTCTTGTAGTTTAAAAGTACTGTCTAATCTCTGATAAGAAATGTTTGATTTTCCTTTATTACTTACTTTCTCCTGGTACCCCTTCTCGAAGAGGATAGGCCACTCACCAGCATTCTTCATCCAACTCTGTCTTGGGCAATACTTTTCATGTTTGCTTCCAATTCTTAACGTAGTGTGTTCTTCAGGATTTCAAATTAAAGCGTGTTTTTTTATTCAGTTTGATGATCTTCGCAATGTATATCTTATCCATTTCTAAGGTCTTTTTCTAGTTTCCTGTGTTAGTTCAAACCTGGTTTATTCTCTCCCATAATAGATTGTTACTAATGGTAACCGGTTAGCGGATATTGAGTATCTTGAGTAGAAAACCATTGATAATTGCTTGTCCCTTTTTGATAATGGTCGTAGTGGTTCTCTGAAAATTAGAACTGTCTTGACGTTTGTATTGAAGATTTAGACTTTGGTCTTGAGTTGCATATGTTATTCAACTGTAGGAATGCGCCCCTTGCTTTGCCAATCCTCGCCTTTATGTCTGCATCAAATTCTCCACGTTTATCGATCACGCTAACCAGATACGTGAATATTTCCACCTTTTCCAGGGTTTCTCCATCAAGTGTGATTAGGTTGGTGTTCTTTGTGCTGTATTTGAGGATCTTCGTTTTTCCTTTGTGTGTGTGTGTGTTCTGAGGTCTACTGATGCATAGACTGTTATTACATTAGTTGCAATGACCTGAATTCATTGATTTCATTTATTAATCCAGTTTAATTGTTATTTTTGTTTGAAAACTTTCACACTTTCCTCTCTAATTGACTTAATTGTCTTTTTTCTCTCTCCCTTCTTAATTGATATCAATTATGGTTTTCATTTTCAATAAGAACAATAATTGATTTGATCTTCAAGAACCTATAATTATCTTGGTTCTTACAATTGAATAATTCAATTCATGAATCAATTGAAGCTGGATCACCATGGAAAACCCGATTAGTTGAAGTTAGACATAAACACAATTGAATGTTGGCAACTTCAGTAATCTAAGAGATTAAGCGTTCTCTCGCAAGGCCGATAAATGCTAGGTTCAAATCCTGTGAGCAGGATCGTGAATGCGAATTGCTGAGGAGTCCCATAATAAAATGAAACGGCCGCCCAGTGCTTCCGGGTTTCCAATGATGGTTCGGTTTTAATTGACTAATAAATTTTCAAAAGGGGTTTTGTGGAGATTTTAGTAATTTAATATTTGAATTCATGAGTCATTTGAAGTTAGATTACCATGGAAAACCTGGAAGCACTGGACGGCCTTCATAGATCGAACCCGAGTCTTTCAAACCAAATAACCATAAACATAAACCTTATATGAACAATAAAGGCATAGGCTTTTCACGATTCTTCCAATTACTTATACTTTGTTGAATGTATGTAGATAATTGACTTTCCTGCCCAACAACAATCACCATCCAACCCTGTCCTGGGCAATCCTTTCCAGTTCTTTCCATTTATTATTCATTCTTCTTCATATTTGTTTCTATTTCCAGACGTAATGTGTTCTTTGGCCTTCCTCTTCGTCTCCGTTTCCCTTCGGAATTCCATCTTAGGGCTTGTCTCGTGATTTCCTCTTTAGCTTGAAGCTAGTTTTTCACCTCACGAATGCCCTTGTACGATTGAGAGTGGGGAGAGTCAGCTGTCCTTCTCCAAATCCTTTCATAAGGGCACATGCTAATAGCCACTAACAAGGAAGTCCTACTCACTACCTTCTTGTGGTGGGGTGTTGCTTACGAAATTGTGAGGACAAAAAGAGAATGTCCGGCACTTTAACAGGGTTGTGGACACGCAAAGTTCACTTAGGGGAATCGGGAAACCCTGATTCCAAAACAATGGCGTACATGGGCTGGCTCCAGTATCCTGAGAGAACAAATGGCGTTTGAACCTATTGTTGGTCACCGATTACCAAGAGACGACATCTCTTTACATTGTTTCACTGTTTTGTGGATTAGACCTTTAGATCCAAGATTCTGAGTGTGGCCTCCTAAGTAAACCACCTGTTTCGATCTAGGCATCAGGGTAATATCTCAGCTCACATATAAATCAAGTGACTTATGTAGTGCATATCTATTTGATGCCTCCTTGTACCAATGTTTCTAATCATTAACACAACTTTAATATCCTGGTAACAAAAGTATGTTTAAACAAATAAACAAACATACACTCTTCTTCATTATTTCATATTATGACAGCATGAAAGGTTTTGTCAAATTTCAATCTGTTTATTACAACATATTGATAAGTTGTAAAATGTAAAATTTTACTATTCCCTTACTTGATTCCTCGTAATTGAATTACAATTAGACAGGTGTCATAACTAGAGCAACAGTTGATGAATATAGTTACTAGTTGTTAGTAACAACATATAAGGATTTATTTAGTTGAATATATAAACATTGATACGGGAGTGGGGGGCACCAAATACATATATGCTATACAATAATAATGAGGTTAGTAGTAGTTATCATTGATTTGTATAACTACATCTTCCCTGAATCCAAACCAATGGTTTACATAGTCTCTACGATTTCGAAGTAACAAGTAGTGTATGAACCAATTGTTGGTCACCGGCTACCGTAGGATTGTAACTCCCTACGTTGCTGCATTTTCTTGTGGATTAAACCTTTAGGTCAAAAGTTCTGGGTGTGATCTCCCAATGGAATTACCTGCTTCGGTTTGAGGACCAGTGCAGTATCACACCACTCACACAAATCACTGATAAATTTGAGGAAAAGTTTGTTTATACATTAGCATACTACTAAATGTTTACACATGAAATTCTGTTACAATCCTAGTAATCATCCATTTATATTCTATTCAATAAGAGATTAGATTCTATGAACAAAACTGTGATAATTTAATTATACACTTGGCAAAAAAACGTAATGCAAATCTAATCTCCACATAGAAATTGATGAGTTTATCAACAAGTTTTTTGAAATATTGCGAAAACTGAGTAATTTCACACCGACTCTTTCACTTATTGATTGAAGTCATGAATCAAATGATTTTAGACCACCATTGAAAACCTGGAAACACTGGACAGCCGTTTCGTGCTATGGTGGGACTCTTCGGCTGTGCCTATCCATGGTTCCGCTCATGGGATTCAAATCCGGAGCCTTCAGTCTCGTGCGCAAACGCTTAACTTACTAGACCTCTGAGCCGGCATTCAACGGTGTTAATGTCTAATGTTTAATCGTTAACTTACCGAGTACACATAACTCTTCCTAAAATCAAACTTAGGATCGGTCATCAATTTCTAAGGATATATTGCAATCTTCTTTTCTTAGATGGTGATTGAAGGTAGTTGACAGGAAACCTTAGACCTAGGTTTTGTGATGTATGGCACTAGTTAGCAAGGTGTACCCGTAATCTTTATGGCACTGCCGACTCCTGACCAATTCGACCCAGCTTCATAGTCAGAGACGTTATCACTGTTTTACCCAAGCCACGACTAATATCCTTTAAGACTGAGGTGTAGTGAGAAAAGATTAATTCAGTGATAATGATGATTTTCTTGTCAAAGATTGTTTGGTTTGAAATTATCATGTAACAGATTTCAAATGACTCCATAGAGCTTCATCAAATAATAGTTTTCTAATATATCAATTCATGCGATTAGAAGTAAGTCACCTTCACCATAATGTTGTATGATTATCGAATTCGATGTAATATTCGATAAGCCCCCGGTGAGGAGAGTCAGCTCTCCTTCTCCAAATGCTCTCACATGATCACGTATATACACCCACTGACAGGGAAGTCCTACTCACTGCCTTCTCTCACCACGAGTGTTGTTTACGAGGTTGAGAAAATGAAAAGCGAATGTCCAGCATTTTAACTAGGTTGGTGGACACGAAAGGTCCATCTAGGTGAGTTAGAAAACCCTCATCCCAAACCGATAACGCACATGCGCTTCAGGATCTTAAGGGAATAAATGGCGTATGAACCAATTGTTGGTCACTGGCTACCAAGGGACTCCATGTCTTAACGTCGCTCCACTGCTTTGTGGATTAGATCCTTTTGTTGAAGGTCCAGGGGGTGGCCCCCTAAGCAAACTACGTGCTTCGGTCTGGAAACCCGAGCAGTATCACATGCTACACACAAATCAAATGACTTGTGTGACGCATATGTATTCGGTGCCCTTATGTACCAATATTCATGTATTCAAATAATAATAATATATAATAAAATATTCGACATTATCTGCAATAAACGTGATTCTACCATTCATTATCCAACAAAACTTAACTAAATCAGACACTTACTTAATGAATAGTCACTAAGACAACAGTAGAAAATGGGTTTCTATTTTCTTTTTGTCCAGAGCAACAACAAAAAAAGAAAAGAGAAAAGAAAGAAAAACCCTATTCATAGAAAATCAGACATAGACTTGACTAATTTAAGGACAGAAAAATTTATGTTCAGTAATAAGAAAGAAAGATCAGTCACATGCTTGTCTTGTATTCGTATATTCGAATGATTTATTATAGAATGTTTCTTTTCTTTTAACCATTTTGTTGTTTTACATTAAGTCAATCCTGTTCATGATAAATTTGATACTTACTTACGTCTGTTACTTCCAGTGGAGCATAGGTCACCGACCAGCATTCTCAAACTAACTCATTCTGTCCTGGACTTTCCTTTCTAGTTCTATCCAATTTTTGTTTAGTTTTCTCATGTCTGTCTTCGTTTCTCGGTGTAAGATGTTCTTTGGTCTTTCTCTTTTTCTTTGGATTTGATCATTCTATGTGAGGACGTGCCTTGTGACGCAGTTTGGTGCTTTCTTCAATGTGTGTCTAATCCACTTGCATTATTTATTTATTTATTTCAACACATAGATAATGGTACAAAGAGGCACCAAATACATATGCGCCACACAAATCTCATTCGATATGTGTGAGGGCTGTGATACTGCCCGGGTGCCCAAACCGAAGCAGGTGGTTTTCTTAGGGGGCCACACCCCGAGCCTTCGACCTGAAGGTCTGATCCACAAGGCAGTGGAGCATCGTGAGGAGATGCAGTCCCATGGAAGCCGGTGACCAACAATTGGTTCATTCGCCATTTGTTCCCGCAGGATACTGGAGCCCATGTGCACCATTGGTTTGGAATCCGGTTAAAGCGCCGGACATTCGCTTTTCGTCCTCTCATTTTCGTAAACAACACCCGCGCCACGAGAAGGCAGTGAGTAGGACTTCCCTGGCAGAGGCTATATACGCGTGGCCGTGTGAGAGTATTTTGAGAGGGAGAGCGGACTCTCCCCACTCTCGGCCGTACCAGGGCATTTGGGGGCTATTATATAATCCACTTGCAGCGCTCCAGGCGAAGTTATAAAGTTGTTATCATGTTACATAATATGATATTTCATGATCAAGATGATTATCAATACAGACTGGTACAAATATCAAATCATTATATAGTGGTGGTTAATAAATGAATCTACGATGTATGTATTGTTCTATTTAAGACTAGTCAATTGAATGTAACTGAATCAAATTCAAGATACAATACATCTATACTTATAATGTCTGTGATTTAATGACAGTATCGAGGTAGTTAATATAGGATATATATATGTCATAAACAGACTGATCAGTTTGTCAGGTCCTGTTTTTGGATCTCGCGAGGCGGGATCGTGAATGCACACTACTGAAGAGCACCACACTAAGACGAAGCGGCCATCCAGTGCTTCCTGGTTTTGCATGATAATCTAGCTTCAATTGACTCATGAATTCAATTATTAGATTACTATAATATCTACAAAACCCCTCTCTTAACAAAATAGTTACTAAAGTATGGGAATAAAGCAAGAACGCAATGTATCATATATATATAAATAGGAGACTAACGGTTTATTGATAGGAGTCTGGATCATATAGCTTCCGAAAATCAGATATAATTTTCAAAACTCTTTTCGTCTATTGAGGTTTAGACAACCAGCTAACATAACCAGTTCTCAAGGAAAGGAATTTTTGGTATTATTTGGGAGCAGAAACTCATATTTGATCACTGTGTACTTTCGATAAGAAAATATCATTCTAAACTTTTGACAATAAGTTCATTTGGTATTGTTGACTTGAATCTTCGCTTTGATATTTAGGACAGCAATTGCTCGGTCTCGTTCATTGGCATATATGCATCCTGTACAGATTACCTCGATATTATCTTGAGTCACAAACATTATAAGCAAAGATAGATAGTGGCTAGCAGTGGAATACAGGACGTATGTTTCGTCCTATTTGGGATTCGTCATCTGGATGTACCTACATACCAGAATTGATGTTAACTCCTGTATAATAAGTTTTATATGTAGACTTTAAGGAGTTCAATTAACATCACAATGTTGAAGTTTATTAGACTTTCAATTTTGCTTACTTGATTTCTTAATTTTAACTTCACTCTTCTCATCTCTTCATGCCCAATAAATGAAACTGGTATTGAGTTTTAACTACTCATGAGTAATATACAATTTTAAATGAAAGGTCCTGATATTTGATATTTTTGATGATGATACATTCATTAACTTTGATGTTTAAATGAACATCATTAGCACAAACATTGGAATCATCAGGCTGGTTTACTATATGCATGTGTTGATAATTGAAGTTCCCATGATCATTATAAGCTTTATCCTACACGCCTCTCATATAGTTATGCAACAAGGTTTATCTAGGTGATTCAAAGCTTATTTCTATACATTTAAGTGCCCTGGAAACACTAGACGATCGTTCCGTCCTAATATGAGACTCCTCAGGACTGTACATCCACGATCCCATACCAAACAGACTCGAATTCAGAACCTTTAGTGTCATACGCAGACGCTTAAACTCTAGACCATTGAATTTGCTATCATTCAATATTGTTGATATCTAACTTCGAATCCTGTATACAAGATCGTTGATATGCACTTTTAAAGAGTCCAGTAATAGAATATATTCATTGTATGACATTCACAGTGACTCATTGATTAAATAGTTTTCATAATCTATAAGTTTATTTCAAAATGAACTTTGTTCCCACTATCTATTGACTGTTTGCTATTTTTTCCTACACACTATACAATTCTATCTATCAGTTATTTACCAAAAATTATCCAGGTGATCCAAAGCTTATTTCTATGCATTTAAGTGCCCTGGAAGCACTAGGTAACTGTTTCGTCCCAATATGAGATTCCTCAGAAGTGTACACTCACAATCTCATATCAAACGAACTCGTACCCAGGACATTCAGTCTCATGCTCAAAACGCTTAACCTTAACTTGGAATCCTGTGTACGAAATCATTGGAGTGCATTTTTTCGAAGAGTTCAATAATAGTATATATTCACTGTATTACATTGAAAATAACTCATTGATTATATTACTTACTTACTTACTTACGCCTGTTACTCCTAATGAAGCACAGGCCGCCAACCAGCATACTCCAACCCACTTACTCTGTCCTAGGCCTTTGTTTCTAGTTCCATCCAATTCTTGTTCATTTTTCTCATGTGTATCTCTATTTCCCAGGGTATGTGTTTTTTGTGCTTCCTGTTTTCCTTGGGCCTTGAGGATTCCATGTGAGGGCTTGTCTTGTGACGCAGTTGGGTGCTTTCTTCAATGTGTGTCTTATCCACTTCCATCCCTTCCTAAATTCTTCCTCCGCTGGGATCTGGTTTAAATAGTTTTAACAATCTATAGATGCATTTCAAAATGAACTTTGTTCCTACTATCCATTGAATGTTTACTACTACTTCTCACTTACTAACTTATTGTATACATACAACTAATAAGATCATGAATATTACATAATCGATTGCATAAATGACTTAATACATTTTTGTAGTCATGATTACTAACCTTACTAATGTTTTACACGTAGACAAACGATATTCAACGATATACATATTGTAGACAATGATATTATGTTATTTGATTTGATTTAACATCAAAGAAATATACCGCCGAAATGTGTTTTTTTTCTGTCTTGGTCATTGTTACTACAATGTGCATTTTGTATTTATCTTCTGTCTATCGTTTTTTTCTTTCTTTCGTTGTTGTTGTTGTCGTTGTTTGACAAAAGGCTAAAGTTTTTATGATACTTTATTGTAAATATGAAGGGCTTTCTGTTTCATTTATTTTAAAACATTTTCCTATCCACCTACCCAGCTACCTACCTACCTACCTACATTCCTACCTACGTACCTACCCCAAACCCTCTCTCATTATCATCTTTCACACATTCATATATAGATATATAGTGATTTAGTATTTTCTATTTCTATTGAATTATCCAACTGTCAATGGATAGATGAATAGATGAATGAATCAACATAAATGAAATACAATTAGAAAAAAGGTAAACAAATCATGAAATACCGAAAACATTCATACATGTTTTATGCATAGTTACTTTGTATAAATACAAATTTGTATGGGAAATTCTTTTTCTATACTGTTAAACTTAGAATTCTTTGTTTATTTTCTATATAATGTATGATTGAATATAAATCAATTGAAAGAATAGTAAAGATTTTATAGTTGAGATCATAAGTCCATTGAAGTTAGACTGCGATGAAAAACTAGGAAATATTGGCAGGCCGTTTCATCCTATTGTGGGACCCTTCAGCAGTGCACATCTATGGACCCACCGTCCAGTACTTCCAGGTTTTCCATGATAATCTAGCTTCAATTGACTCACGATCTCAACCATTGAAAGATCCTGTGAGCGGGATCGTGGATACGCACTGCCGAGGAGTACCTCAGTAAAATCGAAGATGGTCACGCACTTTGGTGGATTGGTTGGTGTTAGACACTAGCATCACTGGATGCCAGTCGGCTCAGTGGTTCAGTACGTTAAGCGTTCACGCGCGAGACTGAAGACCCTGGGTTGGAATCTCACGAGCGGGATCACGGATGCGCACTGCTGAGGAGCCTCACAATGGGACGAAACGGCCGTGCAGTTCTTCCAGGTTTTTAATGGTGGCCTAACATTAATCAGTTCATGATCTCAATCAAAAAACGGTTTTTGTTTTAAAATAGTTGAATTCACCATGGAATACTCGGAAGTAATGGATAGTTGTTTTGTCTTAGTATAGAACTTCATAGCAGTGTGCATCTGTGGTCCAACTTGCAGGATCTGAACCTTGGATATTCAGCCTCACACGTGAATGCTTAACTTGTAGATTACTGATTTGACATCCAATGGTGTGAATGTTTAAATTTAACCGGCGAGACTATAATTTATGGACGAACCAATCAGACATAAGAGAACAGATTTTGTATTTCGGCGCGGAATTCATTCAACTCTTTGACTTAATAGAGTTTTGGCATTATAGCTGATATCAGTTCATGATGAAAACTCTAAATCTAGTTGTTAACCCTAACCATCAACTGTAAATGTTAATCCCAATTCTTCAAACTGGTTTATAGCCTTCATTTAGCTGTGGTATGTAGGTGGACATTCCCATGGTCTTTTTAACATCACTCAAAGGTCGTCCATAAATTATAGTTTCACGGAATATTCTTTTTCTGTTCTAGTCTAAGGAATATATTTACTGTTTTATTATTAGGGAAACAAGATAAATTTGTCAATACTAGTAGGATGAGTGAGTGGTGAGAATATGGGTCTAAACATTTAACTTCTAACTGTTTAACATCTACGTTGATTGAGGAGACAATTTTCATATAATGATCTGTTAGTAAACAATACATGGCTATTAAACTGTATGCTGTTTTAAGTTGACAATCAGAAATTTATTCTGTTATAATTTAGAATCACTACATAGCCGTTACATCCTAGTATGGAACTCTTCAGTAGCACGTATCCACAATTCCGCATACGGAATTAAAACGCAGGACCTTCAGCCTTCCACGCGAACACTTAAACTCTAGACTACTGAGCTGTGACCAGTGTAGTTCAATCTGTAACAGGTAGAGACAAGTACCTACCTCGGACAATGGATAAATGGTTGATCAAGATCATAGATCTATTAACATTAACATCATTGGATGTTGGCTCATTGATCTAGAAGCTAGGCATTCGCGCATGAGAACGTGGGTACTAGGTTCGAGTCCGCTCAGTGTGAAATTAAGGATGTGAACTGTTGAAAAGTTATATACTGGAACGAAACGGCTGTCCAATAATCCAAGGTTTTCAATAGTTGTCTAGTGTATATCGACTCATGAATTCAACTATTAAGAATGAAATAATACTCAACGAGTAGTTACGTAACATAGTAATTATATAATGACACATTGATTATAAATTAACACTGAATGATTAGAAGAGGATTATAATAGTTAAGGTAATTGTTCAAAAATCAAGCAGTTGCCACGTTACATAATTTATAAAAAGAACCAATGAAATATTTCGATGAGAAGTCAATCTCACAGTAGTTATGTAAGAATCACGGTATGAATGTTGAGAATATGTAAAATACGTAAAGTGAAAGAAATTCAGATATAGTTTATCAATATTCTGTTACCAACTCACTCCTATACCTGTATCTAAGGTAGCGAAAGTGGTTGTATAAACTTGTTTTTCTATGTAAAGGTTTGGCTTTGTGAACATGGATTCCAAATGGTTTCAGCCATGTGCAAAAGACAAACTGGTAGAATATAGTTGATAACCTAAAAAGCTTTATTTAAGTCAACTTGATGACCTGTGTCCACTATCAATTAAGCGAGAATAGAACTATTAATCATTCTTACCTGTCTTTTGCTCAATCAGAACGAATAGTGTTCTTCTATGTGATAAAGGACTTGTCAAATTGTACGTTCTATACAACTGGCCCCGTAGGAGCAGTTAAATTGGTAAATACACATAGATGTAGCGATATGTTTTTTTATTAGCTGTTCTTATTATGGGACAATTGTATGTATGAATAGTATTAAATGTATTAAGTAAATTATCCTTGTAATGATCTTTTCCTAATAATATGAAAGTATCATCTGTATAGTGACAGTAAGATGTCAGATGACTGATTGTGTCTTTAAGTGGTTCATTTTCTAGTTTTGCAAGAAAAATGTCTGCTAGTAGAGGGGTCAATAACGACCTCATGGCTACACCATCCAAATGTACGTGATATTCATTATCAAATCAAAAATGGATATTCATCATGCATCTAAGAATTAACTGTTTTATTGCAGACAACTGAAATTTCCGGAATCCAGCAGTGTTAATGTCTAACTTCAACTAATCCACAAAATTGAACGACACATTCACCATTGTATTCAATGAGTTACTATTTCACAGAAGACCCGGTTGAACTCCATTGGTCATTGCTTCTCACTAGAACTCTAGGAAATACCTCTTGAAATCAATCACTAGTGGGCATATAATGATTATTATCAGAAGGGGTCTTGTGGCGATTTTTGTACTTTTATCGTCGAATTCATCAGTCGATTGAAGTTAAACCACAATGGAAAACCTGGAAGTACTGGACGGCCGTTTCGTTCTAGTATGGGACTCCACAGCAGTGCTTATCTACGATCCCGCCCCGTGAGATTCGTTTATTCATTTTATCAATCCTAATCAAAACTATCGGTATAGAGTTATGATGATCGTTGAATTTTATTAGGATCATAAACCGATCTGAATCAGATAAGCGTTGAAAGCTTGAGAACATTCAATGTCTGTTCTGTCCTAGTATGGGACTTCTCAACAATACATACCCATGAATTTACAGCCAAAAAGTTGAACTCTCGACCATCAGCCTTGGTCCTACTGAGAAATTCTATCTCAGAATGAAATAAGTTTGCAATGTTTTCAAGATTTCAATGACTAGTCAACTTGAATCTTTTCATGATCTTAGTATACATGTACTTTATTATATCATAATTTTTCTTGTTTAGTTCATTGATCAATAAATTGAACCTTCATGAACCTGAAAGTATAATCATTCTATACTAGTGAGAGTCATAAGTAAATTACATTTATATAGCAATGGATTTATTTCTACAAATCAGTATGTATATGGAAGATTTACTGTAGACAAAATGAAATGAACTCAGTTAATTAACTACAATGTTTAGTAGTTATTGTTTTTCATTGATTTGTTTTTCTTTACGTATATCAGTATACAGTCGATAACATGTCTAATAAGTCACTTCGTCCTATTTGGGACTTGCCAGCTAGATGTAACTGTATCTCAGAATTGATGTTCACTACGGGACTCGAACCTACTTGCTTGTGAAATGTAATGAAGTTTAAATTGATATTGTTTACTTGAATCTTCACATTGTTGTTTAGAACTACACTGTTAGCCACTATCCATCTTTGTTTATAATGCCTGTGAATCCAGGTGATACCAAGTAAATTTAAACTTCACCCTATTGCACAAATAAACAGCTATCAGGACTTATTAGCTAAGTAAATAACACGATGGCGTTTAGAGCGAACGACATTAAGTTCGCATCCCAAAGTGAACATTAACTCTGAGATGAAGGTACATCCATCTGATGAGTTCCAAATAGAAGGAAACGCACATCAAACTGGATTCCACTTCTAGCCACTATCTATCATTCTCATAATACTTGTGAATTCAGACAATATCGAGGCAATATGCACATTTTCCAATAAGAGACTGATCAATTGCAGTCCTAAACAAATCAATTGGAAGATTCACACAAACAATACCGAGTGAATTTATAATATCAGAAGGGGTTTTGTGAAGATTTTAGTAATTTCAATATTTTAAATCATAAGTCAATTGAAGCTAGACAACCATGGAAAACTTGGAAGCCACTGAACGGCCGTTTCTTCCTAGTATGGGACTCCTCAGCAGTGCGCATCCACGATCCCGCACCCCCCCTCTGCGCGTTTACCAATATGGAAAACTTGGAAACACTGAATGACATTCATGAATTCAACTATTTAAAATTACTACAATCTTTACAAACCCCCATACTGATTTTTTTATTATAAAAATTAAACAATCCAACTCAGTAGGGGTTAGTTAGTTTGTTGTTGTTGTTGTCGTATGTTTTTTTTTAAATGACCATTATTTTTCAATCAAGCCTACTGAGAAGAGTTTTACTTCTCTAAAATGTATAACAAGAGAATAACACAATGATGATATACATTAGTCTGAACATGTATGTACGTGTGTGTGTGTGTGCTTGCACATATTATTAATCTTATCTACATTTGTAATCCTGTTAATAAGTTTTACATCATTCCTAAACTTTCTAAGTAATATGATGAAGGGGAGATAAAAAAAACCCCGGATATTAATGATTATCACTAGTAGAAAGTGATGTTTAATCTATATCGAATTATAAACACATTTTCATTAATTTTATATTAGTTGTTTGAATCGTCCTATTTATGGTTAGGATTTTAATTGACCAATCTCTTATTGGTATATGTTCATCCTATACGGATTGTCTCGATATTTGCCATTAAGTCACAAGGATTGAAAGCAGAGTTGGATGATAGCTAAAAATGGAATCTAGCACACGCGTGGCGGCGCGAATTTGTTGTCTGAAGAAAGACTTCTCGACCATGAGTATGTGGATGATATTGTCTTATTGTGCAGACGTTCAGCATCGTTTCTTTGGACACAGAGACGATAATTCAGTTAGTTTCACTACCTTAAAACATCGACTTCGGTGTCTTGGATATGTTCTAGGAATGTTGTCCCAGAGAATTACACGTCGTTCATTATTTACCGACACTGGGACTGATTGGAAAAAGCGGAGAGGTTGTCAGCGTATGACATGGTGTTGAGGTATGGAAGAAAGCTGTACAGGACTGACTTCTGTCGGTCCTTCACGACTCCCTGGTTGGGGTCCTAGAGATGGTGTAACACAGTGGCTAGAGACGTTATCAGATATGGCTCAGAATAGAAGCCAATGACGATCCTGCTGTAAATTTATTCTACTTTCTTCATAAAAAAGACGTAATCTCTTTAAGTGGAAATATTCTGTTTGGCTATACTGTTGGTAATTGGACTGTCTCAGCCATTATAATTATTTTACTTTTATACATTAATGTTTGTTCGTTATCGTAACCCCTTTTTCTTATACTCACCTTACATTATTTATATCTTCATGTTATTATTATTGTTTGGCGTATATGTATCTGATGCTGCTTTGTACCAATATTTATGTGTTCAAACAAAAAATTAGGTCGAAATCTCCGAGTATGGTCCCCTAAGAGAATCACCTGCTTCGGTTTTGACACCCGGGCAATATCATATCCCACATTCAAATCAAGTGACTTGTGTGGTGTATATATATCTGATGCCCCCCCCCTTATACCAATACTCATATGTTCGAATAATCAGTGATAATAATAATAAAAATAATAATTAATTAATTCCTTTTTTTCCTACTTATTTTACTCTTTTTACTTATTTCAGCTGTAACATGTGTACCATGTGAACAAGCAATTACTTTAGAAAATATTGCTAGTAGTTATTGTATGGCTGATGTAGGTGAGTAGTTATTGATTATTTTTTCTTACGTAATCTTTGAGGATTCAATATATGAATATGATTCTGGTAAGAGGGAAGGGAATGGAATTACTAGAAACTATGTCACGTTACATAATTGTATCAGTTCATTTTGAGGCTTACATTTACTTACACCTGTTACTCCTTGTAGAGGAGCATAAGCCACCTACCAGCACTCTTCATCCAATCCTGTCGTGGACAATTCTCTCCAGTTCTTTCCAAGCTTACATGAAATTTATTAAAATGATTGTAGACATTTATTTTCTTGTTTTTTTAATTGTAACAGTGATGATTAGGAGATAAACTAGCAGACTGTATACACGTGTATACCCGTCACTTATCACTGAAAACCTTCACTAATTAACTGAGTTATAATTAGAATGAAGGTTTGTGGAGATTTTAGTGCTTTTAATATTTAAATGAATGTTAGACAACTATTGAAAACCTAGGAATACTGAACGACCATTTCATTCTAGAATGTGACTCCACGATCTCACACTTAACGGACTCGAATCCTGGAGCTTCGGTCTCATATGCAAACGCTTAATCTCTAGAACATTGAAGTTTCCAGCATCTAACTATGTTAACGTCTGATTTCAATCGATATATGATTTTGTTGAACTATTCTTCTATTGTTTGACAGATGCTGTAAGATAATCTTCCTAAAGCTTTCATTGTAGATTACCAACTAACTATGGTAACTGAATGCTTAGAAACGGTATATAATATTTAAGCAAACGTATGAAAAGTTGTTGAAAGTTGCTGAACATTATTACTAGTTAAGTAGTAATAGATGATCTAATGCAATAGTAGTTTGGTATTTTAGTTTGTCACTTCTGTGTTTTATCAATCCAGTTTTACAATTGAGAGTAATTAGTTTCTTAATTATTTAACCATTTAGAGAGCGGGAATTCGTTAAGAATGTAGTCATTTTACCAGTTGAATTCATGAATCGATCTAAGCTTGAATACCACTGAAAATCTGAAAGCACTAAACGACTGTCTCTACCCAGTTGGATGCCAGTTCAGTAGTATTGAGATTAAGAGTTGACATGCGAGATCGAAGGTACTGGGCTCCAGTCCTTTTTGTGTAGGATCGTGGATGTGCACTTATTTTCTCTAACTATAATCCAATAAGGGTTGAAGAATGCTGGTTGGCGGCTTATGCTCCATTGGGAGTAACAGGCATAAGTAAGGAATAACCTAGTAGTTACATAACATAAAAGACTATCAGAATGTAAGTAACATTGAAATAGATCGTATGTAAAATCTATGCATAAACATGAATGAATTAACTTGGTTGAATAAATCAATCAAGAAACCATTATAGGAAAGAAATGAATTCTATTAAATGTCAAACGAATTAAAGGTGCATTGCTAATTAATATAACCCTTAACTGAATTTCATGTTATTATTTATTTAAACGCATAAACATTGGTACAGGGGAGTATATCAATCATTCGATTGATGTTAGAACTGGGATACTTCCTGGATGCCCAGACCGAACCAGGTGGTTTTCTCAGAGGGCCACGCCCAAAGTCTTTGACCTGATCCACAATTCAGTGGAGCAAGTTCAGCAGATGCAGCCAATGATCAACAATAATTTCATACGTCATTTGTTTACTCAAAATTCTGGAGCCCGTCTGTACCATTCGTTTGGAATCAGGGTTTTACAACTCGCCTAGATGGATCCTCTATATCCACTAACCCGATTAAAGCGCCGGATATTCACTTTTCGTTTTCTCAATTCCGTAAACAACAGCCCTGCCACGAGAAGGTAATGAGTAGGTCTTCCCTGTCAATGGTTGTATGCACTTGGCCATGTGAGAGCATTTGGAGAAGGAAAGACGACTCTCGCCAATCTCAGCCATACCAGGACTGTTTAGTAATACCCAACCACTATCATATACTGGATTAAACCCAAAGTCCTACCTGTCTTGTAGAAACATTGAAATCTCCAAGATGTTAAGTTTATCATTGGATTCTTAATAATATCAATCGGTAAACTAGGAAGAACTTCATCCAATGGTATCATGCTATTGTTCAGAAGAACGATGAAAACTTCACAACCAAACCATCCAGCTCAGAGAACAAAACTCCATCAAAATCATCTACCTGAGCTATAAATCTTCTCCACCATCTCAATATCATAAGTATATTAATCTTATACACATAAATAATCAAATAATCTATTTATTGATTTATCGATTTATTGATTGATTGATTTTGTTTAGTTCTTAAAGCTTCTGTCAAAGATATGATTTTACAACCGAATCAAGCATCAATCATATTAAATTTAACACCAAGAACTTTAGCATTAAAATTAATACGTAATGATGGTACACAATTAAGTAATATTGATCAATATCGTCGTAAACGAAATAGTCGAAGAACAAGAAGAAGAAGAAGAAGACGTAATCACTTGAATAATCATGATAATGAACTGGATCCAATTTATCAATTAAGAACAAGAAGAGAATTGAAAGTATCCAAACAAAATCGATACAAATCAAAATCAATCAATATCAATGAAGGAGTTCATCATCAACAAAGAATTGAATCTAAAACTAAAATAAAACGACATCGACGACCAAGAAATTCACAATTACATGATTTAGATGGTATTAATGAATTAATTTTAAGTTGTTCATCATGTAATCCATTATTACCATTTATAAATGGACATTTTACTTCATCATTATCAAATCAAAAATGGCTTATTATGGGTAGACGTATACAAGATTCAAATACAAAAAAATATACGAATCAATTACAAGTAAGTAAATTGTTAAAATTTCTTATATTCCACGAGTTGAAATGATGAGTCCATTGAAGATAGACCATCACTCTCAAGTACGAGATTGAAAAGTCCTGGATTCGAATCTCGCGGGGGGTGAGATTGTGGATACGTACTGCTAAAGAGTCTCACAATAGGATGAAACGGCCATCCAGTAGCTTTCAGGTTTTTCCTGGTGGTCTAGCTTCAATTGACTTATGATTTCAACCAGTGAAATTTCTAAAAAGAATATCCACAAAACCCCTTCTGATTCTTTCTTATATTCGTTTATAATGCTTATAACTTAAAGCAAATATCGATGCAATCCTTACAAGATGTATATAGGCTAATAAGAGACTGATCAGTTGAAGTCTTAAACAACAATAAGAAGATATGAACAAACAATACCAGAGTTGATGTCCAACCTGGGACTCGAACCCAGTACCGTTTGCTTCAAACGTCATTGCATTATCCATTTAATTACTGGGTTCAAAATAGGATGAAACGGGATTCCTGAATTCCACTGCTAGCCACTATCCATCTTTGCATAAAATACTTGTGATTCAAGGCAACATCGAAGTAATCCACACAGAATACATATATGCCAATAAGAGATTAATCAATTGCAATGCTAAACATCAATGTGAAGATTGAAATAAACAATGAAAAATGAATTTAAACTTCACCCCCATTTTACAAGCTAGTGGGGTTATTTGCACTCAATAGTTAAGTGGATAACGCGATGGCGTTTGAAGTGATCGATGCTGGGTTGGAGTCCTAGAGTGGACATCAACTCTACGATGTAGATACATCCAGTTCGAATTGGTTACTTAAAAAGTTCATATTCTAATAGTTGAGGTCATGATTCAATTCAAGCTAGACCAATATGGAAAATCTAGAAGCACTAGACGGCCGTTTCATTCTATTGTGAGACTCCTCGGTACTGCACATTCATGATCTGGCCTAGCGAGATTTAAAACCAGCACCTATCATTCTTCCAGGTTTTCCATGATGATATAGCTCCGATTGATTTATGAATCCAACTATTGAAATTACTATAATATCTACAAAAACCCCTTCCGATATTAATCAGCATATGCTCACTAGCGACTGGCTTCAAGAGGTATTTTCTGGAGTTCTAGTGAGAAACAGTGTCTAGTAGAGTTCAATCGGGTCTGTCGTGAGATAGTAATTCACTGAAGACAATAGAGGATGTTTCGCTCAATTTCTTGGATTAGTTTAAATTAGACATCAACACAGTTGGATACCGGCTCAGTGGTTTAATGCTTAAGTGTTCACGCACGAAAATGATAGGTTCTGTGTTGGAATCTCGTGAATCGGGATCATAAATGCACTCTGTTGAACAGTCACACAATAGGATGAAACAGCCGCCCAGTACTTCCTGGTTTTCCATAGTGGTACTATTTTCAATTGACTCATGATCTCATCTATTCACAAAACCTCTTCCGAGTTTATATTCTCTTCAAGATCAGTTAGTTCTAGGTTCAACATTTTGTTAAATGAGATTTGTTCATTGTTGTATAGTTTTATAATAAGATAAAAACAATTATTCAATACCCTTTTGACTGGTAATGTAATAAGACAATCTTCAACTTACATGAAATCTTCATATAATCACTTATAAACTGTAATTGAAATGGTAGAAAATACTTATAGCTCAGGTAGATTGTTTCAATGGACTTTAGTTCTTTGACATGGATGATTCTGTCATGGAGCTTTCAGCAGTTTATGCTGAGCTACAAATCTTCTCCACCATCTCAGTTTATGCTGATGAAATTGTTCAGAAGAACAATAAAAACTTCATAACCAAACTATTCACCTTCATCAATAACAAAAACTGAAATGTTTCACTACTTCATTAGTTTAATACAACGAACACAAAACAGACATTTAATCTTTCTAAACAAACAAACAAACATATACACGTACATACACACACACACACAAACACACACACAGGGATAGACTGTTGTGAAATAAAATTGTCACTTTTAATATTTTCAAGTTTCCTACTGTGATTTAACCGTGATTCAATTTAGTTATCATTCACCACAGGGATTCATTTAAGTCTCTATTCTAATGGTATATTCATTTTATTAAGTATGAATGATTATGTAATAGATTTATTTCGTATATTTCATTATGATTAGAAAGGGAATATTTTGTGGAGATTATAATAATCTAATAGTTGATTTTATGAGTCAATTGAAGTTAGACCGCTTAGTAGCACTGGATGGTCGTTTCGTCCTATTGTGGGACTCCTCAACAGTGAGCATCCACAATTCCGCACCTCGCGAGATTCGAACCCAGAACGTATCGGTCACCTGAGCAAACACTTAACCTCTAAACAAATGAAATCGCTAGTGTCCAACATTGTTAATGTCTAACTTCAATCAATACACGAAATTGATTCAAACGTCCACTATTGACTTCAGTAAGTTACTATCTCAAAACTGACCCGGTTGAACTTCACCAGTCGCCGGTCACTGCTTCTCACTAGAACTCTAGGAAATACCTCTTAAAGCCAGTTTCCAATGAGTATATGATGATAATTATCAGAAGGGGTTTGGTAGTGATTTTAGTAGATTTATGGTTGAATTCATAAGTCAATTAAAGCTAGATCGTTATGGAAAACCTAGAAGCACTGAACGGCCATTTCGTTCTAGTATGGGACTCCTCAGCAATGCACATCCAAAATCCCACTTCAAATGTATATGTGAATACTGTGTGTATTGCATCGATATTGCCTTAATTCACAAACATTATCAGCAAATATTTAAGTAAACAATACCAAATGAATTTAAACTTCACCCTATTGTACAAGCAAGTCCCTATCTGGACTCAGTAGCTAAGTAGATAACGTGATGGCGTGATGGCGATACTGGGTTGGAGTTTTAGAGTGAATATCAACTCTGAGATACAGATACATCCAGATGACAAGTCTCAAATAGGACAAAACATGCTACTTGGATTCCACTGCTGGCTACCATCCATCTTAGATTGCAAACTAGGGATATTTTCCATCAGCAAATCAAATTATGGCAAGACTATGGTTTATAGACGAACCAATAAGAGTTACGATTTCAGGTCTTGAATTTTGGCGCGAAGTTCATCCATTTGACTACACAGACTTTTGTTATTATGGCTGATGTCAGTTCGTTATGAAAAGCCTATATTTGATTCTTGACTCTAACTATCAACCTAATTCCTTACACTGGTTTATAACCCTCATTTAGCCGTATTCCATAGGTGGACATTCTCAAGCTCTCTTTAGCGTCACACAAGTGTCGTTCATAAATTATAGTCTCACCGAAATCATTTCTATAAATATTTTCTACTACTGCCTTTAAGCTCTATACAATTCCCTAATCACAAATCAAACAACAATCAAACTCAACTGACTTAAACAATTTAAAATACATATCAGAAGGGTTTTTGTCGATATTATAGTAATTTCAATGGTTGAAATTAGGTATTAATACCATTGGATGCTGGCTGAGTGGTCTAAAGGTTAAGCGTTCACTCACAAGACTGAAAGGTCCTGGTTTCGAATCTCGCGAGGCAGGATCGTAGATACGCACTGATGAAGAGTTTCACAATAGGACGAAACGGCTATCCAGTGCTTCCAGTTTTCCCATGGTGGTGTAGCTCCAACTTACTCATGCTGTCAACCATTTAAATTTAAAAAAACATTCACTTTTTATCAGAAAGGTGCTTCTGTAGAGATTTTAGTAAGTATAAGAGCTAAGTTCATGAGTCAATTAAAACTAGGCCACCATAGGAAACGTATAAGTACTGGATATTTATTTCGTCCTAGTATGGGTCTCCTCAACAATACGTATCCACGATCTCACCCAACGAGATTCGAAACCAGTATGTATCGGTCGCGCACGTGCGAACAGTCTTCATTTCATAATATAAACAAATGTTAATTTCACAAGGGGTTTTTGTGGATATTATAGTAATTTCAATAGTAGAGATCATGAGTCAATTTAAGCTAGACCTATATAGAAAACCTGGAAGCAATAGATAGCCGTTTCGTCCTATTGTAAGGCTCTTCGTCAAGGATGATCCGTGTCGGATAGAGACAGGTATCTACCTCAGTAAAACAGAAGATGGTTGCGTGATTTCGTGGATTAGTTGAGGTTAGACATTAACACCGTTGGATACCGCCTCAGTGATCTAGTAAGTTGAGCGTTCGCTCACGAGACTGAAGGCTCTGGGTTCGAATTCCTTCGGCGCGGGATCTTGGATGCTCACCGTTGAGTAGTCCCACAACAGAACGAAACAGTCGTTCGGTGCTTCCAGGTTTCCAACGGTCGTCTAACACCAATCGATTCATGATCTCAATCAAAAACCTAATAATCTCCACAACTCCATACTAATCTTAGAATGGTTAGTTTTATGTTTCATCATTTTCTGAAGAAAAAAGAAAGAAGGAACTAAACAAACAAACAAATAAACAAAGAATTCAATTTCTTATTCTACAATTATAATCTGTCAAAATTCAATAATCGATCCACCTTTATTCTTTGGTATGTTTCAATGATCTGCATTATTATTATTATTATTTACATTGAAAACAGACATGGATACATATGGCTTCTTTATGAAATGTTCCCTATGATAAATGTTTTTTTTTAATCTTTTTTTACCTTTTGCTAATTCAAAAGGAGGATGAAAATGTCAATATGTATGTAAGTAGGTCTCCCCCTGTGTATGTGCGTGTTTGTAGAGACGGAGGGGAGGGAGGAGTGGAAAGGCGGTAAATAGACAACAATAAAAAAAGAACGAAGAAATTCGTAGACAAATGTTAAATGACTAGTACAAATTAGAATTACAAAGACAATAGAAAAGGTTATTAGACCGAATATTGAATTAAAAACTACAACAACAACAAAAAAACCAATTCACCTGCCAATTATACAGTAATGGATTGAGACCTGGAAGAAGAGAAGAATGGAAATTATATACAAAAAGGAAAGGAATAGAATGGAATGTGAATATGAAGTGTTTTTTTTGTTGTTAGTTTGATGAGTAGTAATCTAGTAACTAGTTTAAAATTATTATGTCATGAATGTCGATAGAGATAGGTTTTCGTCTGACTAGTTGCCTAACAGTCAGTTAGTCAATCAGTCAGACCGCCCGTTCGCCCGCTTATCTCACTCTTTCGTTCTTTCTTTCAGATGTAATAATTAGTTGATGAGAGTAAAACTATTTTCATTCTTTCATAAATTCTAATAGTTATAATGAAGAAGATTGTAAGTTGATTACACACATCCTCCTTGAATTCGTAGGCAATAATAATGAAATTCTGATTCAGTAGTATCAAATATGGAACACTTTATGATCGTTTATAGATTTATATATGATATATACAAAATACTACCTTAATATCCACTGTAAATTATCTGAACTCATTTAATATTTATCATTATAAGGTTGTGAAGATTGTCGAGTTTTGATTGAGATCATGAACCGATAAATGTTAGACGAGAATTGAAAACTTGAAATTACTGGACGGCTATTTCATCTTATTATAGGACACCTCAACAGTGTGCATCCAAGATCCCGCCACCCGCGAGATTCAAACCCAGAACCTACAGATCTCACACGCGAACGCCTAACATCTAGACCACTGTCTGGCTTCAATAGGTTTTTCCTGGAGTTCTAGTAAGAAGCAGTGACCAGTAGAGTTCAACCGGGTCTGTTGTGAGATAATAACTCACTAAAGACAATGCTAGATGTGTCGCTAACTTCATGGATTAGTTGAAGTTAGACATTAATACCGTTGGATGCTAACAAGTTCAGTGTTCGAGAGGTTAAGCGTTCTCACGAGAGGTCGAAGGCCCTAGGTTGGAATCTCGTGAGGCGGGATTGTGGAGTCGCACTGCTGAGGAATCCCACAATAGAACGAAACGGCCGTTCAATGGCTTCCACGTTTTCCATGGTGGCCTAGCTTCAATTGATTCATGATCTCAACGACTAAAGTTACTATAATATCCACAAAACTCCTTCTGATATTTAATCTGTATTCCTTTTTTTCAGGTAACTTTCTTAGGTTTATGGAATCGTGAATCAATTGAATTTCGTCAATCATTAAATGCTATTCGTAAAGAATCAGCATCATATTTATGTAATAAAAATCAAGCAAGTCTATCTAATCTAGTTCAACCACAAACTATACAAAATCATCATCAACAACATCTTGGAAGACCATTAAAAATTCTACGTTCAGCTCCATCTGAATTATCTGATTCACCAAATTATAATGAATTCAATAAACCATTATCTAATTTAAATCTAAAAACTAAATTAAACAACCACAATTATCATTATCCATCTCATTTATCTACAAATCAGAATACTACTAAAAATGATTTCAGTAGTCATTTTAATCTTGAATTAAATAATGCACAAACTACTTATTTAAATGAAATTCATCAATTACAAAGACAACAACAACGACAACATCAACGACAACAACAACAAAGAACACACAAATCAAAGTTTCGTGAACGTAGAAAAAAGTGGAAATCAACAAACCAAGTTTTATTGAAACCTAATTCACAAAATCAATATGATACCAATCTTTATAGCTATCAATCACCAATAAATCCTTATTCGGATTAAACAAACCTTTCAGGTTTACATTCTGGTGTAATATGTCATAAATATATACCATTAATTAAATAATTAGACTCTTATATACAGGGTCCTTATAAAATTAACCTTAACTTAATACCTACAAACAAGTTCATATATATATACTTCCCACCTCTTCCTTTAATTCGTTTGTATTATTACTGTTGTTGATGTTGTTGATATTCTCATTTATTGTTAAACAAAAACTTCATAAAATGAAGACATTATGTACACATTCATGCACACCTAAACCCCATGTAGTAATTTTTACTGCAAATTTATATCGAATTCATTTTTAAATAATTTATTTCAAATATATATTTGGTACTTGAGTTTAGAAGAGTATACAAAGAATATATATTTGCCCCAAGTTAAATAAATTCGTTATAAAGAATTACACTACTTAATAATAAATATCAGTAGTTAAATTTATTGTACCAAAATAACTTTGTTTCTATCAAATTGTTCGTCTTTTTTTATTGCTACCTCATCATTATCCAACGTTGACATATATACAATAATAATTTCATTTGATTTGTTTAACTTTAATTAACCTTTTAAACTTTTTTCGCACAAACCATATCATTGTAAATTATAACATATAACTCTATTAATAAAATGAAGAATATTTTCTAAAAAAAAAAGAATTTCTTTTATTTTTCAGCTGAAGGTAACCATATTTACACCAAATGATAATGAAACAAGAGATTAGAAGCTTGGGAATATATCACTAAAATGGAAATATACATTTACTAGTTCAGCATTAGAATATTTACTTTACAATTACTTTCTTACTAACTTACTTATTTTTTTACTTAATTCCTTACTTACTTACTAACTAACTTACTTACTTACTTACCTACTTACTTACCTAATTACTTACTTAATTTCTTACTTACCCACTTACTTACTTGCTTACTTACTTACTTACTTTCTTACTTACTTACTTACTTACTTACTTACTTACTTACTTACTTACTTACTTACTTATTTGTCTAACCCATTCTGCCCTCAATCACATTGAAAATCTATAATCTTACTAAAATCACATCTTTGTGAATTGATAAGTTTGGTTTTCTCCATTAAGATTGTCATTATTCTCATGACGAAGACTGTTAAGGAAATCCTACCCACTGCATTCTCGTGGAAGGGGTGTTGCTTATGAAACTGAGAAGACGAAAAGCGAATGTGCAGGGCTTTAACCTAGTTGGTCGATATGAAGGATCCATCTAGGTGAGTTGGAAACCCCTGATTCAAAATCAATGGTGCATATATGCTCTAGGATCTTGAGGAATCGACTGGCGTATAAGTCAATTACTGGTCATCGGCTGTCATGAGACTGCTTCTCCCAAAGTTGTTCCACTGCCTTGTGGATCAGACTTTTAGGTTGAAAGCTCCGAGTGTGGCTCCATAAGAAAACCACTTGTTTCGGTTTGGGAACTCGGGCAGTATCACAACCTACACACAAATCAAGTAACTTGTGTGGCGCACATGTATTCGGTGCTCTTTTGTACCAATATTTATGCGTTCAAACAAATAAATAAATAATACAACTTAGTAAAATCTGAGAGCCATACAGTAAATACTACATTTGCAAAATGTCAATCAATCGTCTCAGAATTCATTGTTATTTCGTTTCCACACCAATCATTCTCTCTTCTCCTTCTCTTCTCTTTAATCTTCTCAACCTACTGCCACCAAACATTTCATTTTCGATTGATACGACATACTACTTATGTCTATCGATATCAGTAGTACACACCACAATGTGTTAATTCAATTTTAATTTAACATATTATATGACGCCAGTAGTTACAAATGATTTATCTAATGAAATCAATATTCAATGTATGCATAGAAAACTTCCAAATATAAAGGACTCAATAGCTGAGTGGATAACGCGATGGCATTTGAAGCGAATGATACTGGGTTCGAGTCCCAGAGTGAACATCAGTAAGTCTTAGACGCAGATATATCCAGTTGACGAATCCCAAATGGGACGAAATACGCGTCCTGGATTCTAGCCACTATCCATCTTTGCATATAAAGCTTTGTGAATTAAGGCAATATCGAGGCAATACACACAGTATGCACATATGCCAATAACGGACTGATTAATTGAAGTCTTAAACTTCAATAGAAAGATACAAGCAAACAATACCAAGTGATTAAAGATAGTTTGATGAAAACGTTTCTTAAATTGGTGTTATCTAATAAAAAAGTGAATTTATAGGCAGAGATTAAGAATCAGTTATAATAGTAAATATTATTCGATTATTGGTAAACATTCTAATCGATCGATGAATTTATCCCAGTTTACCTAGTAATTGATTTATGATTGATATGAATAATAAAATAAAGAAGACATGGCGAACTATAAAAACTATAATTTGATGCATTAGTTCACCAAATTTAAAGCTTGAAAAATGTTCATATTTAGTTTATTCTATAAACCATAAGCAGGTGGCTATTAGGATTCAGTAGTTAAGTGGATAACGTGATGGCGTTTGAAGAGAACGATATTCAGTCGGAGTCCTAGAGATGCAGGTACATTCAGTCAGTCAGTCAGCTACAACGTAGGACCAGGCACATATACGCATCCGTCTAAGTTGCCATACCTCATTAGCACAACAAGATGAACACCGGATTCATAGAAGTAGTTAATTTAATAGTGGCAATATATAAAAGAAAGATTGCAATAAGGATATAGTATAGGAAGAAAGAATTAGTTAGTAGAAAAAAAGATATAAATTAATTTTAATCTCACGGTTAAAGGGCAGACGAAGAGTGTATACAACGACACCATTGTGATCGATTCTGAGCCATGTCATCCACAGTCTCCAACCATTGGTTACGATAGCCACGCGGACCTCAACTAAGTAGTCTGCATCTACTAACATGGCTAAAACTAAAAGTTAGTGACTTCAATGACTGATGCCATGTTTTGGTTTGGCCGCCCCTAACTTTCTTCCAACCATCCCCAACACCAGTTAGCATTTCGCGTCGTGGTAATCGGTGTCCAGGCATATGCAACCACCTCGGACGATGAAGATTCACAACCTCATCAACTGATTTACCATCATTCCCTAATACCCTACGTCTAACCTCACTATTACTTACCCGGTGATCCCAGCAATATTTCTAAGGCAATATGTGGTCAGATACGAGTATTTTCTACTCTTAGTGGCCACATTTCGCAGCCGTAAAGTAAAACAGAACGAACTGCCACATGGTATATTCGTTCTTCAGTTGATAGACGGATATCTCGCCTTCGTCATAGGTGACGTAATTTGGCAAAGGTTAAATGAGTTTTTCGAATCCGTGCAGAGATTTCGTCAAACACCGACCCATTAGAGCTGATCAGAGTTTCAGGATAGGTGAAGTTGTCAACGCGTTCGACTACTTCACTCTCTATCCTTAGTTCAGGCAGATACATCCATCTGACGAATTCCACTGCTAGCCACTGTGCATCTTTGCTCGTAACCTTTGATACACTATTTCTCTACCATAGTGCTTAGTATGCATATAATTATGTTGTTTTTATTATTTGTGCGTTGTGATAGTATCTGTCATCTTTTTATTCATATACCTACGAATTGCGATTCAGGAATGAATCGACTATTGTTCCAGTTGACTAGTTTTCTCACATGCAGTGTCGCTTGTCAATCAATCAATTGATAGAATAGTTTCTATCTCTTTATCCAAAGTTGTCAATCTTAATTCAGACTGAGGTATTTCTAGCCCCAAGGTTGAAGAAGTTAGCCTGTCGCGTCAAACCCTTAACTTATATCAAGACAAGTTCTCTACTGTATATTATTGAGCTGACAGATCAAGGACGTAGCAATGGCGTTTTCATTGTTATCATATATAAACAACATATTTATGAGAATTGCTATGTATAAATTCTGTAGTAAATTTTTTACTATTGTACTACTATTCTATCATTGAAAAACGAAACTGCCATTCAGTGCTTCCGGGTATGGCCTTCTAAGAAAACCATCTGCTTCGGTATGAGCACCTAGGCAATATCATAGCCTTCACCTGAATCAATGATAACTACTGCTGGCTTCATTGTTATTGTATGGTGCATATGTATTTGGTGCCCCTTTGTACCAATGTTTATATGTTCATATGTGTATATGTGCATACTATTCATATTGCCTTAATTCAATAAAAATGGATAGTGGCTAGCAACATGATGACGTTTGAAGCGAACGGTACAAGGTTCAAGTCTCAAAGTGAACACCAACAAGTCTGAGACGCAGGTATATCCAGTTGACGAAGACCGAATAGGACGAAGTGACACACATTCTGGACTCCATTGCTAGCCACTATCTATCTTTGAATATGTCCAATATTAATTGCTTATAATATCAGTAAAAACATATTATGTTGATTCATTAACGACTGTCAATTACTATAGTTAATGTTCAAAATGTTTACCTTTAACTAAAAAGTATGGTTGAAAGCATTTACATTACTTATACAATCCTTATTAACTAATTATGAATGGTTAAGTTTAGTTTGAGTTCATGTTAATTAATGATTAGAGTAGAATGTAGGTTGTTGATATTCTTTAATTCTAATAATTGAATACATGATTCAATGTCAGCTAGACCACTATGGAAAACTTTGAAGCATTTGATAACCGTTTTGTTGTACTATGGAACTTCTCAGCACTGCGACTTTATTGAGATATATATGTTAAGCTAAATATCACATGCTTATTAGCTTGATATTTTTATTTATAAATATTAAAAGTTACTTGGTAGTAAAGTCTAATCTAAGGCCTACTCGTGGCGCCGCTCAATAGTGGGGGCAACCCTGTTAGATCCAACCGATCACTTACTCTGTTGTATCTGATCAATTTTCGAAGCTTATTTTACTGCTCGGGCGACCCGATGTGTATGCATGGGAAATGCAGAAGTTCTCGGACCTATGATTTCAAGTATATAAATATATTCAACGGGTACGCATGCTGTGTCGTACTAAGGAACCGTTGATCTACAAAAATATCTGCCCTATGTCTTATAAAATCAGCGACCTATCTACCAGGTCGAAGACAAAAAATGGTGGTAACAAATACTAGGGTGAGTCGACCAACAACCTCCTCTGAGAGAATGCTTAGGCTTATATGTGTGTCAGGAAATACTGGGGCAGTAGCTATGGGCTGACTGATATGAATGTAATGCGTAAGAAACAGTCTAATGTAGCGAATATGTTTTCTTTGAGAGTGATGAACATCTATCCTCCCAGGTGGGTGAATATACTTATTTGTATACTATAAGATGCATGGGGTAAAACCTATGAATTACCGGTGTGCATGTAACGTATATTTGTTCACAGGGCATGTATACCAAGTGATACTCGGATGAAAGTTTGTGTGTTAACTAGTATACAAGTACACTATACATATCCAGGTCAAGTAAATACTCAAACATCTTTACTTGTTCTTTTGGTACGATACCACTATACATCCAAAGATCAATGAGGCCACAGTCCACACTAAATCACATTCACATGGTGGGTTTGTAAATTTCAAATAAACGGAACCCATTCCAGAAGAACCACTAAGTACATTGTACCACCATCACTATCAACACCACCACACCAAAAGTTACTTCTTTTTCTTTATTCATAAATAATAATACCTTGTATAGAATAGATAAAATACCAATTGGTTACACAGTCATTTTTTTTTTAATAGAATAAACCTTTAAAAGTATAATAATGACAGTCTAAACATGTCCTATCATTTTAAGCGATTCGAATAAGTTTTCCTGGTTGGTGTTTTTTTAAGCGAGTTAGTTTTCTACGGGATGGGGTCGCTAACCCCATGCCCAAACTTCCTCCTTTATCCGAGCTTGGGACCAGCAGTAACCCCAGATGGGCTCCAGGTGGAGTTATGTTCTATCATATACCAGTTAATAAGTATGGTGTTATTATTCGATATACAGTGTGTGATTCAATTAGATATTTGTAATTCAGTTATGAAAGTATGTTGTACTTAATTGTAAATGTTCTCTCAAATTATCTTCTTTCATTTGTGTCATATGATAGTTTTTTTGGAGAGAAATACTTTCTAGTCATTTTAATAATTGAATTTATGAGTCAGTTGAAGTTAGAATACCATGGAAAACCTAAAAAATATTAGACAGTGGTTTCGTCAATGTATTGGACTCCTCAGCAGTGTACATTCCCTATCCCAGGACCTATAGACTGCTGAGCCGGCATCAAACGGTGTTAATGTCTATCTTCAAACAATACATGAAATTGAGCCACACATCTACCATTACTTTCATTGAATTACTACCTCATAACAGACTCGGTTGAATTCCACTGGTCATTGTTTCCTACTAGAACTCCAGGAAATACCTCTTGAAACCAATCACTAGTGAGTATATGATGATTATAATCAGAAGGAGGTTTTGCGAAGATTGTATTAATTTAATAGTTGATATCATGAGTCAATTAAAGCTAGATTATTATTGAAAATCTGGAAACACTAGATGGCCGTTTCGTCCTAGTATGGGACTCCTCCGTAGTGTGCATCCACGAACTGGCATGACAGATTCGAACCCAGGAGCTATCGGTCTATCGGTATCCAATAGCGTTTGTGTCTAATTTCAGTCAATCCACAGTTGTTTAGTGCTTTCAGGTTTTCCACTGGTTAAACCATTACAAGTTAACTTATAAACTTTGTCATCTTTCCGAATACTTATGAGTATGATTTAAATCTAATGATTCAAATATAATACTATTTTACATTCAGTAAGAAATACGAGTTCCTGCGCACTTCGGTTGTGTTATGTCCCGATAAGAATAATGAATGGTAACTTTTATGATTCATATTGCAGAGGCTGAGATTAGTGTTCTGAACTTAACTGGTTGGTCTAGGCAAGAAGCAGGACTGATAAGTACTCTAGACTGGTCGTGAGGGTTTTACGCGTCATTGGTCCGATCGATAATTCACTACTGTCTAATTGGCGGTAGCATTACGTTGTACATTAAAAAGGCACACAGGCTACCAGTTATAACAGGTTGAGATTCCGTTGACTATCAAACTATCAAACAGATCATACCTATTTAATCCTGGTGAAATGATGTAGAAAATAGTAAATATAAACTAAACTAGACTTCCAGTCTAGTTGAAAGGGGCTCTGTGGAAATTGATTTGGTTTCTAGATTGTATTTGTCATAGACTGATTTCATTTGGAATACCATCAAAAACCTGAAAGAATCAGACGGCTGTTTTGTTCTATTATGGGACCCCTTAACATTGTGCATCCATAATCCTGCATGGGGACTCGAGCCCAAAATCTTTGGAGTCCCAGGTCCTCAATGATGGTCTAGTTTAAATTGACTCATGAATTCAAGTATTAAAAATTACTGCGATCTCCACAAACCCTCATTCTGATAAAAACAGAATAATCAAAACATGTTAATAGACGTTTTCTAATTTGGACCATCTTAATTTAAACTAATTCATAATTTCAGTCTTTTAAATTCTTACATTAGCTATAACTGAATCAAACTTAAAATGGATAGTCAGTAACTTTCAGCATAAATAGCAGTCACTAACACCATACTGTAGTGAACGTGAACACAAGTGGGGACAATCGAATGTATTTGAACACAAAATTCGAGAACCATAAAGTGAATGCTTCATTTGCGAAATATTAATCAATCGTCTCAAACTTCATTATTCCTTCGTTTCCACACCAATCATTCTTTGTTCGCGTTATCTTCAGTGTCCAAACAGTGTCCACAGAATAGCACCATTCCCCTTCCTTTTTGGCAGCGACACCAAGTGAAGTGAACGAGAAAGCAAGTGGTGACAACCAAATCTATGCGAATAGAAAATTACAGAATCGCTTAGTAAAATCTGTGAACAATACAATGAATACTTTATTTACAATATATCAATCAATCATCTCAGACTTCATTGTTCTTTCGTTTTCACATCAATCATTCTTTGATCTTCTACTGCCAAATATTTCACTTTCAATTGATGATACATACTACTTATATCTATGGATATCAGTAGCATACACTACAATACAACTGAATTATCACAGTCAATAAATGAAAAGGAATAAATGAACTAAATCTTTACTCCCATCATTTATGATATAGAATGTCAAACTAGTAGATGATAAGTAATATATGTATAAAGTATCTATGAGGTTTCATTTCTTAGGTTTATATTTCAACCTAAATAATGGAACATTGAATTGGAAAAATCTAGGGCTCCATATAAATTTCTCTATTTCCATAAGCCTATACCTCACTAACAGACACATCGATACACAGAGACACACGTACACACACACACACTTAGTATTGTATTTCTCAGATTAGTCATCAACAGTTATTTTTTTTAAAAACGAGCAAACAAACAACAACAAAAAACAATCAGCAACAATAATATTGACCATAGCAACACAATAATTGAAAATGGAACAAACGATTTATCAAATAGTAATCGATGCATGAACTATTTCAGTTTAATGAAAGTATCTTTTTAGACAAATGAATCATCATTTGTAATATAAATTAATGGTAATAAATCAATTTTTTAAATGGGGGGGAGGGGGTCGAAATTTTATTAGGTATCAGTATCTGTTTGAACTAATTAGTGATGTCAAGTCATCTAGACTAGTGACTATATTACAACTTGATCAGTAGGAATATATCTGGATTAAGAAAGACCTGACAAACATGACATTGATCATTATGCAATGAAAAAAGGGGATAGAATGCGTCAGGGAACATCGGTTCCATCCAGATTACAGGTACACCTTAATGACGGATGCTATGTAGCTTAAATCCATATTTTCCTGTTGACTACTTCCGACAACCATCTTATCTCAACATACTGCACAAAATGTCAAGTCACCTAGATTAGTGACTATATTACAACTTGGTTAATAGAAATATATCTTTACTAAGAAGGACTTGACATAAATGAAATCGATCACCATCCAGTGATCAATTAATTTTAAATACATCTCAGTTCTACAGAAGGTTATTTACGGTTCGGATAGTCTAGCGCTAACGTCTCTGACTGGGGAGGTGGGTGATAGGGGATCAAATCCGTCAGGGAACATCAATTCCGTCAAGATTACAGGTGCATCTTAATGACGAAAGCCAAGTAGCCTTGATCCAGGTTTTCTTGTTGACTATCTCCAACCACCATCTTATCATATCATTTAAGTTAGTTTCTTCTCTTTGATCATAATGATTTCTATAGAATGATATATCAGCTTTTTACAATAATACGTGGAGGCAGAGTTTAGATGGATCAGCTGTATAGGAGGAATCGTTGTATTATTTCAGACTTTGTGATAATTCAACACTTGTTTCAGCTTATTTCAAAACACATTATACAGAATAAATTTCAATATGGGGTTGTGGAGATTATTAAGTTTTTGACTAAGATCATGAAGCAATTGATGTTAGACCACCATGGAAAACCTGGAAGCATTGAGTGACCATTCCGTCCTACTGTGGGACTCCTCAGCAGCACGCATCCACCAGCTCACTCGTGGGATTCGAAACCAGGGTTTTCGATCTCGCACGCAACATCTAACGGTGTTATTGTTTAACCTCAGTCAATCCGCGAAATCGCGCGACCATCTTTCATTATACTGAGGCAGATATCTGTCTATACTCGGCAAGAATTAGCTCCACTGGTCACGGCTCCTCACTGGAACTCCGAGAATTCCCTCACGAAGCTAGTCACAAATGAGTACATTGTAATTATCAGCATAGGGTTGTGGAGTTTATTAATTTATGATTGAGATCATGAACCGATTAATTTTAGATCACCATTGAAAATCTGGAAATACTGAACGGCCGTCTCGTCCTATTGCGGGACTCCTCAGAAGTGCCCGTCTATGAATGATTTTCTTTTGAATTATGTCAAACTTGATTTAGAACCTATCAAGGATTAGTGTTGATCGCCTAGGATACAGTTTGCTGATTCGAAGTCATCATCCTCATCCGTTTATGAGTCTTGACTTCAAAATACAAGGATACGTGGTAAAAAAAAGCTTATTAAAACCACGAAGATTATGGAAATTGGTTTTACAAATAGTAGATGTAAAGTTAGTGTCGATGGAGATGATAAATCTTACTCAGAATTAGAATTTATTTACTATTTCATCTCTATTCTCATTGTAAGGACGGCCCCTTGGTAAATTCAAGGAATCACTAAGAACAGATGACATTCTATTCAATCATCTTTTGGAAGAACATTCTAAAATCTTGACATGTAGCTTCCCGATTAGACAAATGCTAAAAATCAGTGCACGCTGATTGGATTACTGTTATGTTGATTTCCTTTTTACGCTAAAAAAACTATAAATACCTGAAAGTTTTGTACCATATTTGACATTGTTTGAAATAACATTCCTTCTCAATTCATCTTCTGTTTTCTTACTTGCGACTTGGGAGGGTTCTAGCGTTCGAATGCTTAAGTAGTATGTAGTATAGCAACAATCTAAGCTCTAAATATAACACTCACAAAAGTTATTTGATCACTACAAACATTGTTTTACCTACATGATAGTTCACCAATACATATATATAACCAATATAATGTGTTCCTATCCCTACATCGTCATTTAGCTCTTAGCAGGTTCGCAAAGTGTAAATTTAGCAGGCCACACAAAACTTATTTATGTAATGAGTAAAACAGAAACCACCCAAAACGTTATCTGGTGTATATTTATCTCTTCAATCATTAACTGCACACACACACACACAAACATTCATTTATTACACTTAAAGTGTTGATAGGCAACATTTTAAGGTGATAGAGAAGATTTGTAGTTCAGGTGGATGTTTTCGATGGAATTTCATTCTTTGAACTGAATGATTTGGTTGTGGAGCTTCCATCGAACAATTGCAAAGTATCCAACATACATTACATGAATAAA
Source organism: Schistosoma margrebowiei (assembly GCA_944470205.2). Classification (NCBI taxonomy): domain Eukaryota; kingdom Metazoa; phylum Platyhelminthes; class Trematoda; order Strigeidida; family Schistosomatidae; genus Schistosoma; species Schistosoma margrebowiei. The sequence continues at coordinate 1,418,539 of OX104026.1, read as the reverse complement.
ACTCACAGTTTAGTCACTGTTTTAGTAGTTTGTCATATTTTCCGACTAATAAATGATTAGAAGGGGATAGTTGTGAATATTACAATAATTTCAATAGTTGAGATCATGAGTCATTTAAAGCTAAACCACCATGGGATAGAACAAAACAGCTTCCAGCTGAAGAGGAAATTAGAAAAAAATGATGAAAATAGATAGAACATACATTACACAAATCATCAAACTGCATCACAAGGCAAGTCCCAACTTGGTATCTTGAAAGGAAGTGGAAATGAGGAAGGCCAAATAACATATTAATTCAGGAAAGAGAAGGGGATATGAAAAGGATGAATAACAACTGGAAAGAACTGAAGAGTATTGCTCAGGACAGGGTTGTGTGAGGAGAGTGCTGGTGGTCAGCCTATGCTCCTCCACGAGGAGTAACAGGCATAAGTAAGTAAGTAAAATTCAACTGTCCCCTCTTGTGTTCTCGTTCACCACACTATATTTTATCATGATTCTCAAATTACCATGTCCTACATACGGTTATACAAATAATGGATACTGTCGACAATATTCACTTCTAATTAATTTGGTATTGTTTGCTTGTATCTTCACATTGTTGTTTAGGACTGTAGTCTCTTGTTGGCATATGTTCATCCTATGCGGATCACCTCGTTATTGTCTTATGTCACAAGCTTTATATGCAAAGATGGATATGCTAACAAGAGACTGATCAATCGCACTACTAAACAACATTGGGAAGATACAAGCAAACAACATCAAATGAATTTAAACTTCACCCCATTGCTCAAGCAGTTGATTATATGGGCTCAGTAGCTGTGTGAATAATGCGATGGCATTTAAAACAAACATTAGTGAGTTCGAGTCTCGGAGTGAACATGAACTATAGGATGCAGGTGTGGTGTGAGCTACTTATATTGACATAAGTAGTATATGACGTGCGTTAAAAGGATGTAAGACCTGGCAGTAGAAAATGGAGAAGATCAAGAAACGAAGGGCAAGAACACAACGGAATTTGTAAGAAATCGCATGGACAATGAAATGGGAGACAATGGATTAGTGTTTGCAACGGAAACAGTACAGTTTGATATGATACATTGATAATTTGCAAATTGACGATTGACTTTATGGTATTCAGATTTTATTGAGATAGTCTGTAATTTTCGTACTAAATACATCCGTTTGTCCCCACCCGTGTTCTTGTTCACTACATTTGGTGTCGCTGCCAACCGGGAGAGGAGGAGGGTGCTGTTCTGCGGACGCCGTTGCGGGCCTGGAGTTGAGGTGCCAGTTGGAGCAGTCTGGTGCGGAGAGGTGGCGTCTGGTGGAGTGTTCTGGCGGGGCGGCGTTGGCTGTAGCGGGTGCTGTCGACGGAGAGAAGCGGTGGGACGTGCGGCTGCTGGGCGGACATCGAATGTAGATGGCTCAGCAGGCCGGTGGAGTGCGGGTGTCAAGCGTCCCAGGTGCCGGGTGGATGTCGGTTGTTGTTTTCCCGGCAGGTCGACGGAGCTACGGAAGTCAGCGCGCCGCAGACTCGACATTTTGACGGAGAGCGTGGCACAGGCTGCAGAGACGGAGAATGTTGCACGGCGAGCACGAACCACCACAAGAACGACTGCTTTAAAGGGGGGGACGAGTGTGGTGTGAGCTACTTATATTGACATAAGTAGTATATGACGTGCGTTAAAAGGATGTAAGACCTGGCAGTAGAAAATGGAGAAGATCAAGAAACGAAGGGCAAGAACACAACGGAATTTGTAAGAAATCGCATGGACAATGAAATGGGAGACAATGGATTAGTGTTTGCAACGGAAACAGTACAGTTTGATATGATACATTGATAATTTGCAAATTGACGATTGACTTTATGGTATTCAGATTTTATTGAGATAGTCTGTAATTTTCGTACTAAATACATCCGTTTGTCCCCACCCGTGTTCTTGTTCACTACATTTGGTGTCGCTGCCAACCGGGAGAGGAGGAGGGTGCTGTTCTGCGGACGCCGTTGCGGGCCTGGAGTTGAGGTGCCAGTTGGAGCAGTCTGGTGCGGAGAGGTGCCGTCTGGTGGAGTGTTCTGGCGGGGCGGCGTTGGCTGTAGCGGGTGCTGTCGACGGAGAGAAGCGGTGGGACGCGCGGCTGCTGGGCGGACATCGAATGTAGATGGCTCAGCAGGCCGGTGGAGTGCGGGTGTCAAGCGTCCCAGGTGCCGGGTGGATGTCGGTTGTTGTTTTCCCGGCAGGTCGACGGAGCTACGGAAGTCAGCGCGCCGCAGACTCGACATTTTGACGGAGAGCGTGGCACAGGCTGCAGAGACGGAGAATGTTGCACGGCGAGCACGAACCACCACAAGAACGACTGCTTTAAAGGGGGGGACGAGTGTGGTGTGAGCTACTTATATTGACATAAGTAGTATATGACGTGCGTTAAAAGGATGTAAGACCTGGCAGTAGAAAATGGAGAAGATCAAGAAACGAAGGGCAAGAACACAACGGAATTTGTAAGAAATCGCATGGACAATGAAATGGGAGACAATGGATTAGTGTTTGCAACGGAAACAGTACAGTTTGATATGATACATTGATAATTTGCAAATTGACGATTGACTTTATGGTATTCAGATTTTATTGAGATAGTCTGTAATTTTCGTACTAAATACATCCGTTTGTCCCCACCCGTGTTCTTGTTCACTACACAGGTACACCCAGCTGTCAAGTTCCAATTAGGACGACACGCGTTATGTTTTAGCTTCATAACTGAAAATATTCTTTGTGAAACCAAATGAATTATTGATCATTTTAAACTATCTCATTACCTTTTCAATTACTCTGTGTTAAGTAACAGATGGAAAATCAAATTATAAACACTTATTTGGCTTGTGAGAAAATGAGTTCATTAAAGCTTGTAGTTGTTGAGGTGAATAGTAGAGAAACACAGTTAATTTAATGTTTAACATAAATACTGTTAATAATCAATGCTAACCCAGTGATCTAGAGGTCAAGCGTTCGTACATGAGACCAATAGCTGATGGATTCGAATCTCGTGGGGTTAGATTGTGGATGCACACTATTGAGGAGTCCCATACTAAGACGAAACGGCCATTCAGTACTTTAAGATACCTGACTGGTTCTACAGATTAGAAGGCATGTATCATTTACATCGACGTTTTATCATTAACAAACTTTGTTTCATATGAATGAATCCCTACAGGTTTGTTTACACATACTAATGAGCATATCTAAGGTTCACTGTGTTATCAAACCGACTTACAGTTCTAATATGTTCGTACAAAATGTGGAACAAGCTGATAAATTTCTTGTCAAATAGAACGATATTAGCATATACGAACCTCCCCCAGTCCATAACTACAATACAATTGTCTAACTTCACGATTACTTAGTTAGTTACACCTGTTGTTCCTAATGGATATTAAAACACTAACCACCATATTCCAACTCACTCTATCCTAGACCTCCCTTTTTAATTCTATCCGATTGTTATTCATTCTTCTCATATCTATCTCCGTTTCTCGATGTAGTGTGTTCATTCGTCTTCCTCTTCCCTTTTGGCTTAAGGCTGGAGTTTACCTCTAACAACTTTACTATTCAACATCTATGTTAAAATAGAAAAACCATACTATAACACTTAATTTGCAAACTGTTCAATAATTGTCTCGAACTTCATTGTTCTTGTATTTCCATACTAATTACTTTCTATTCCCTTTCTTCCTTTCTTAATCTTCCCAATCTTCTGTTGCCAGACATTATATTCCTGACTCGCGTCATATACTACTTATATCATTATAAGTAGCATGCACCACACTATGAACTAATTACTTAACTTATGACTGATGATTGTTTACATTAACTTCCCTGTATCTCGTTTTCTTTTTCCTTTTTCTTCTTTTTTTCTTTCTCTCAAAATGAAATTCAATGATATAAACAAATTGAATTCAATCATCTTTATATGTGTTTATCTTATTGATATTTTGTTTTAATTGTTCAAATGTCATCGTATACTACATCAATTATTCTAATGGTAGTAATTATATTGAATAAACAAAAAGCAAACTGTTAAGAAACATTATGCCCCCTTTTTTTCCCCAATAAAACAAACATTAAATTATAACCAACTTGTTATTATTGTTCATACTCTATTCTTTTTCTTTCTTTTTTTTCATTTTTCCATTTTTCGTTTTTTCTATTTTTCATTTTCCTTTTATAATTTTCTATTTTCTCTTTTCGTTTTTCTTTTTTTCATTCCTTGTTTTGATTTCCTACTTTCCTTTTCTCTTTTCTCTTTTTTCTTTTTTAATTTTTCTCTTTTTTCACTTTTCAATCATTTCGTTTTTCTTTTTTCATTTCTTTTCCCCTTTTCTACTTTTCTTTTCTCTATTTTCATTTTTATCTTTTAATTTTCTTTTTCTTTTATTTTTATCTTTTTTTTCATGTTTCGTTTTGCTTTTATCTTTTTTTTCAAATGCATATCATAAACAGTGATTAAATGAAATTGTTTCTTTTGACAAATTTAAACAAAGTGAAACTAGTATTATTCAAATGTATCAATGCCAAGATTAGATTCGATAGTTTTAAGTGAATTGAGAATTGAATAGAAAGTTAATAATAAATGTAATTTGTGTGTGTGTGTTTTAAATACCAATGAATAGAAAAATTGTATTTCTAATGTTTCGTGACTTCATATAAGCCGCTTCTTCAGAGTAAATAAATGAATAATGTCAGTTATTTATTTACTCTGAACAAATAACTTACATTCAGTCACGAAACATAAGAAATACAATTTTTCTATTCATTAGAATTTAACAAAAAATATATTTTATTAGTTGAATTAATGCATTAATTAAAACTAGATCACCAAGGAAAACCGGGAAGTAATGGACGGCCATTTTTTCCTAATATGGTACTCCTCAACAGTGCGTATCCACGATATTGCCTCGCAAGATTCGAACCCATGACCTATAAGTCTCTTACACTAGCGCTTAACCTTTAAACCACTGAGCCGGCATCGAACGGTGTTAATGTTCAACTCTAACCAATTCATGAAGTTGAGCCACTGATAGGTCCTGGGTTCGAATCTCGCGAGGCAGGAGTTCCATACTAGGAAGACAAGGCCGTCCAATGCTTACAGGTTTTTCATAGTGTTCTAGCTTCAATTGTCTCATGAATTCATCGAATAAATTACTATAATATCCACAAAACCCCTCTCTGATCTATTGACTTTTACAGTTATTTTCTATTTTAAGCTGATTAAATTTGGTATTTGAACTATCAATTCCCCATGAGATTAAAATTTCGAATACTTACAAATTCTGTAATTATGTTTGGAATAAATTACAAATCACGGACCTATTACATAATCTTTGTGTGTAATATGAAGTTGAATCATTTTACTCTGATCATTTATAAGTAACCTTTTCACTTATCACTGATTATTCTTGATAATATCACATAATTCAAAAGTTCTAATAGCAGTTTCAATCAATTTCAGAATTTATCCTATCTAAGTTAGATCATGATTGGAAACCTGTAAACACTGAATGGTTGTTTGGTTTTAGTATGAGACTCCTCAACAGTATGCATCCATGGTCCCCACTAAAAAGAATCGAACACAAGATCTTTGGTCTCGCCTTCGAACCTTTAACCTTTAGAACACTGCGTCCATATTCAACCGTTTTAATGTTCATATATAATATACCCTTGTGGGCCAGGGTAAATTTACATTGTTTTTCAGGAGAACAAGACACCATCCAGACTTTCACATGACAACCCAACACAGCACAACTCAATCCCGCTTCACAGGAGAACAAGACACCATATAGGATTTAACTCTACAATTTGAATAGTACAGCACGATCCTGTTGTGCAAACATACAGGTACCAAGCGCTTTAATGAACCATTCGTATATACATTCACATCACATGTATAATTATTCCAATCAATGATCGAAAGTTTCATTCATTTCATACAGATAAATTGAACAAATTTACTAGTAACTATGACAACTGACTTTTAATTAAAATGATCAACAATAACACCAAAAAAACTTTCATCACAACCCATATGAATTGAAAATGAACTCGGATTTTGTCACGATTGATTTAGATCACTATTAACATATATTGATGAACTATTAACATTTAATTATAGAATCATTAAAATTAAGATGAATATATAATTTCATTGATTGAAATCATGAATCAATTGAAGCTAGACCACCATGAAGAACCTGGAAGCACTGGACGGCTTTTTCGTCCTAGTACGGGAGTCCTCAACAGTGCGCATCCATGATCCAGCACCCTGCGAGATTCGAACTCAGGGCCTATCACTCTCGCGCTAGACGCTCAACCAACTAGGCCACTGAGCCGGCATCCAACGGTGTTAATGTCTAACTTCAACCAATCCACGAAGCCGCGCCACTGTTGAGGAGTCTCATACTAGGAACAAACGGCCATCCAGTGCTTCCAGGTTTTCCATGGTGGTCTAGCTTCAATTGACCCATGATTTCAATCAGTGAAATTTCTAAAATCTCGACAAAACCCCTTCTGAATATATAATTTATAATTAGTTGTGAATGTGTAGTAACTATGATGTATACTTTATAAAACAGATTATTGGAATAGTCCAACAGTAAGCAGGTAGTGAATCGTCATCGACTTAGGCTATTGACTCATATATTGCATACGTCCAACAACTGTCTATTCTAATGTGTGATGTTTGCTAATGTGATAATGCATTGAAAGAACACTAGAAGTGATCAAACTAAAACATGCAATCAGTTTATGGAGTAATTAATCTTCGCATTGATCCATGTTGTTAGGCGTAAACTAACCTATTCAAGTCCTCACAATTTTCATAACCTATAGTCAGAAAGGCTAAGTGAATTGTCTTAAAATCAGTCTCAATAATACAGATGTATCTACTATTTATCTTCCCTTAGATCTTATGATTGAAATGTATTCATCGAATTCATTCCTTTATTCCAAATAATATTATCTATGCTTGACATAATCTACTACCACTGATACTACTACTGATACTTCATTTGCAAAATGTCTAAATCGTCTTGGATTTCATCGTTTTTTGTTTCGATATCAACTATTCTTTGTTCTTGTTCTCTACGATGTTCTTAACCTTCTGTCTCCAGGCATTTCATTTTCGATTGATGATACATACTACTTATATAATTGTCGACATCAGTAGCACATATCATAATATGACTGACTAGGTCTAGAGAATGTCTTCGTGATTCAAAATTTTGTTTGATAAGTAAGATTTAAGATAAAAGTAAATATAAGTTAAATTTGGTATTCCAAATTTGAATATAATAACAGTATATATGGTATCTGGGACTTGGATTATTCTAGATGTCCAATATTTAATAACCTTCATTGTTATCAGCGTGATATGAACATTAACTATGTATGTATCCATAATCTATTACATAATTCATGTCGTAGTGAATAACTACTCAGATGGGAATAACCACTTTATATATGGAACATTTTAAATATAATCATATGGAACGTTGTCGTAAGTGAAAACACACATTGGGTTCAATGTGATTAGGTTAATCAAGTCAATTGACAAAAACACAATTTCTTACTTACTTGCTTACTTATGCTTTTTACTCCCAATAGAGCATAAGACGTCGACCAGCATTCTCAACTCCACTCTATCCTTAGTCTTCCTTTTTATTTCTATCCAATTATTGTTCATTCTTCTCATGTCTGTCTCCATTTCGCGGTGTAATTTGTTCTATGGTTTTCCTCTTCTCCTTTGAACTTGAGGATTCCGATTGAGCGTGTTCCTTGTGACGCGATTCGGTGATTTCCTGAGTGTGTGTCCTATCCACTTCTAATACTTCTTGATTTCCTCCTCTACTGGGATCTGGTTTGTTCTCTCCTACAGTAGATTGTTTTTGATAGTGTCTGGCCAACGGATCCGAAATATTTTGTATAGACAAGTGTTAATAAACACTTGTATGTTCTGGATGGTGGCTTTCGTAGTTCTGCAAGTTTCCGTCCCATACAGTAGAACTGTCTTGACATTGGTATTGAAAATTCTGACTTCGGTGTTTGATGACAGTTGTTTTGAGTTCCAGATGTTCTTCAGTCGTAAATATGCTGCTCTTAATTTGCCGATCCGTGCCGTTACATTTGCATCAGATCCACCGTGTTCATCAATGATGCTGTCCAAATATGTAAAGGTTTTTACATCTTCCAAATCTTCTCCATCAAGTATCATTGGATTGATGCGTGTTGCGTTGTATCGGAGAATCTTTCTTTCTCCTTTGTATATGTTGAGACCTACTGCTGTTGAGACTGCTGCTACACTGGTCTTCTTCTTCTGCATTTGTTGTTGAGTGTGCTATAGAGTATCATCCTTTAAATATGAATAAGACTGATTGAAAACACTTTACATTGATTGTATAGTAGTCAAATTAAGAATTGGATTCAGAAAAGTTTCGATTATGTGGGATTCAATCGATTTTCAGTCTGTCGATCGTAAGTACTTTTAATTCACTTTTGAAAGGAGTCTTTAGGGCTAATGGATTAGGTCTTTTGACCAAGGATTTAAACGGATTTGTTTTATACTGTAGTAGGGTAAGTTCTATGAAGGTTAGTTTCTCTATCAACACTACTTTTTACTGTCTCAGCTGATTCGATCGTTGGTACAAAAGCAATAGTACTATCACATTCCTCATCTCTTAGCAAAAAAATTGCTAGATGAAGTTCGATAAACTTGCCCAGTAAATTCAGTACCCCCATACTTAATTCTTAGTATTGTGTAAGTACCATCTGTGTAGTGACAACAGAATATGTAATCGATTTATTTGTACTAACATTCCACTATAGTAAGATTTTGTCCTTTTTTATACCCATCTATAGAACTTTTTGTTTTTGCTTACAGATTTTTAAAATGGACTTTTATAGTCATCATACTAATATTGATAAAAGGATCACATGCTTTAGTATCAATGAAAGATGTTTCGTAAACCTATCAACAGATCAATATTCAAAGGATTGTGAATATCATTTTGAGTTTGATAGAAATCTCCGTGCAGAAGTCTAGCTGTCTAGGCTTTGAATTTGAATTCAATCAGTTGTTGTATGGTTATTTCATTTAACTGAAAAGTTTTTCTAACTCTTAGAGACCTTCAAAAGCTATCTTTTTCATTTCATTCATAGTATATGGTTCTAATATTTTTCTGTTTGATTGAACGTGAGTACGACTTAATACCTTCTAGTAATCATCAAGGTAACGAATAGTTTCTGTTACACTCATTTACGATATCTACAATACTTTTCACTTTTTGTTTGAGATCATGAACCGAATGATGTTAGACCACCACTGAAAACCTGAACGCACTAGATGGCCGTTTCGTCCTATTGTGATACTCCTCAGCAGCGTGCATTCACGGTCCCACTCGCGAGATTCCAACCCAGGGTCTTTAGTCTCGCGCGCGGACGCCTAACCTCTAGACCACTGAGCTCGCCGGCATCCAACGGTGTTAATGTCTAACTTCAAACAATCCACGAAATTACGCGACCGTCATCCATTGTACTGAGGTGGATACCTGTCTTTACTCGACATGGATTAGCTCCACTGGTCATGGCTTCTCACTAAAACTACGAGAATTCCTTCACGAAGCTAGTCACTAGTGAGTACATGATTCATGATCTCAATCAAAAACTTAATAATCTCCACAACCCTATACTGATAATTTTTTCACTTCAGTGGGTCATGTGCTTCAATCCAGATGTTTACTATGGATATATAATGAGGCTCAATTCTTAACAAATTACAATCAATTAAACATTTGTATTCAAACTGTTGTATCTGACTTCTTGAAACTTCATGATTGTTATTATTCAATAACACCAGATTGAAATAATATTACTGTTCATTCATTCCTTACCTCGTGAGATCGATAGGTTCTGAGTTCGAATCTCGCGTGGCGGGATCTTGGATACGCACTACTGAGAAGTCATACAATAGGACGAAATGGCCGTCGAATGCTTCCAGGTTTTCCATGATGGTGTAGCTTCAATTGACTCATGATCCTAATCATTAAAAGTATTAATTTCTATATTCGATTGTAAATTTTTCATATTTGTGCGCAGGCATAACGATTATCTGATAAAAAAGCACTATTTCTTTGCTAAATTTTCATGTTCGTAAAATTATTTATTCATCAGATTATTTCTTTGATAAAGTTTACTTTTATAGTTGAATTCACGAGTTAATCTAATCTGAACCACTATTGAAAATCTGAAAACACTGGATGGCCATTTCGTCCTACTATGGGACTCCTCGGAGATGCGCATGCATGATCCCATACCAAAAACACTGGAAATCATGACCTCCATTTTCATGCACAAACTCCTAACCTCTAGACCACTAAGCTGGTGTTCAACGGTGTTAATGCTCAACTTCAATCGATCCATTTATCTATGTAATATATTCCTATACTTCTAGTCCTTATCTAAGGTCCAAACTATCAGAATCATCTATTTATAGAAGTATTAGGAATACATTTATCTTTGTACCTCCATGCTATGGTCAAGTAATCAAAGTGATAATTCACTTATTATAGTAACCAATAAGTTCAGAACAGAGATTATTGAGAGATTTATTGAACTGAATGAAAACCAAGCGAAAGAAGTATTTCACAGTACAAATTAGGTTTAAATTTTCTTTGATATGATATTTCATAATCGAACGGGTAACTGTTATTGAAAAATACCATTAGGAATAAGAAAGTTCTTTATCATTACTTAAATATCATCAATAATGGTTGTTCAGTTTTCTAAAATTTCCTAGATAGAAATAGAATTTATTTGTGTTATAAGTTGTGACCTAATGTTCTATCAATATATAATGGAAGGATATCGCCAAATAAAGAATAGTGACTCATCAACCGGAACAATGAAGCAAAAAACTCGTAAGAGCAGTCTAGAGTGTTTATTGGTATTTCTTCCTGACTGGCCCTGCCTGTTGAGTTCAGAACAATAAATACATGTGTGATGAACTACAAGCAGTTGCATCGTGTGCACCACAGTCACGCTCTCACGTCACTAAAACAACACACAATGCAATCGCCATTTCAGATACCTCTAGATCAACCTCTCCACAATGTGGCAAACCGAGAACTGATAAATACCCCCATACATCTAACAACACTCAACATCACTCGATTCATAATCAATTACCCTAGTTTCAAACACTGGATCTACTCACAGAAATCATTCACAATTTACACATCTCATACATAACTATCTCTAATATTGTCAATCATAATCAATTTATATAATTAATCTCTAGTTTATCATCAAGTCATTTTAACACATTGAATTTCTTCGAAATACCAAATAAATAAACGATATTAAATCATGATAATCACGAGGTTGTCAATCAGTTATCAACGTGGAGACTAACATAGAAGTCAATTGACACAAGGTGTCATATCACATTTGCATTGCATGATAAGATAAAATCAATATTATATATACATATATTTGTACCAAAAGAACTAAGAGTAATGTAGAGGTGATAGTAGTAATAGTAGTAGTCGTGGTAGTACTTATAATGAGATAAAAATAAGCATTAAGAATAGGCTAATCTCGTAAGTATAATTAATTTGTAAAGTACTTTTCAAACTTGTACAAACGTTTATTGAGTACTTTGAAATCACTTACAGTAAGAAAATAATTTGACAAATAAGTAGGATTCTCATTCGAATTCTGTAAATCTCTGGTGGAAGAAAAATATGAAGTTTCGGAATACGATTTATACAATCGTAGCACTGTGCCACAACAATCACATATTGACCGGTATGAGCAGCCTATCGTCCTTATTAATCACTGTTTCTTGAGTAACCCTGCATGTTCAGTCCATATCAGTGATCACAGCCTCCACCATATGCATTATGTATTTCAAACATACTAGGTTTATCATACAGAAACCAAACAGACCACATCACAGCATAAAATAGAAACGAACATTCATATGAGATCAAGTGAAAAGGTGGTTGTGAATATGTGAGACTGTAATGAATAGACTGGACATAACTCAAGAACAGTAAATTGTATCATAATAGTCTATGGATTAAGATGAAGCTTATAATAATGGGAATATGAATATACATAGTTTAGTTACAATAAAAATATATGTTTTGTATTAATCCATAAATAGATCCCTACAGTTACTATCCATTATTATCGTTAGGACATAACAATCTGTTGTAAACGAAAAACTATGAACAACTATTGTTTTCTATTTAATCGGTGAGACTACAATTTATGGACGACCTTTCATCGACTCTAGACTGATGTTAAGAATGTCCATCTGATAACTAGGACCAAATAAGGGTTATCAATGTATGTGAGGAATTCGAATTATGATTTATAATTGACGGAGTTTACATCACGAATTGACATTAGCTATAATGGCAAAATTGAATATCGCGTCAAAACCCAACACCTATTATCTTCAATGCGATTGGTTTATCCATAATTCATAATCCCACTTATTATAGTCTACTAACAATCTGAGTACATATGGATTCAATCCATTAAATGAAATCCTTCAATATGATTGGATTGAAATGACCTTGATAAACCAATAAAAATCTATAAAAAATAATCATCATTTTAACCAATCAAAATTGAAATCATCAATGCGTGGGATGAAATGAAGAAAATAAATTCAAATTCTCTAATATGATTGGTAGATTTAAATTATTTATAATATTGAAATTCGAAAATACTCATTCATTTAAAAAAAAAGTAAATAAGAATGTACCATCCGATGCACATGTATTGCGTTTATTGATCAAAACTGGAATATTTGTACTTTATTTACTTTATTTATTAATTAAATATGTTTATTATATTGAATGTCACTGAAATGTGATACATTTTTTTTAGAATGATCCATTTAAACATTATGAAATTAGATTAGAAGTATGAATCGATTAAATCGTCTAAATGAAATGAATCAAAGAGCATTCTCATTACCACCAAATAATTATCCATATAAAATAGAACATCATTTCATGAATAATACAAATATACCATTATATACACCGAATATTATATCTCCATCAAATAAATTGAATGATGATTATGTCAATCATGAAAAACATCATTATGATTCATTCAATTACAATGATAAACAAGATCCAACAGATAGTGAATTAATATTACAAGAAACATTTAATAATTTTGATATGATAACACGTCAATTTATGGGATTATCATCTAGTTTAAATAGTTTAAATACTGATGATGATAGTGGTTATGTTCATACATCATTTGGTAATCATAATCAATTAATTGATTCAACTTATTCTAATACAAATACTACTAATACTACAACATCTGAAGATTCAAGTAGTATAAGTGTGAATAATAATAATAATAATACTAATAAAGATGAATTATTATTAGTTATGATTGAAGATTTAGTTGATTGGTTTCAACAAATGTATCCAACTATGACTAATGGAATGAATTCAGATAATTTTTTTGATTATTTATCTGATGGTATTTTATTATGTCATCATGCAACTGAATTACATCATCGTTTAGCTTTAGAAACTAATCATTCAATTAATAATTCTAAATCTATCCCATTGCATGGTATACGTATTAGTGGTATACAAGTAACATTACCTAAATCTAGTCCAATTTATCAAAACTATGAATATCATCATTCATCTAATGCGATTATCAGTTTTATATCACGTAATAATGTATCAAATTTTTTACAATGGTGTCGACAACTTGGTATGTATAATTCAATCTTATTTGAAAGTGAAGATTTAGTATGTAAAAAAAATCTACGTAATGTTATTGTATGTTTATTAGAATTAGCACGTCTTGGTAATTATATTCATATGTGTATACCAGATATTGTTAAATTAGAAATAGAAATTGATAAACAATTAACTAATGAATTCAATCAATCAATTAATCAATATTCAATCAATTCAAATAATCATTTATTGAATATCAATAATAATCAAAAAATCAATAATAATAATAATAATAATAATAATGATAATGATGATGATAAAAATCAATTAACTTATTATCGATCAAATTGTTCAATAGGATTACGTAAACAACAACAACAACAACATAGGAACATTTCAATGAATAAAACTAATCAACATACATTATTAGATTGTAATAACAATAATAATAATAATAATACTAATAATAATAATAATAATAATGTGAAGAAGGAGAAACAAAAACAAGAATTACAACGTCCAATTGTTGATTTTCGTTCATTAGATGAATTAGTAAGTTATAAATATATAATTTATCTCCTTCAGCATATAGATAGATATAGTAAACAAAAATGTATAACTTAAGATGTATATTTCGCCCTTAAATGCCTTGATACAGCCACTCACCCTCTCGAAATGCTCTCACATGGCCACGCGTATATAGCCTCTGCCAGGGAAGTCCTACTCATTGCCTTCGCATGGTGGGGGGTGTTGTTTACGAAAATGAGAGGACGAAAAGTGAATGTCCGGAGCTTTAACCGGATCCCAAACCAGTGGTGCACATGGGCTCCAGTATTCTGCGGAAACAAATGGCGTATGAACGAGTCGTTGGTCACCGGCTACCATGGGAATGCATCTACTTACAATGCTTCACTACCTTGTGAATCAGACCTTCAGGTCGAAGGCTCCGGGCGTGCCCCCCTAAGAAAACCACCTGCTTCGATCTGGGCACCCGGACAGTATATCACATCCCTCACGCATATCAAGTGAGATTTGTGTGGCGCATATGCATTTGGTGCCTCCTTGTACCAGTATCTATGTGTTAAAATAATTAAATAAATAACTTATCAGTTGGATATACCTGTATTTTAAACTTGAGATTCATCTTCGAACTCGAGCTCTGTAATGTTTGCTTTAAATATCATTGTATTATCCATTTAACTACAGAGTCCTGATAACCAGTTACCTGTGAAATACTTATTTATTTACTTACTTACTTACGCCTGTTACTCTTCGTGAAGAAGCATAGGCCGCCCACTAACATTCTGCAACCAACCCTGTCCTGGGAAATCCTTTCCAGCTCTTTCCAATTGTTATTTATCCTTTTCACATATCTACTTCTGTTTTCCGACGTAATGTGTTTTTTGGTCTTCCACTTTTCCGTTTCCCTTCAGAATTCCAAGTTAGAGCTTGCCTCGTGATGCAGTTTGATGATTAGCGTAATGTATGTCCTATCCATTTCCATCGTCTTATCCCAATTTCCTCTTGAGCTGGAAGCTGGTTTACTTGGTGTTATTTAATTGAGAAGATTCAAGTAAATAATACCAAGTGAATATAAATATTGGTTTAAAGAGGCATCGGATACATATATCCCACTCTTTATCATTTAATATATGTGAAAGTTTGATCCACAAGGCAGATACAGTCGTATGGTAGCTGGTGACTAACAATAGGTTCATATGTCATTTGTTCCCTCAGGATGCTGGAATACATGTGCACTATCGGTATGGAATCAAGATTTTCCAACTGCTTTACATGGATCTTGTGTACCCACCATTCTGGTTAAAGGGCCGAATATTCGCTTTTTGTGTTGTCAGTTTCGTGAATAACAGTAGTGCAGCGAGAGGGCAGTGAGTAGGACTTCCCTGACAGTGTCTGTATACACGTGGATATTATAATAATTTAACAGTTGAGATGATGAGTCATTTAAAGCTAGAACACCATGGAAAGCCTGGAATCACTGAACAGCCGTTTCGTTCTATTATGTGATTCCTCAGAAGTGCACATCTACAATCCCGCCTTGCGAGACTCGAAGTCAGGATCTATCAGTTACGCGCGTCAGCGCTTAACCTCTATTGGTTCAAAGAGACATCGAATATATATATGCCACACCTTATCATTTGATTTCTATGAAAGTCTAATTCACAGGGAAGTGAATGAACGTAAGGAAATGCAATCCCATGGTGGCCTGTGACCAACAATAAATTCGTATGTCAGTTTTTCCTTCAAGATCCTGGAGCACATGTGCACCACTGGTTTGAAATCAGGATTTTTCACCCCCCTTAGTGGATCGGTTAAAGTGCCGGATATTCGCTTTTTGTTTTCTCAAGTTCGAAAACAACACCCCTACCACGAGAAGGCAGTGAGTAGGATTTTCATGGCAGTGGTTGTATACGCGTAGCCATATGATAGCATTTAACATGGAAGTACGAACTATCCCCACCCTCAACAGTATCAGGGCATTTGGCGGCTATTCATAATTCATTTAATGGAAATTTTTGTATGTATAAATCGTTGATGAAATTAATGAAAGGTTTTTTCATTTTACTATATATCCAATTGAATACAGTATGTGTTCAGTCTATCCAATTTACAAATTATTAATTGAAATGAACATTTGATTTATGTACAATGCTGAATAGATTATCCGAAAGTGATGACTTGAAATTGTGTCTTGAATGAGATTTTCTTATGGATTCTTTTAACACTATTAGATGCCAGCTCAGTGGTTCAGATGTTAAACGTTTAAGTACGATACTGAATGTCCTGAGTTTGATTATCAAGTTCATGCTTATGGACGTATATTATTGAGTAGTCCCCTACTTGAATAAAACTCCTATCAAAGTGTTTCCAAGATCTCAATAATGATCTAGCATTGTTCTATTCATGATTTCAATGAAACTAATCAATACATTTTGAATAATTTGAAGGTTGTTATCGCAGTGAATTGACATTAGATGGAAAATCACTCGAAACTAATAGGTCCTGGGTTCGAATTTCGCGGGATCGGCACGTGGATACACACTGCTGTGAAGTCCCATACTAGGACGAAACAGCCGTACAGTGGAGAAGATTTGTAGCTCAGGTGGATGATTTTGATGGAATTTTGTTTTCTGAGCTGGATGGTTTGGTTGTGGAGCTTTCATCGTTCTTCTGAACGACATCATCAACACAAACTTCAGATAGACGTGAAGTGTTCGAATTTATCCAAATGCGTTTTACAGCTTGTTCTGTACACCTCGACGTACAGTGTTTGCAAGTTTTCCATGATAGTCTAACTTCAATTAACTCATGAATTCAATTATGAAATCATAGAAGTGATAAAAATTTGTAAAATAATCTATCAACATGGAAACTGTTTCTTTTTCTTATCATCCATCGTAATTGTTGTTGTTGTTGTTGCTGTGGATAATCGATATATTCTTATTATAGTGAAAAGAACAAACAATGAGTCATTTCTTTATGTATACATATGGCCAATGGTACTGTTATGTTCGTTAAAGCATGACAACTGACCTGGACAGTATAGGTAGTAAATACAAATATACTTCTTTGTATTTAAGCACTGTAGTATATTTATTATAAAGAAAGTTAAAATAGAAAGATTAGACATACTCATAATATATTTTAGTAATGTGTTAACCGTTATGGTTGTTGTTAAATGACGGATAACTTCTGAGAATTGTTAATGGATTCATATTATATATAAATTCTTATTGTGTAATAGTTAAGTAGCTAGACTATCTGCATATTTATACTTCTCTTATTATAAGCTTCATTTTAATCTATAGACAATTATGATACGATTTACTGTTCTTGAGTTATGCCCAGTCTATTCATTACAGTCTCACATATTCACAGCCACCTTTTCACTTGATCTCGTATAAATGTTCGTTTCTATTTTATGTTGTAATGTGGTCTGTTTGGTTTATGTATATAAATGCAGCATGTTTGAAATACATAATGCATATGGTGGAGGCTGCGATCACTGTTCTGCACTGAACATGCAGGGTCACTCAAGAAATAGTGACTAATGAGAACTCTAGGCTGCTCATACCGGTCAATATGTGATTGTTGTGGCACAGTGCTACGATTGTATAAATCGTATTCCGATTGACGAATAAATCACATGATAACTAGTCAGGAATAAAGTCACAACAGTAAGGAAGCTTCATATTTTTCTTTCAAGAGTGATTTACAGAATTCGAATGAGAATCCTACTTATTTGTCAAATTGTTTTCTTACTGTAAATGATTTCAAAGTACTCAATAAACTTTTGTACAAGTTTAAAAAGTACTTTACAAATTAATTATACTTACGAGATTAGCCTATTCTTAATGCTTATTTTTATCTCATTATAAGTACTACCACGACTACTACTACTACTACTACTACCACCTCTACATTACTCTTAGTTCTTTTGGTACAAATATATGTATGTATAATATTGATTTTATCTTATCATGCAATGCAATTGTGATATGACAACTTGTGTCAATTTACTTCTATGTTAGTCTCCACGTTGATAACTGATTGACAACCTCGTGATTATCATGATTTAATATCGTTTATTTATTTGGTATTTCGAAGAAATTCAATGTGTTAAAATGACTTGATGATAAACTACAGATTAATTATATAAATTGATTATGATTGACAATATTAGAGATAGTTATGTATGAGATGTGTAAATTGTGAATGATTACTGTGAATAGATCCAGTGTTTGGAACTAGAGTAATTGATTATGAATCGAGTGATGTTGAGTGTTGTTAGATGTATGGGGGTATTTATCAGTTCTCGGTTTGCCACATTGTGGAGGGATTGATCTAGAGGTATCTGAAATGGAGATTGTGTTGTGGGTTGTTTTAGTGACGTGAGAGCGTAACTGCTGTGCTCATGGTACAACTGCTTGAGGTCGGTCACATACGATCTTATTGTGAAGAAGTTTCGTGCTAGCTACGTACTCATTAGAATCTTACCGCCGGAGACGGGAATCCGTGAGAGAAGTAGAGAGGTGCATTTTTAGAGCCGATCTTTTCCAACCTCACCCCTCCTGTGGGTAGGCAGCATGGCTATGATGATTGTCAGAAGGGAACAATTTACTACCGTCACGCCTCTGTACAATCAGCAGTATGACTTCGTCTTCAGACCTTGGGTTTGCTGCTTTTAGTCTTACTGCTCTTCAACAGACCTGTCTGGCATGGTAGAACCTTAAAAAACGGTTGTTCTAGCCAGTATAGCTCTTTTGGTTCATCACGATAGTCAAGTCTGACCACCATATTAAGGTAGCAGCAACGGTCAGGGCAGTAAGCAACAGTGCCAGAATGTTTGTGATGCGTTTCTCCCCCTCTAAATGCAATTTGTTGCTTCAGGACTGGCCTGTGTCAACACTTGAACTAAGGGTAGGCAGTGAAGTAGTCGAAAGCGTTGACAACTTCACTTATGTTGGATGTCTAATCAACCTTAATGAGTTGGTGCCTGACGAAATCTCTGTACAGATTCAGAAAGCTCGTTTGGCTTTTGCCAAATTACGTCAGTTATGGCGAAGTATACTGCGCAGCAGTTCGTTCTGTTTTACTTTACGGCTGCGAAATGTCGCCGTTAAGAGTAGAAGATATTCGTAAGTCACTAGTATTTGACCACAGATGCCTTATAAATATAGCTAGCATCTGCTGGGATCACTGGGTAAGTAATACTGAGGTTACACTTAGGGTATTAGGGAATGATGGTAAATCAGTTGATGAGGTTGTGAATCTTCATCGACTGAGATGGTAGCGTATGCCTGAACACCGTTTACCACGACGCGAAATGCTAACTGGTGTTGGGGATGGTTGGAAGAAAGTTAGGGGGGGGGGCAAAACCAAAACGTGGCATCAATGCTTGAAGTCACTAACTTCTGGTCTGAGCCATGTTGGTAGATGCAAACTACTTGGTTTGGGTCCGCGTGACTGTCGTAACCGATGGTCGGAGACTGTGTGACATGCCTGAAAATCGATCACAATGGTGTCGTTGTATACACTCTTCGTCTGCCCTTTAACCATGAGATTAAAATTGCTTCATATCTTTCTTTCTACCAACTAATTCTTTCTTTCTGTATTATATCCTTATGGACAATCTTTGTTTTATAGACTCCTACGATTGAAGTGACTACTTCTATTAACTTGGTGTTCATCTTGTTGTGCTAATGAGGTACGGCAACTTGGAACGAAGGTCTAATCCACAAGGCAGTGGAGTAACGTAAGATGTTGTCTTATGGTAGCTGGTGACCAACAATACATTTATACGCCATTTTTTACCTCAGGATCCTGAAGTCCATGTTCACCACTGATTCGAAATTAAGGTTTTCCAACTCTCCTAAGTGGACCCTCCATATACATCAACTTGGTTAACGCACCGAACATCCGCTTTTCCCCCCTTTCAATTTCGTAGATAACACTCCCGCCACGAGAAGGTAGTGAGTAGGATGCACATTAATTATATTTGAAATTATTTTAGCTGGAATGAAAACTATTTCTCACATCATAACTTCAATCTTTACTGACAAAATATATAAGAAGATGGTTGAAGACAATTCGGAAATGATTTTTTATCATTGATTTTATACAATTACATTCTTTACCCTTAATACTTTAATCTGATTGTCGATTTTTAGCAAGATGTTTTTTATACGGGATGGAGTTGTCGACCCTGCTCTTTTAGCGGGGCTTGGGGCTGGCAGTAACTCTAGAAGAGCTACAGGCGAAGTTCTTACGTTTAATAAATTCATGATATTATAAAAACATTTACATTAAAAGATAAATTTATGATAATAACTATGATGTCTTCCTACTTAAATGAAGCCTGAATTCAAATAGGCTATTTATAATTGAATAATTTCAACATCCAACAGACAGAACTCTAAACACTTAAGCTATTAAACAATTTTTACACACATTTATATCAGTGTAAAATATCCTTCTGTACTTGTCCATACTTTTCATGTTTGTTTCCGATTCCCGACGTAGTGTGATCCTCAGCCTTCCTCTTTTCCGATTCCTTTCAGTATTCCAAGTTAGGGTTCGCCTCATGATGCAGTTTGATGATTTCTGTAATATATGTCTCATCCACTTACAACGTCATTTCCTAGTCACCTCTTCAGATGGAAGCTGGTTTGTTCTCTCCCATAGAAGGCTGATGCTGATGGTATCTGGCCGACGGACATTCAGTAGCTTGCGTAGACAACTGTTTATAAATATTTGTACATGTTTGTTACGGGTTGTCGTAGTTCCCCACGTTTAAGCTCTGTAAAGTAGAACTGTCTTGACCTTCTTATTCAAAATCTTGATTTTAATGTTTGTTGACAGTTGTTTTGAGTCCTATATGTTCTTCAACTGTTGGAATGCTGCCCACACTTTGGTAATTATTGACTTTACGTCTGCATCCGATCTTCCTTGTTGATCGATGATGCTTTCCAGATATGTGAAAGATTCCACATCTTACAGAGCTTGTCGATCAAGTGTGGCGTTCTCCATGTTGTATTTGAGGATCTTGATTTTTCCTTTATGTATGTTGAGGCCTACTGATGCAACCAGATTAAACAAATTAAAGAGCCAACCGGAAACTAAATATGATCATATCGAATAACTGTTTCGTTCTAGTTCTCAACGTTTAGCTTTATGTGACTGAGTCTCACAAACACACACCTGCCTATTGTTTCGAACTAATGGTCTGTAGATTATGTGAAGAACTTGATATTTTTAGACAATCAGATCGTGATCTAAGGTTTAACTTTCAATCATTTCTGAATGATATCCAGTATTTGATGATTTTAAATAAGTTCTTCACTGAATATTAGTCTATGATTAAAAATTAACTTCAATTATACTCAAAGAGAGTGTATCATAACTTTTCACTCATTCACTGAGATTTAGAATTAATACAGATGATTTATAAGTTAAACATTCACATGCGAGACCGAAGATATTCGGTGTCAAATCCCATACGCGGGATCGTTGATGTACACTGTTGAGGAGTCTCAGTATTCCGTTCAATGTTTCCAGGTTTGAATGGTGATCTAACATTAATTTATTCATGTTATCCATTTATTACACATGTATCAGAAGGAGTTTTGCAGATATTATAGTAATTTTAATAGTTGAGATCATGAGTCAATTGAAACTAGACCACCATGGAGAACCTGGAAGCACTGGACGGTTTTTTCATTCAAAAATGAGAATTCTCAACAGTGCGGGGAGCGGGATCGTGGATATGCACTGCTGAGGAGTCCCATTCTAGGACGAAACAACCCTCCAGTGCTTCCAGGTTTTCCATGGTGGTCTAGCTTTGATTGACTCATGATTTCAATCATTCACCATTTTTCTTTTAAATATTCACCTTATCAACTATCCTAATTAATGTATATACTGTTATCAATAACTTGGTTATTGTTAATCTGATTATCTTTATGTTTATATACAAAGCAGTACAATTTAAGTGACTCATCAACTAACATGTGTCCTTTTCTAATTCATTAAACAAAGAAAGATTATACACATAAATATACATAAATGTGACAATTAAGTACATAGATTGTATTGAAGATAGATACACTGTGTATATATGATGTATGTATGTGTATTAGGTTATAAGGTCAACTTGTCAAAATGTGGGTCCTTTTAAAATCTAGATATTTTAAAAGAGTAATACCCTTTGTATTATATTCACATTAGACATGTATTGTTTTCGAATGTTAACTTGCAATGATACCATACACTAGAATGTAATAATAATGGTATAGATATTTTGAAAGATAGTTTATCAGTTACAACATGATTGTGTGTATCAATTACATTATGTTAGGTAGTTTGGTTTTATTTTGATGCACAGTTCTGTACAAGCTGAATACATAGAAGTAAACAAACAACTGAAGAGGAGCATCAGAACTGACAAACGTAAATATGTGGAAGATTTAGCAACGACGGCGGGAAAGGTTGCTAGAGTAGGAAACATGGAACAATTGTATGATACAACAAAGAAACTCGCTGGACATCACCGTAAACCAGAAGGACCAGTGAAAAACAAGGAAGGCAAGGTAATTACCAACATTGAAGAACAACGAAACAGGTGGGTAGGACACTTCAAGGAACTTTTGAATCGACCAGCACCACTGAACCCACCCAACATCGAAGCAGCACCCACGGACCTCCCAATCAACGTTGGCCCACCAACAATTGAAGAAATCAGCATGGCCATCAGACAAATCAAGTGTGGTAAAGCAGCAGGACCTGACAACATTCCAGCAGAGGCACTAAAAGCAGACGTGGTGGCAACTGCAAGGATACTCGACATTCTCTTCAATAAGATTTGGGATGAGGAACAAGTATGGACAGACTGGAAAGAAGGACACCTGATTAAGATACCAAAGAAAGGCGATCTCAGCAAGTGTGAGAACTACAAATGTATCACTCTTCTCTCAATACCAGGAAAAGTCTTCAACAGGGTATTGTTAAACAGAATGAAGGACTCCGTAGGCGTCCAACTTCTAAACCAACAGGCTGGATTCTGTAAGGATAGACCAAGTAGAACGAAACGGGCGGCCAGGATTCCTCTGCTAGCCGCAATCCATCTCTGCTTATCGAGGCAATCCTCACAGGATGCTCATATGCCAACAGGGATTAATGATTTAAAGTCCCAAACCCTAATGGGATAACTCAAAGAATCAACTCATACGAATTAAAAACGAACATTATTGTGTCCATTTATAAACATCATTTGATAGTCTCTTTTAGTATAACCTATGCACTAATAAATCATGTTGATTGAATGACCATTAGGAAATGATTTAACCAACAAGAGTTAGAAAGATAGACGCTTTTATTGATTGAGTATTAGCCTACAAATATGTTTACAAGACCAGTTGATTAGATTTTGTAAAGTCAGTCAGTGGTATAGCTCAATTGTAAATGGTGACTTCCCGTACATAACATGGCCTGTCAAAGTATTTAAAACTTGTGAATTAAGGCTATATCGAGGCAATACACACAGTATGCACATATGCTAATAACAAACTGATCACTTGTTGTCTTAAGCCTCAATGGGAAGATCCAAGCAAAACAATACCAAGTGAATAATGATGATTAGTTACAAATCAGATGTAATGGAAAATCGAAAAAAAACTATTTGTAACCAATACAACAGTTAGAATGATTGAAAGTGAATAGATTGCATAACTTTGATGAATTCAAAAGAGGGTTTTATTAAAGTCTATAAAGTTGACCGATAAATAATGTTGAAAAATTCAGCTGAGATGAGCCTTTCAACAGATCTGTTTGTATAAAGAAAAATTGGAGTATAATTGTCCATCTTCATTAGTGTCGTTATCACCAATGCTTATAATATTTTTGTTAAACCTACTCACCAGACACTTGGGTGTGAAATATATTCTAAGAAATGATACTTCCAGGTTGCTGAACTCAACGTAGGTGGAGTGGGGTCCCGACATGGGACTTAAAGCCCAAAATTCAAACGCTTTAGTCACCGAATCATTGGTCCACTCTCACAATTATAAATGTGCCGTCCAAGAGGGTAGTTTCATTTCAGCCTAAAGGAGAACCGAAAGCCATGCTTGAATTTTACAAACTAAATAAAATGACCGGGTTGATTGATATGGAGGGTCCTTTTAGGAGAGTTGGAAAACCCTCATTTCAATTCAGTGGTGAACATGGACTCCAGGATCCTGAGGGAAAAAAATGGATTATAAACGTATTGTTGGTCACCAGCTACCATGAGACCACATCTCCTTACGTTACTCCACTGCCTTGTGGGTCTGACCTTTAGGTTTAAGGCTCTGAGTATGGCCCCCTAAGAAAACCACCTGCTTTTGTTTTGGCAACTGGGCAGTATCCCAGCCCTCACATAAATCGAATAATTTATATGGTGCATATATGTTTGGTGTCTCCTTGTACCAATTTTTATGTGTTTATATAATAATTAAATAATAATAATGTATATATGAGACTATTCGTTTAACATTTAATAGAATTACATTCTATCAATATATATCAATTCAATGGATTAGTTCCAAAGTTCATCTATTTGTATATCTTATTCGATTGAAACTGTTCATAGTAATTAAGATTAGATTCTTTTTTTTTAATCAATGAATCAATCATTCAATTAACCAATCAATTTTGAACTTTGTATTTACTAAAATAAGACTATCAATCTAGAAAGTAATAATTAAGGTTAAATAAGTACCTGAATGTAATATTCTATTATCATTATGTATTTGCTTATTATAACATATACACGTCTATACACTTAATGTATATATATTGTGTAGATGTATTATTCAAGCATGCTAATACAGTGAATTATATTATTGAGATCTTGAACCGATTGATGTTAGAACACTATTTAAAACATGGTAACACTGAACGGCCGTTTCTTCCTATTGTGGGACTCTTTAGCAGTGAGCATCCACGACCTCGCTCGCGGGATTTGAACCATATACTGATAATTACCATGTACTCACTAGTGACTAGCTTCGTGAGGGAATTCTCGGAGTTCTAATGAGAAACCAGTGGAGTTATTCCGTATCGGGTAGGGACAAGTATCTAACTTAGTACAATGGAAGATGGTAGCGTAATTTCGTAGATTGGTTGAAGTTACACATTAACACCATTGGATGCCGGCCCAGTGGTTTAGTAGATTAAGCGTTTACGCGCGAGACTGAAGGCCCTGGGTTCGAATCCCTTCGGCGCAGAGTCGTGGATGCGCACTACTGTAGTAGTCCCACAATAGGACGAAACGGCTGTCCACTGCTTACAGGTTTTCATTGGTGGTCTTACATCAATCGGTTCAAGATCTCAATCGATAACTTAATAATCTCCACAACGCTATACTGATATTTGTATTATTATTATTATTATTATTATGTATTTTTAAAAAAGTGTATTTCGTCCTTAATTCTGAAATAGTTTTCACCAACTTCTCATAATGAGTTAATGTCTATTCTTGACATAAGGGAAAAACTATCGTCAAACAAATCTTACTAATAGATCATTTTATGAGAAATTTTGTAGTTAATTTAGATAAATATGGTATGCGCTACTACTGTTGATAAATATAAGTAGTATATATATGTATATATCATCAACCGAAAATGAAATATCTGGAAGCAGAGAAGGTTAAGAAGATCTAAGAAAAGAGAATGAGAACAAAAAATGATTGATGTGGAAACGAAAGAATAATGAAGTTTAAGACAATTGATTGATATTTTGCAAATGAATTCTTTACTGTACGGTTGTCAGATATTACTAAGACATTCTGTAATGTAGTATTCGGATACATTCGATTGTTCCCACTTGTGTTCTTATTTACTATATAACTTTTTAGAGTGAAAAAAGTTATACTACTTCTAATATGAAGTTTAGATGTGAAATAGTTTTTAATGTAACATTTAAAGAAGTGTTGAACATTAAGATTTCTTCATTTTTGTAAGAATAAAGTAGTTTGGGGCGGTCAAACCAAGATGTGGCATCAGTCCTTGAAGTCACTAACTTCTGGTTTGAGCCATGTTTATAGGTGTAGATCAGTTGGTTGGGGTCCGACTATCGTAACCAATGGTTGGAGACTTTGAGTGACATGGCTCAGAATCGATCACAATGGCGTCGGTGTATACACTCTTTGTCTTCCCTTAAACCATGAGATTAAAATTGCTTCATATCTTTCTTTCTACGAACTAATTCTTTCTTCCTGTATTATATCCTTATTGCAATCTTTCTTTTATAGATTACTACAATTGAAGTGACTACTTCTATGAATTTGGTGTTCATCTTGCTGTGCTAATGAGGTATGCCAACTTGGACCGATGCATGTATGTGCTTGGTCCTACGTTGTAGCTGACTGACCGACTGATGACTAATGTGTACAATATCTTAGTAATCTGGAAGATAGACATATTTTGTAC
Source organism: Schistosoma margrebowiei (assembly GCA_944470205.2). Classification (NCBI taxonomy): domain Eukaryota; kingdom Metazoa; phylum Platyhelminthes; class Trematoda; order Strigeidida; family Schistosomatidae; genus Schistosoma; species Schistosoma margrebowiei. The sequence continues at coordinate 1,391,776 of OX104026.1, read as the reverse complement.
TTCAAATATTGAAATTGCATTATTCAATTTATGATAATTTGCATTAGTGTTTGATATATTGTTTGAAAAATGTTGATCATTCAGCTGTGATTAAATTTAAATGATTGAGAATCACAACTAATTTTCATTCATTCATTCAGTCAGTCAGTTACAACGTAGGACCAGGCACATATATGCATTGGTCCAAGTTATCATATCTCATTAGCACAACAAGATGAACACCAAATTCATAGAAGTCGTTACTTCAGTGGTGATAATATATAAAAGAAAGATTGTGTTTAAGGGTATAGTACAAGAAGTAAGAATTAGTTTGTAGAAAGAAAGGTACCAAGTAATTTTATTCTCACGGTCTAAGGGAATATAAATAGTGAATACACCGAAGCCATTGTGACCAATTCTGAGTCATGTCACCCAGAGTCTTCATCCATTGGTTATGATAGTCACACGAACGCCAACCAAGTAGTCTGCACCTACTAACATTAACTTACAGCTAAGTGCGATAATCCGTGATATACTCTTTGTGAAATTGAAATTAATTTATTGTAATGACAAACGAAGATAAATCAAACTCAATGCCTTTCAAGTTAATGGTTTAGATGTCTGTTTTACCTAACTTGCACCAAAATATTTCGTATTCTATTTATCCTTTAAAAATGGAATCTTATCCAAAGATTGTTACACATACTATTACTTAGTTACTTGATCTAGTTTGTTAACATTGTTTTTATAGTGTGTATTTCATAATCATTATCCATTATGCATTCATTACATTAAAATTAGACTTTTCACACCATCGAATGCCAGCTCAAAGGTTGGGTGTCCGAGCTCTAGATCGAAGCTCCTTGGATTGATCCCCTTTGGTGGGAGATCAAGAAAGCAAACTATCTAGGTGTTCCAAACTAAGACAAAGTAGCCGTCCAATGCTTCCAGGTTTTCAATAATAGTCTAGCATTGGTCAATTCATGATTTTAATGATAGTTTGATGCTTGACCTTCAAAGTCAATATTTTAGTTAAACTAACATTGTTGGAATTTTCTCATTTCTTTAACTGTAGGACAATATCTTATGACAAGTAATAATGGTAGTGATCAGGTCATATTCATCTAACATAAATTATCTTATCATAGAATTATAACTTGAAACAATTTAAATATGTTCTTATAAGTAATATTAGGGTGTTTTCTTTTATGTCACCAGAGGACAAATAAATTGTTATTTTAAACATGAAATATTGTTAGTTTATATTCATTTGGTGTTGTTTTACTTGTATCTTCCCATTGTTATTTAAGACTGCAATTGATCAATCTCTTGTTGGCAGATGTGGATCCTGTGAGGATTGCCTCGATATAGCCTTAAGTCACAAGCTTTTTCAGCAAAGATGGATAGTGTCTGGCAGTGGAATTCAGGACGCGCGTCTCGTCCTGTTTGGGACTCATCAGTTGGATCTACTTGCATCTCAGACTTGTTGATGTGCACTCTGGGACTCGAGCCCAGTGCACCAGCAGGTGGTTATCAGAACTCAGTAGCTAAGTGGATAACCAGACGACGTTTGAAGCGAACGGTACTGGGTTCGAGTCCCAGAGTGAACATCAACAAGTGTGAGGTGCAGGTACATCCAGCTGACGAGTTCCAAATATGACGAACTGCACGTCCTGAATTCCACTGCTGCACACTATCCATCATTGTTAGCTTACCACTGTAAAATGAATGAAATTACTAGACTTTTGCTTACTGGTTAGAATGTTTCGAGTAAGCAATGTTAAGGTTAGGCATACAGCAATGAGGAAAGATGGCAAATAGATCCGTAAGTTAGGGACTCTTCATCGACTGAGATGGTTAGGACATGTGTAACACACGTTTTAACCACCCTGTTTTTACTTTGGCGAGCGAAGCTTGCTAGTGGAGAGGTTTGCTGGAAGAAAGTCAGGGGCGACCGAACCAAAACGTTGCAACAGTCCACGAAGTTCTAGATTGTTAGTCATATTGAGAGATGTAGTCTATATGGTTACGGTTATCGAGAACACTCCGGCTACTCGTCTATCTTGATAACTGGAAAAACCTTCCTGAATTATTTTGATATTTTTAATATTAATTTGGTGATTATTGAAAATGGCATGTACTGTTATTGCTGATTTAACTTTCGAATTTATCCAATTCTACAGGATTATTAGTTCTTTTTGTGTAACTTACACGTTCTTTGGCACGAGTTTAGATCCTTAACGAAAACTCTCCAATATAAAAAGTATCACAATAGACACAACCTAATCTGTAAACACAATTTCGTGTAGATGTAAACGTTGCTTGTCTTATAGAAAACTTTCATTTTGTTAGTTTTCAAGATCCGTTGTAGTTCTCTTGTCGTATCTTGGCGGTAGGGTAGAACCACAGTAACAATCCGAGAACTTTCATTAGAGTTTGTGTTTTGTTTTAATATGTTTTTAATAATATTCTTGAAAAGGTATTTAATCTCAGGATATTTATAATATTATTCATTCCTTTTAGTTTGTCTTCTAAAGTAGTGGTCTTAGCTGCTCCTCATTTTCAACATTATTTTTCTGTGATATCTAACTAAATTAGAGTGCTTTTATCAGTATATGGTTGTGGAGATTGTTGAGCTTTAATTGAGATCATAAACCGACCGACGTTAGACCAGCATTGAAAACCTGGAAACACTGGATGTCTGTTTCGTTCTGATACAGGACTCCTCAACAATGCGCATCCATGATCTCACACGTGGGACTCGAATCCAGAAAATTTGGTCTCACACACGAACGCTTAACCTCTAGACCACTGAGCCGACATCCAATAGTGTTAATGTCTAACTTCAACCAATCCACGAAATTACTCGACCATCTTCCATTGTACTGAGGTAGATACCTGTTTTCTACTTGACACAGATTAACTCCACTGGTTTCCAATGATAGTGCAACGTCGATTGATTCATCATTTCAATAAGAAACGTAACAATCTTTACAACTCCATACTGGTAATATATATTACTAATTACCCTGTTACATTTAGGACTGAAAAATTACACTAATATGTTTTGACAAGGTCTTTGATTAATATTAAACTATCGATGTCATATCTCAATATTTGGGACCACATGTTTAGCTGTACTTGAATACAGAATTATATATCTATAAATGTTACTTAACAGTACGAAGTAGTGAAAACCAGTGTGTTATTGACAGATTTCACAATGTGATTGATTTGTAATATTTTGAGTAAATACCATATTAACAGTAATCAGATATCAGAAGGGGTTTTGTGGAGATTTTAGTCATTTCAATAGTTGAGATCATGAGTCATTTGTAGTTAGACCACCATGGAGAACCTATAGGCAATGGGATTCCTCAGTAGTGCGCATCCACGATCCCGCCTCGCAAGATCCGAACTCAGGATATACTGGTTTCTTGCGAGAGCACTTAACCGGATATGTTAGAAGTACTTTTCTAAGAACTGAAAAAAGATCTTCAAATTTTAATGTATTAAAACCATTATTTGCGGAAGTGAAGTATTATATTTTTAATTCAATTGCATAATGCTATTTCTAAGTTGATACTATGATAATTATTTACGCTTGTTATTCCTAGTCGAGGAACATAAGCCGCTCACAAGCATTCTCTATACAACAATTTATTAAACCCAGAAATTTTTCCTGGAACAATCAATAATTATCTTTAAGTTACTTAGCAATGTCCAAAATGGGAACTTGTAGTTATATTTTTATTTCCAAAAACATATCAATAAATTTAACTTATAGTAAATGCAAACCACTCTCTGATTACAATCATCATATGCTCGCTAGTGACTATCTCCAAAAGGTATTTCTTGGAGTTCTAGTAAGAAGCAGTGATCAGTGGAGTTCAACTGGGTCTGTTGTGTGATACTAACTCACTGAAGACAATGATGGATGTGTCGCTCAATTTCGTGAATTAGTTGAAGTTAGACATTAACACTGTTAGATTCCGGCAAATTCAGTTGTCTAGAGGTTAAGAGTTTGCGCGAGAGACTGATAGATCCTGGATTCGTATCTCGCGAGTTAGGATCATGGATGTGCACTACCGAGGAGTTCCACGATAGGACGAAACGGCCATTCAGTGCTTCCAGGTTTTCCAAGATGGTCTAGCTTCAATTGACTCATGAATTCAACTATTAGAGTTTTTGTTGTTGTTGTTTAAATTACAGTTTTGTCTCAATATGACCTGGTTAACTTATCAAATGTTCGAAGTTGATTTATTATTGAATGAAAAAAAAGGAATATTCGTTCATTTTATCATTTGTAATTTTTCCCTAATAGGTCACTTTAAGGACAAGAAAGCTCATTGTTCATTTTTACTGAAGAAGACTTTCTTGAATAAGAATAAATAAAACAGATTTTGAGAACAATTTACAATTGAAATAGATAAAAATGTAAATTGTAAGAAATCAATTTATTTACTTATTTACTTAAACACATAAATATTGGTACAAGAAGGCATCAAATAGATATGCACCATATAAATTATTCAATTTATGTGATGGCTGAGATACTTCCCGGGTTCCCAAACCGAAGTAGATGGTTTTCTTGGGGGACCACACCCAGAGCCTTCGACCTAAAGATCTAATCCACAAGGAAGTGGAGTAACGTTGGGAGATGTAGTCCCATGGTAGCCGGTGATCAACGACTGGGTCATACACCATTTGTTCTCTCAGGATCCTGGAGCCCATGTGTACCATTAATTTGGAATGAGAGTTTCCCGATTCCATATGTGAATCCCCCGTATCCGCTAACCTGGTTGAAGGGCCGGACATTCGCTTTTCGTCCTCTCGATTTCGTAAACAACACCCCTGTCACGAGAAGGCAGTGAGTAGGACTTCCTTGACAGTGGCTATATGAAGGCATTTGGAGAAGGAAAGCTAACTCTCCCTACCCTCGACCATACCAGGGTATTTGAAGGGATACATGTATATGCAGGATTGCTTAGCAGTATGACACTGAAACTTGATAAAATTAACATACTAGTTACAAGGAATTACTACTGATAGTAGTACATCGACAATAAAGTTTTCAATCATTTCATTAGTTCAATAGGTCCTGGGTTCGAATCCCGCGGGGTGAGGAATCGTGGATGAGCACTGTTGAGTAGTCCCATACTAGAACGAAACGGCCATCCAGTGCTTCCAGGTTTTCCATGATGGTCTAGCTTCAGTTGACTCATGATTTCAACCTGTGAGATTAATCAATACAAACTATTGATAAATCGTTATAGAAGATTTTCGTCATAAATTTCATAATATTGACAGTTGTTGTATCACTTAGTAACAAATAAAACATATGGTCTATTCAAATGACACTAGATGATTAATAATATTAATCTACAAATATCATCAATATTATATTAAATGTTAAATGATGACCTTTATGAAGTTGTTATGTTATACTTCTAAACATGAAATACTAATACAGTTTCCAATAATGTACATAGTAATGGACACAAACAGAAGTGTATTTATGTGTGTGTGTGTGCTTGATTTTCTTTGTCTGTTTGCTTTTTTTTAAAAAAAACATTTCTCTCTTGTTTGAATAAAACATAACTAAAAAACACATTACATTATTGATTTAGATAAAAAGACTGGTTTCACTGGTTGAAATCATGAGTCAATTGAAGCTAGACTTCTTGGTCATCGATGATTCTGATCAAATATGTGTTGCTCTTTCAGTCAGTCAGTCAGCTACAACGTAGAACTAGGCATATATATGCATCGGTCCAAGTTGCCATACTTCACTAGCACAGCAAGATGAACGTCGGATTCATAAAAGTAGTTAATTCAGAGGTGGTAATATGTAAAAGAAAGATTACATATAAGGATATAGTACAGGAAGAAAGAAATAGTTCGTAGAAAGAAAGATATGAAGCGATTTTAATCTCTTAGTTTAAGTGAAGACAAAGCGTGTATACACCGACGCTACTGTGGTCAATTCTGAATCATGTCATTCAGAGTCTCCAACCATGCGGACCCCAACCAAATAGTCTGCATCTACTAACATGACTCAGACTAGAAGTTAGCGTCTTCAAGCACTGATGTCACGCTTTGGTTCGACCGCCGCTAACGTCCTTCCAACCATTTCCAATACTAGTTAGCATTACACGTCGTAGTAATCGGTGTTCAAGCATACCTAACACGTGGCCCAACCATCTCAGTCAATGAAAATTCACAACCTCAACAACTGATTTACCATCATTCCCTAATACCCTACGTCTAACCTTACTATTACTTATTCAGTGATCCCAGCAGACGCCAGCAATATTTCTAAGTCATCTTTGGTCAAATACTAGTGGCGTACGGGTATCTCCCCTTGTGTATGTTGAGGTCTACTAATGCAGAGGAATATCTACTAAACTGGTTGTCTTGACTTGAGTTTGATTGTGTGTATGGAATAGAAGAGTTAAGTCATCTGCGAAATCTGAATAGTTTGGTTATATCCAAACTGTCCATTACATTCCATTCTTCCCTTGAGATGTTTAAATTTTCATTATCCAGTCAATCACCAGAAGAAAGAGAAAGATTGTGAGTAAGAAGCCTCGTCTAACACTGTTTTTTTTACTTGGTGTATGTCTATGAGCTGTCCTCCATGTACAACTTTGCACTGTAATCCACTGTAAGAATAGTATACCATAGTGTCGAAGAATTTTCTATAGGGTTCTTTTATTCACGCTATCAAATATCCTTCTAGGCTTACTGGTAGTTCCGAGTCCGGTTAAAGATTGTGTGTTAAGGATGAGGTTAACAGTCCTATTTCCTAGAAACGAACCCTGTTAAGAAAAAAAATGCTAATTAGAAAAAATTCATTTGATAAGTACCTTAACAATTCAATACTCAAAAACTTTTTCTACGATCAATTTCATTTCTTCATATTGAAGTACTTTGAAGGCATTAACTGTTATCGGATTCCTTACGTTTTTTTTAATCATTAAGAATATCTAGTGAAAATAATATTTCAGTAGTTTAATGTGTTCATTTAGGTGGTCTAATGAAGAGGTATTTCTTGAAGTTCTAGTGAGAAGCAATGACCAGTAGAGTTCAACTGAGTCTGTTGTGAGATAGTAACTCACTAAAGACAGTGTTGGACGATTGCTCAATTTTGTGAATTAGTTGAAGTTAGACAATAACACCATTGGATATCGGCAAGTTCAGTGGTTTAAACGTTAAGCGTTTGTGCTTGAGACCAATAATTCCCGGGTTGGAGTCTCGCGTGACGGAATCGTGGATGCACACTGCTGAGGAGTCCTACAATAGGACGAAACGACCGTCCAGTACTTTCAGTTTTTCCATGATGGCCCAGCTTCAATTGACTCATTTTTTATTTTAAAATTATAAAACCCAATTATTTGACAAAAGATTAAAGTAATATTGTTAATAAATGAAGTTTCAGAAAACTAAAGTCTAACTAACACTTAGACTAAACAGAATTCGTATACTTGATCCAAAGTACATTCGTACACACACATACATACACACACACGTACATACCTATCACTCTACCTAGTTAGTATCTTCGATCAATGACTTCCTTTCTATCCAGTAAAATAAAACTATAGATCAGTTGATCTTTGCTTTTTTTATACTGAATAATGATTTATTTTAGGACTTGGATATTGCATCATTTCATTCATTCATATTCATTTTCTGTCAGAGTTAAAATATATTTTATATTGATTAATACATGTATGCTTACTAGTATAGGGATTGTGAAGATTAGTAAGTTTTTTGGTAGAGATCATGAACCGATTGATGTTAGACCACCACTTTTGGAAACCTGGAAGCGCTAAACGGCAGTTTCGTATTATTGTGGGACTCCTCAGCAGTGCGCATCCACGATCCCGCGAGTGGGATTCGAACCAAGGGTCTTTGGTCTCGCGCGCGAACGCCTAACCAACTGGACCACTGAGCCGGCATCCAATGGTGATAGTGTCTAACATCAACCAATCCACGAAATTGCGCGACTAACTTCCGTTGTACTGAGGTAGATACCTGTATCTACCCTACATAGATTAGCTCCACTGGTCACGGCTTTTCACTAGAACTCCGAAAATTCCCTCACGAAGCTAGTCACTAGTGAGCACATGTTGATTACTAGTATAGGGGTTGTGGAGATTATGTATGCTTACTTACTTACTTACGCCTGTTACTCCTCGTAGAGGAGCATAGTGCACTCATCAGCATTCTACATTTAACCCTGTTCTGGGCAATCCTTCCCAGCTGCTACTGATTCTTTTTATATTTCCAAGTCCAATTCCCAACGTAGTATGTTCTTCAGCCTTCCTGTTTTCGGATTCCTTTCAATATTCCAAGTTAGGGTTCGCCTCGTGATGCAGTTTGATTTCTGTAATGTATGTCTCATCCACTTACAGTGTCATTTCCTAGTCACCTCTTCAAATGGAAGCTGGTTTGTTCTCTCCCATAGAAGGCTGATGCTGATGGTATCTGGCCAATGGACATTCAGTAGGTTGCGTAGACAACTGTTTATAAATATTTATACATGTTTGTTATGGGTTGTGGTAGTTCCCCATGTTTAAGCTCTGTACAGTATAACTGTTTTGACCTTCTTATTCAAGATCTTGATTTCGATGTTTGTTGACAGTTGTTTTGAGTCCTGTATATTCTTCATCTGTGGAAATACGGCGTTTGCTTTGCCCATCCTCGCCTCTTCGTCTGCATCCGATGTTCCTTGTTCATGGATGATGCTTTCCAGATACGTGAAAGATTGCACATGTTCCAGAGCTTGTGCATCAAGTGTTGTGTCCTCCGTGTTGTATTTGAGGATCTTACTTTTTCCTTTATGTATGTTGAGGCCTACTGCTGCAGAGGCTGCTGCTACACTATTTGTCTTCATCTACAATTGTTGTTTTGTATAGAATAGAAGAGCTAGGTCATCTGAGAAGTTCATATCGACTAGTTGCATCCAACCTGTCCATTGTATTCCATGCTTTCCCTCAGATGTGGAGGTCTTCATAATTCAGTCAATCACCAGAAGCAATAGAAAACTGGGGAGGGTAGACAGTCTTGTATGACTTCGGTCCTTACTTGGAATGCATCTGTCAACTGTCTTCCATGCCCAACTTTGCATTGAATGTCTTATCGTCATTTGACATCATTATGTACAACATCTTAGCTCGAATGTTTAATAGATGACCTGTATTTACATTTCTTTAAAAATATTATATTATTATATTTAAAAAGCTTTTCATCTAAGCATCTATAGTTTGTGCTTACCTAGATGAAGATAAAGAAGATCAGGTACTTAGCTTAGTATGAGAGATGCTACGATTTAGGTTATTTGATCATTTAAACTTGCTAATATTATATGTGGAGATGTTGTAGACTTAAGTAATGTATTTATTTATAGGTGATATTTATCACAGACTGAATTCCGTAGGATTACTATAGAAAATTAGAGGAGTTTTGGACAACTGTTTGGTCTTACTCTGGGATTCCTCAAGTGTGTTATCTCACCCCTAAGACACTTAGGTTTTGCAGTAAGTGCTTGATCATTAGAACATCAAGATGAGATTTCACGGCTCACATCTATACCCTTAACTAATTTATGATCGTCTTCTTATATCATGTGCATGGTTCTTGAACATCCAAACAATACTTAACTTAATAGGTTGTCCCCACTCTTGTTCTTGTTCATTACAATATGACAAATAAAAGATTTAGAAATATAGATCATTATGTGGTGTTTAAATGAACTAATGATACCTTTAAAATAAAGGGCAGCCTGCTTGAGCATCTGGGTTACCTGTTCCTGCCATCTAGATATTTCAACAAGTTATCTATTTTTGTTTGTTTTAATGTACCGTTATGTCTATTAATCGCATAACCTATTCTGCTGCGTTTCTGAAAAGTGTACAAACTTTCGCTGTCAAAGTTACAAAAGACTCAATAAGAGACAATGTGGTTGCTGGCAATATACACAGAAAAGAATGCACACTATTCAGATGTTCATTCACTGAAGTGCTAACACCTGACTGGCGATCACTCAATATTTATCGCCAGGACCAACCAAGAATAAAGAAACGGAAACTTGTTAAAATACTTTGCGCTGAGAATTCTATATTGTGCCAAAAATATAATATTGAATAAAGCTGAAAATAATAATAATAATAATAATTACAAACAAAACTTAATAGGTAGGATCATACCACATTATGGATATTTTAAGATGGCATATCAGTAATAGTGATCCAATCATAAGCAAACATTTGTTTTATATTCTTCAGTTATCAGTTGAGAGGATGATATATTACTACTATTTTTATGAGAAACTGATGTAAAGAGACAATGAAATTATTTATATCATAAGGTTTTTTTTGGATAATATAGTAATTTTAATAGTTGAGACCAAGAATCAATTGAAGCTAGATCACTAAAGAAAACCTGGAAGTACTGGACGGCCATTTCGTTCTAGCATAGGACTCCTCAGCAGTGCGCATCCACGATCCCACCTCGCGAGATTCCAACTTAGAACTTATTGGTCTCAAGAGTGAACGCTTAACCTCTAGACCACTGAAATTACTGGAATTCAATAGTGTTAATGTCTAACTTCAACTAATCCACAAAATTGAGCAACACATCCATCATTGTCTTCAATGAGTTATTATCAGACAACAGACCCAGTTGAACTCCACTGATCACTGCTTTTCACTAGAACTCCAAGATATATCTCTTGAAACCAGTCACTATTAAGTATATGTTGTTTAATATCAGAATGGGTTTTTTCGATATTATAATAATTTTAATAGTTGAGATCATGAATCAATTGAAACTAGACCATCATGGAAAACCTAGAAGCACTGGACGGCCGTTCAATTATTTATGTTTATCATGATATACAAGTATTATATGACCAATAATTGAGATTATACTACCCTTAGACTAGATACTTTATTGATATGCTATGAATAGATTGGATCATATTATACCATATACAAGTATCATAACAAAATAGAGAAAACCAGAGTATAGGTCTATAAAGAAAATCATATCAGAAAAAAGCATACAGTAAACTGAATGTCTGTTTGTCAATACTTGGTGATTAATTACACTTTGTTTTGATGAATAACACATCCAAAATGATCTCTGTTAACATTATTAAGCTTTCTCTTTTGTAGTCTTAGATTTGAATGGTCATTAATTCATTTATCCCTATAATGAAATTCATTCATCATTATTCACAGTATGTGATTAATTAAGATTATGTAATAGAGTTGAATTTTAGGTCAATTAGTCTATGAATTAGTTTAATGAATGGTTGGAGATTAAAATAAATTGGATAAATCCTTAAAATTTATGTAAAATTGATATATTTCAATGGTTAAGATTATGAGGCAGTTGAAGCTAGACCACCATGGAAAACCTGGAAGCACTGGATGGCTGTTTCGTCCTATTTTGGGACTCCTCAGTAGTGCGCATCCACGTCCTCGCCCCTGCGAGATTCGAATCCAAGACCTATTGGTTTCGCGCGCGAGCACTTAACCACTAGACCACTAAGCCGTCGTCCAACGGTGTTAATGTCTAACTTCAACTAATCCACAAAATTGAGCGACACATCCATCATTGTCTTCAGTGAGTTACTATCTCACAACAGACCTGGTTAATATATTTCGACAGGTATAGTGCATGGCAACTGTTAGGATCTAATGTGTGAGCGAAAATGATAATAATTGGTTGTCTGCTTAGTCAGACATGTAAATAGTCTGACAGGTGTTAGATGAGTTATATATTCTTCTTTCCTTATTATTACTTATAATTGATTGTTCATTGTTATTGGATTATGTTGGGTTTTGGTGTTGAAATATATTTACGTTCTAGTCAGGTTAATCACATATTCTTGATCTGAGTTGTGTTGAAGTCCTGTAGAATAGACAATGGGAGGGAATCTAATGTAGATATTCGTCTAAGGTAAATTAAGGTCCCATACATGTAAACGTGCGAAAACCAACTGTTATAACAGGATCCATTTATGGAATAAGACTATACATATATTCCTTTTGTATAATTTTTCATCAGCTAGATTATGTATATTCATGTTCCTCTTTTTGATAGACTTCTATCTGAAGCTTGTGCTGATGATGTCGTTCAGAAGAACGATGAAAGCTCCACGACCAAAGCATTCAGCTCAGAGAACAAAATTCCATCAAAATCATCCATCTGAGCTACAAATCTTCTCCATCATGTTCCTATTATTATACACTTTATTATGAGCTATAGACTACTATTATACAATTTACCGATCTTGAGTTATGCCCAGTCTATTAACTACAGTCTCCCACATTCATATACACTTTTGGCTGAACCTTGTACAATTGTCATTTTTTATTTTATGGTATGATGTGGTTTGTTTGGCTTCTGTATATAAACCCAGTATGTTTGAACTACATGATTCATATCACAAAGGCTGAGACTGGTGTTCTGGACGCAACAAGCAGGGCTAGGCAGGAAGAAGAATCAATTAAGACTGTAGAATTCTGGTACGGGTTTATGAGTTATTGGTCCAGTCTATAAGAAACTTTTCTCTAATTGGCGGTATTATTACGTAACATACTAATAGGGCACAAGGCAATAAGATATAACAAAAATGCTTCAGTACTATCCTTCAAAATCCTTATTGACGGTAACTCATATCAAAATATACTTACTTACTTCCTTACGCCTGCTACTCCTAATGGAGCATAGGCCGCCGACCAGCATACTCCAAACCACTCTGTCCTGGGCCTTCTTTTCTAGTTCCATCCAATTCTTGTTCATTTTTCTCGGCGTAATGTGTTCTTTGCTCTTCCTCTTTCCCGTTGGCCTTGACAATTCCATGTGTGGGCTTGTCTTGTGACGCAGTTGGGTGCTTTCCTCAATGTGTGTCCTATCCACTTCCAGCGTTTCTTCCTGATTTCTTCCTCCGCTGGGATCTGGTTTGTTCTCTCCCGCAGTCGGTTGTTGCTAATATTAAAACATATTATTATTGGATTATTGGGTTATTTTATCAGTCAATTCACTCTTGATTTAGGCATAAGCAATAAGACACTAATTCTCATTAGAAATCCGTATTTCGTAAATATATTATTGATGACAGTTTGAATATGGTATAATTTTGAAATGTTTTTAATATCAGTTAATACTCAGTTAGAACTCAATAGCTAAGTGGATAATACGATGGCGTTTGAAGTGAATGGTATTGGGTTCGAATCCCAAAGTGAACATCAACTCTGAGATGAAGATACATCCATCTCACGAGTCACGAATAGGACGAGGTGATGCGCGTCCTGAATTCCATTGTTAGTCACTAATACCCAGTTGGTTTATGGTATAATTTTCATTTGGATCCATTATAGCATAAGGACGATTGTTAGAGATGATATGTAAGGACAGCTTTATCCTTAATACTCAAATAATATCATATGAAAGTTAGAAATATCAATCTATTTGTATATTGTTAACGATTCAGTATTAATTTACATTACATTATGTATATCATTACAAATGAAGGTTTAAGTTATTTTATTATTGATATTCAGTTGTAGTATTTGCATTCTGTATGTACATATTGTCCCTATTATAGTCGTTTTTTCACAAGTTATTTAGAACTGATGAATAGTAGCTATTAGTGAAATCAAGGATGCCTATTTTGTCTTATTTATGAAACGTTGAGTGAATATACTTACATCCCAGAGTGAACGTTCACATTTACCTTCATATGTAGTATATAATACCTGTTGGAATAAGTTAGCGGCCATTTAGACTCAGTTGGTCAGTGGATAATATATTTAGGTTTGAAGTAAAATAAACTGAGCTCAAGTCTAAGTGTGACATATTAATAATGAGGTATTATTACATTCAAATGACTAATTTCAACCAGGACGAAACACTGATATCAATTACATTATTAGCCACAGTTCATTTGTAGTGAACGAGAACACATGTGGGGACAACCAAATGTATGTAAATACAAAAATACAGAACAACTTAGTCAAATCTGAGAATCATACAGTAAATAGTTCATTTGCAAAACATCAATCAATCGTCTCAAACTTCAATTGTTCCTTCGGTTTTACACCAATCATTCTTTGTTCTCGTTATTTTCTTTTCTATCCTCTTAATCTTCTTCCTCCAGACATTTCACTTTCAATTGATAATACATACTACTTTTGTCTGTCGACATCAGCAGCACACAACATATTCTTCCCCCTTTCAAAACAGTCGTTCTTGCAGTGGTTCTGCTCGCCGTACAACTTTCTTTTTCTCCTCAACCCGTGACACGCTCTCCGTCAAAATGTCGAGTCTGAGGTGCACTGACCTCCATAGCTCCGTTGACCCGCCAGGCCATCGAAATGCGATGTTCAACCGCAACTGTGACGTCCTATGCTTACGGTCCGGCGACCTACTAAGTCATCTGTAATTGATGTCCGCCCGGCAGACGCAAGTCCCACTGCTCCTCTTCGCCGACAACACCCGCTAAAGCCAACGCCGCCCCATCAGAACACTCCACTCGACGTCACTCCACCTCACAGACCTCCCCAACTAGCACAGTGTTGATGAATATAAAGTACCTTCAAAAAGTGATCTATTTGATATCATATACTTCAAATGCCTTGGTATGGTTGAGGGTGGGGAGAAATAACTCTCCCTCTCCAAATGCTCTCACATGGCCACGTGCACATAACCACTGACAGGGAAGTCCAACTCAATGCTTACTCGTGGCACTACAGTTGTTTACGAAATTGAGAGGACGAAAAGCTATTATTCAGTGCTTTAACCCAGTTAGTGGATATGGAGAATGCACGTAGGGGAGTTGAAAAACCTTGATTCCAAACTAATGGTGCACATAGGCTCCAGGATCGTAAACCCACAAACGGTGCTGAACCAATTGTTTGGTCACCGGCTACCATGGAACTGCATCTCCAAATGTTGCTTTTCGGATCAGACCTTTTGGTCAAATGCTCTGGGTGTGGCCCTCCTAAGAAAACCACCTGTTTAGGTCTGAGCGCCGGGGCAGTATCACAGCCTACACATGAATAAAGTGACTTGTGTGGCGCATATGTATTCGGTGCCCCTTTTTACCACTATTTATGTGTTCAAATAAATAATAAATAAACAAACCAATAGTGTTGATGTGTAATTTAAGTCGATCCACGATATTGCTAAACCATGCTTGTCATGAATATTTATTGACTGTGCTGAATGAGATATATTAAAGTTTACTTAAACATCACCTGCTTAAACTGACAACGCTGGCTGATGTAAGTTTGAATAAAGTTAGATGTGTTCATACTGAGGTATGAGATCGTTTCATGAAATCATTGACTCTTGGTCTGAGCTATTTCGATAGACTCGGACTATGTTATTGAGATCAACATAATAACTACTATTAGTAACTGTAGACAGGAGTTTCATGCCGTAGGATCGGTCACATTCATCCTTGGTCCTTCCTTAGACTTAGAACTACAGTATTTCTTAATACGTACCTTTTTGATTCTGTCTTTTCATATTAATGACCTAATTGTTTGTTATTAGAGAAATATATGTAAAAGAGTAAACAATGGGAAAATTAATTCAAGTTCGAAGAATCTACATGTGTATGTGTTCGTGTGTGTTTGTGTGTGTGTTTAACTTAAAGAAAAATAACTTGGTGATAGCGTAGAAAGGAAAAACAATCATAATTAGTTGTTGACACATTTTTTTGTTTTTTTTAAATAAAATAAATGTTTCCCATGGTAACTAAACGATATTATTGATTATTTATTAAGATTTTAGTTCATTTTTGCATAGTAAGGTAACATGATACAAAAAGTAACGATAAATAAATATTACGATGAATACAACAGTTTACGAACCAATGAGCCGATATTTAATAATTCGATTTTTATCAGTATAGGGTTGTGGAGATCATTGAGTTTTAATTGATATAATGAATAAATCAATGTTGGACCACCTATGAGAACCCGGAAGTACTGGAAGGCCGTTACGCCCTAGTATGAGAATCCTCGGTGGTGTACATCCATGATTCCACACCAGAGGGACTCGAGCCCAGTACCTTTGGTTTCGTGCGCGAACGCTTAACCTCTAGACCGCTGAGCTGTGAACAGTGGAGTTCAATCCGTATCGGATAGAGCCAGGTATCTACCTCAGTCAACTGATGAAGGGTTGCACAAGATCATGGATCGACTGAAGTCAGACGCTAACACCGTTGGATGCCGGCACGTTTAGTGGTCTAGAAGTTAAGTGTCCGCACGCGGGTTCGAGTCCCTTTAGTGTGGGACCGTCGATACGTCCACAATTATCTTCAGTGAGTTACTATCTCACCATAGACCCGGTTGAACTCTACTGGTCACTGCTTCGCACGAGACCGTTACGTCCTGGGTTCGAATCTCGCGAGGTAAGGTCGGGGCTGCTCACTCCTGAAGAGTTCCACAATAGAACGAAACGGCCGTCCAGTAATTTCCGGTTTTCCATGGTTGTCTGTCTTCAGTTAACTCATGATCTCAAGTATTAAAAATCAAGTAGATTTCATTTATCAAAGATTTTCTACTGATTCGTACAACTTAACTAACTTTTCACTCTTACTACATTCATTATTAGATAATAATGGTTAAATAGACTAGTTAGCATTATTTTTTGTTGTTGAGATCATGAACCGATTGATGTTAGACCACCTTTGAAAACCTGGAAGCAATGGATGGCCACTTCGTCCTATTGTGGGGCTCTTCAGCAGTGTGCATTCACGACTCCTCCCCGCGAGATTCCAACCTGTGACCTATCAGTCTCGTGCGCGAACGCTTAACCTCTAGACAACTGAACCGGTCGGTATCCAACGGTGATAATGTCTAACTTCAACCAATCCATAAAACTGAGCCGCCGTCCATCACTGTCTTTAGTAAGTTACTATTTCACAACAGACGTGGTTGAACTCCATTGGTCACTGCTTCTCACGAGACCGATAAGTCCTCAGTTCAAATTTCATTAATTCATACAACTTAACTAACTTTTCACTCTTACTCTATTCATTATAAGATAATATTGGTTAAAGAGACTAGTTATTATTATTAGTAGTAGTAATAGTATTATTAGTAGTAATAGTAGTTGTAGTAGTATAAGTAGTATTGATAGTTTGATTATATTGTTCTTAAGATTGACAAATTGAGTTCATTTTGTTTTGTTCACCTTGAGAACATGAAGAAAACAAAAACAAAAAAAAAGAAACGAAGGAATAGGCAAGTGACAGTTTAATGAAGTGATGTTATACAAGAACCATTTAATATAGTACTATATAGTTAATCATAAGTATTAACAATCATGTACCTACTTGCTGAAAGAGAAAACTATTGTGTATCTATATATGTATGTATGTGTGTGTATTATAGAGAATGATTGAATGATAGTGACTATTTCAGGTTCATTACATTGTACTTCTGTTAAATAAACTTGGTATTTGAATAGATAGTATAGAATATTCACAGAAAATTAGGGTATATCAATTCAAGTGTGGTTATTATTATCATTATCATTATTCATACTATCACAAGTCAATCAGAAACTTACAAGTACATTGATTGATTCATGTATTGAATGTTATACACGTGAGAATTTTCTTGATAGTTCGTTGTATGCATTTAAGATAATGGTTGAAGGTAGTTAACAGGATACCCTGCTCAATTTAAATTTTGAGCTATTTAAGACTTGTCGGTAAAGTGTATCTGTAATCTAAAGAGAATGGATGCTTTCTGGTGGATTTGATCCTGTTTCATCCTATTTGACAGTTAAAGATGTTAACATTGAGTTATTCAGGTCGTGACTGACTTTCTGTAGGAGTGAGATCTATTTTACAACTGAGTAATCACTAAATAGTAATCGATGTGATGTCTATCAAACCTCTTATTAGTGCTGATCGAATCCTGCCGATAAAGTTGCAATGTGACCCCATTACTCTAGGTAACTTGACATTAGTTGAGCTATGTTGAGATGTAAGGTGGTCAGTGGAGGCAGATGATAGGAAACTCTGGATCTAGATTCAGACCTAGATTAGTGCCTACATTGCAACTTGATCGATAGAATCAGATCAGCGCTATATATATGACATTGCTTGCCACCCAGCGATTAATCAGTTGTAAAAAATATATTAAAAACTGTTTCGATTAATAATTTGTTTTAGTCGATCACTGCACACGATTGATCGCTATCGGGATATGTGTATTCTGAGTAGATTTCCATGATATTCGCCATTGATTAGAAGTTTAAGTAGAATTACATAATTTCTTAGCCGTTGAATAAGTTATTAGTAATTTTGACTCCGTAACTCAGTGGATAACGTCTTTATGTTCCAAGTTAAAGGGTCAGAGTGTTAACATCACTTATACTGAATTTACTAAATTTACTTACTTATGCCTGTTAATCTTCGTGGAGTAGCATACGACTCTCACCAGCATTCTACATCCAACCTTGTTCTGGACAATCCTTTCCAGTTGCTATTCATTCTTTTTATATTTCCAAATCCAATTCCCAACATAATGTGTTCTTTAGCCTTACTCTTTTCCGATTTCTCTCAGTATTCCAAGTTAGGGTTCGCCTCATGATGCAGTTTGATGATTTCCATAATGCATGTCTCACCCACTTACAATGACATTTCCTAGTCACCTCTTCATGTGGAAGCAGGTTTGTCCTCTCTCACAGAAGGCTGTTGCTGATATGCAGCCAACGGATATTGAGTATCTTACGTAAACAACTATTGATAAATATATGTACCTATTTGATACTGGTTGTAGTACTTCGCCAAGTTTCAATTCCATACAGTAAAACTGTCTTGACGTTCACATTACAAATTCTGACTTTGATATTGATTGTATATATTATTCATTCAATTGAAATAATGTCTAATTGAATCTATTCTCAAACAATCATCAATGATTTCCCTTTTTTTAATTATTATTTATATTAGGTACGTGAACTATTATCACAATGTACTTGTAAACAAACATTCCCTATGGTTCGTATTGGTGAAGGACGTTATTTATTTGGTGATAAAGGTACACAAATATTTGTTCGAGTAAGTAATATACAGTTATCTTATTTGCACTATTCTCTTTTGTTTTTACATTCTCGTATTTACTTTATAAGTTAAAAAGAAAGCAAGATATCCATCTACCAACCAAAGGGCATGTTTACTGCGCAGCAGTTCGCTCCGTCCTACTTTATGGCGATGAAACATGGCCGGTAAGAGTAGAGGATATTTGTAGGTTACTAGTATTCGATCAAAAGTTTCTTCGAAGCATTGTTCGTTTATCCTGGGACAACCGAGTAAGTAATACAGTTGTTAGGAAACGGGTACTAAGTAAGGATGGAAAATCAATTGATGAAGTAGTGAAACTTCATCAGTTGAAATGGCTGCGATATGTGTTACGTATTCCCAACCACTGACTGCCCCGATGAAAGATGATTTATGGTGTGAGAGTAGGTTGGAAGAAAGCTAGAGGCGGCCAGACCAAAACATGGCACAAGTCCATGAAGCCACTGACAAGTGGTTTGAGTCATGTTGGTAGGTGTAGACTACCTGGTTGAGATCCGCGAGACGATAGCAACCTATGGTTAAAGACCTTGAGTGATATGATTCAAATAGTTTGCAATAGTGTGCACAGGTGCATCCACTTTTTGTGTTCTCCCAAATCCTAATCTTCTGAATTATTCGTATCCATTTTTTTCGCTTTCCAAATTTATTTCACTAAATTATACTCCGTGAATAACATTTTCAACCTCTAATGTTTCCTATTACTGCTTAAATTCTTACTACCTCTATCACTATGGGCTTTGAATTGACAACTGCATCTCTGTGGTAATGTGATATGGCAGCTCGAACTGATGTACGTACGTACGAAGTTCTAGGTTGTTGACTGACTGATTTACTTTATATTCAGTTGTAGAAATTCTTCAGATGTTTCCAAAATCAATAAAAATCGATTAAGAGTGAAGAGAGAATAACAAATTGTACTGGTTGTCCACCTGTAGCTCTTCTAAAGTTACTGCTAGTCCCAATCCCATGTAAAGAAAAAGGGTTGAGGATGGAATCGACAACCACATCCCGTAGAAAATAATCTTGCTAACAAAACACTAACATGAATAAACTGGGTGTTTGAATTAGCTTGCAATTGATCAATTTCTTCTAGCATATGTTCACTCTGTTCAGATTTCTTTTGATATTGCCATTAAGTTACAATTATTATGGCCAGAGATAAGTGATGGCTAACATTAGAATCCAGTGCAAACAATCCAATACAAATGAATTGTACTTCACCCCCTTACATAACTCAGTGGCTATCTGAACTTGGTAGCTAAGTGCATAAAGTGATGACGCTTGAAGCGAACGGTACTAGATTAGAATACCAACCATGAAATGTAGATATATCCAGCTGACGTTTTTCAAGTAGAACGAAATGAACGTGCTAGATCCCACTGCTAGACACCATCCATCTCTGCTTAATGTGATTTTATTTCACAAACAAGGAAAATTACGCTAAAAGGGGTGGCCAAACTAGAATGTGACATCAGTCCATAAAGTCATTAACTTTTAGTCTGAGCCATATCGGTAGATGCATACTAATTGGTTTGGATCGTAACCAATGGTTGGAGACTCTGTGTGACATGGCTCAGAATGGACCACAATGGCGTAGATGTGTACACTCTCTGTCTACCTTCAAACTATGAGATTAAAATTGCTTCATATCTTTCTTTCTACGAACTAATTCTTTCATCCTGTATTATATCCTTATATGCAATCTTTCTTTTATACATTGCCATCACTGAATTAACTACTTCTATGAATTTGTTATTCATTTTGTTGTGCTAATGAGGTATGACAATTTGAACCGATGCACATAAGTGCCTGATCAGTCCTACGTTGTAACTCACTGACTGACTGACTGATTACACTAAAAACAATGGATAAATATCTACAAAACATGTCATCATGCTATTTAGTGAATGAATCAGTTGTAATTTGTATGCTTGTTTCTTCAAAATAATTCATTATAATAGACATAATTGATGATAATGATCATAATAATAATGAAAGCACTATGAAAACAAACAAACAATAGTACACAATTATTTCATATTAATTAGAATTCATTTGAATTGCAAATGAGTCTAACTGATTAGTTTGATTACAAGTAAATTGTATCATTTGTTATGAAGGATTGATTGCTTTATGTATTCATTGTTAAATATAATTTAAATAATTGAGATCATATAAGTCAGTTGAAGTTAGAACACCATGGAAAACCTAGAAGCACTGGATGGCCGTCTTGTCCCAGTATGGGACTCCTCAACAACGTTCATCCACTGTCCCACTTTGTGAGATTTGAACTCGGGACTTTTTAATTGTGAAATTCGAACCGATAGGTCTTAGGCAGAGATGGATAGTGGCTAGCAGTGGAATCCAGGACGCGCGTTTCGTCCTGTCTGAGACTCGTCAGCTGGATGTACCTGCATCTCAGAGTTGATGTTCACTCTGAGACTCGAACTCAGTACCGTTCGCTTCAAACGCCATCGCGTTATCCACTTAGCTACTGAGTCCTGGGAAGATTCAAATAAAACAAAATCGATAGGTCTTAGGTTCGTATCCCGCGAGGTGGGATCGTGGATGCGTACTACGAAAGTAGCACAATAGAATGAAACAGCCGTCTAGTGCTTCCAGGTTTTCCATGGTGTCTAGCTTCAATTGACCCATGATCTGAACTATTGAAAGTACTATAATATACAAAAAAACCCTTCAAATACAATTTAATCAAGTGAAATGATTTAGATTTCTTTTTTTAAAGAAATTCATACTTTTAACTAATTTTCAATAATCTAAAATGTAATTATAAGTATAGGGTTGTGAAGGCTGTTAGGTTTTTGTTTCAGATGATGAATCGATCAATGTTGGACCACAACTGATTACCTAGATGCACTGGATAACCGTTTTGTCCTAGCATGGAACTCCTCAACAGTACGTATCTACAATTCTAGTCGTGCGATTCGAACCCAGGTTTTCTCACTCTCGCACACGAATCCAAAGTGCAAGATCGTGAATGCATACTATTGATGAGTCACATATTAGGATGAAATGGCCGTTCGCTGCTTCCAGATTTTCAATGGTGGTCTAACATCAATCGATTCATAATCCCAATCTAAAATGTAATTATTGGATATATGTTTACTGATGTTACACTAGTTCAAATGATTTGATAAAATAATTAACTTGGAATAAATTTTTTGAACTGATAATTTTCCTTATAAAATCAATGACTTGAAGTATTAGCTAGATAGATTCGCAGAAATGGAGTAATCGGTCACTTAGTTGGACAGAATCATATCACTGTATGTTAATGAATCAAAATTGATTTCTATACTGAAAATATGGAAGTAAAAGAATTTAGTACATGAAGATAAGTAAGCAATTGATGAGTAATGAAATCATTGGTAAAAAAAACACCCTTCTCTTCTACTGTTGACCTCATCATCACCATTCATCACATCTGAATAGATCTATAACAATACGAGGATTAATACTGAATAAATGTTCTATTCATATTTATACTACTTTAAATAATTTAAGTAGTTATATTGAATTGGTTAATTTTCATTTTTTAATTCAGTAATATACTCTTAGTAGCAAGAATATGTAGTCAAATGATATATTATTCATTCTGCTGGGAATAGTTTCTAAAATGTTCTACATCAGATATGCACCATAAAAGTCATTTGATTTGTTTGCGGGCTATGATACTGCCCGGGTTTTCAAACCGAAGCAGGTGGTTTTTTCTAGGGGGCCTCACCCAGAGCCTTCAACCTAAAGCTCTAATCCACAAGGCAGTGGAGCAACGTTAGGAGATGCAATCCCATGGTAACCGGTAACCAATAATCAGTGAATACGCCATTTGTTTCCTCAGGATCTTGGAGGCTATGTGCACCAATGATTTTAATTCAAGATTTTCCAACTCCTCTACGTGAATCCTCTGTATCCATCATCCCGGTTAAAGCGCCGGACATTCGAATTTCGTCCTCTCAATTTCGTAAATAACTTCCGTGGTATGAGAAGGCAGTGAGTAGGACTTCCTTGTCAGTGGTTGTATACACATGTTCATTTGAGAGCAGTTGAAGAGAGAGAGAGCTAACTCTCATCACGCTCGACCGTACTAGGGCATTTGGAGGGTTGGTGATTTGTGGAAAAATCTGTTTCTAAAATGATTGACATATTTCCAGAATTTTAATAACGTTAAAGTTAGTTTTCAATCTAAACAAATATCATCAATATGAAGTTGCGAAAGATTGTTGAATTTCACTAACTCCATGAATGGATCAATGTTAGATCACCATTGAAAACCGAAAGCGCTAGACAAGAGTTTCATAATAATATCCGATTGAATGATAAAAAAATGTTTTAACAACAAGTCAACACATCACTTAACGATTGTCAAATAGATGGTAACACACATCTTATAATTTGCTACTGGTTACTATCGAATATATGATTCTTAATTTAAGAAAATGATAATTATGTTTTAGAAATTTTCATTGTTACCAAATTGGTGACATAATTACGATTTTCTTTTATTCTTTGAACTATTGTTTAAACAACAGATATGAATCATTAATATCCGTTAAGCACTTTGTTTCAGTGGTTGAGATCATGAATCAGTTGAAGCCAGATCACCATGGAAAACCTGGAAGCACTGGATGGCCGTTTCGTCTTATTGTGAAACTCCTCAGCAGTGCGCATCCGCGAGATTCGAACCCAGGACATATCAGTCTTGTGCACAAACGCTTAACCACTGGACCACTGAGCCGGCATCCAGGTTTTCCACGGGGGGCTAATTTCAACTGATTCATGATCTCAACCACTGAAATTGCTATGATATCCACAAAACCCCTTCTGCGACTAAACATCATATGCATAATGGTGACTGGTTTCAAGAGGTATTTCCTGGAGTTCTAGTGAAAAGCAGTAATCAGTGCAGTTCAACTGGGTTTGTTGTGTGATACTAACTCACTGAAGACAATGATGGATGTGTCGCTCAATTTTGTGGATTAGTTTAAGTAAGACAACAACACCGTTCGATGCCGGCAAATTCAGTAGTCATTTAAATCCGTTAAGCACTTTGTATAAAAATCATAGATGGTTTCTTATCCCTAAGAATGTGGTATGGGCCACTCATATCGACAGATATAAGTAGTATGCATCATCAATCGAAAGTGAAATGCCTGGCGGCAGAAGGTTAAGAAGATCAATGACGAAATGAGAACAAGAACAGAGAATGATTAGTGTAGAAACAAAAAAACAATGAAGTATTCACTTTATGCTTCTCAGATTTTACTAAGCAATTCTACAATTTTGTACTCAAATATATTCAATTGTTGCCACCGAGTTTTTGTTCACTACAAGAATGTGTATGTGTGGGTTGGGTGGGGGTGTAGTAATCATTATATTGAAATTCCATTGTGTTCATTAAATTCGGTTACTTCAATACATCTAATGTCATTTTGACTTATCAAGTGAATGAATGAAATATAAATTAATAATACACATACAGTGAGTATACGTTTGACAACCAATTCAATGATCTATATTACCTAATTGACTATAGGTTTATAAGTATACTGATAAGAATTTGAGTACAATTAAATTTCTCATTGAATCATTGTATATATGAGGTAACATGGTCATTACTAATCTGATTTAAGTATATCTGATCAAACATTTTGTTTTTTACTGATCATCAATTATAATTGTCATGATCATGCTGTGAACTACTAATAGGTCATGTAAATCAAAGTATACTACATCTACTACTACTCCTCCTCCTCCTACTCCTACTACTACCAATATCACTACTTGTAATTGTTGAAAGAAATGACGTATCTTCTTTTTTACTCACTTCTAATGAACCTCTTATGATGAAGTTTTGATTTTCAACGGTGATTATATAGATTACAATTTCAATATGATTCTATATGTCATTAAATATATGAACATACATACATGCTTCGCTTTCAGTACATGCCAAATAGTTGCTCAATAAAAATTATCTGGAAATACTTATACTGTTTAAATAAAATTAAGTAGTTTAAATTTTCACTTGAAAAAGTGTCCATTTAATCGGGAGGGGATTTTGTGAAGATTTTAGTAATTTAATGGTTAAATTCATGGCCATTTCCTTCCTCATATGGGAATCCTCAGTAGTGAGCATCCACTATCTCGCACCTTGAAATTTAAATGGATTTGGATATGACTATTACTATGATTATAACAAAGTTTCAAGTTTTGATCTGTTTGTTCAAGTTATATGGAAGAACAGTAAGTGTAATGAAATGAAAAGAGTCAAAATTGTTTTATGAGTAAACATGAATTGATACCTATCTAAACACTTTAGAAAAATGTATGAATTGATTATTCTGTAGATTAGCATGGCTTAATTCACTATATCGACTTTTATACATAAATTTATGTCTTATTCATCATGAGTTCTTAATGAGGTTCATTCCCTCCATGGCAAACGTTGGGTACATGACGGACATTTAAAATGTTACGTAACATAATTTGAATTTGTTTCGACGTGTTGTACCTTTTCAAATAGACCTGTTTTATTGTTTTAATTTAGATACTGAGAAATCATGTGATGGTTCGAGTCGGTGGTGGCTGGGATACACTGAGTCATTTCTTATCGAAATACGATGAATGTCGTAAAGTTAATCCATGTAAGAATGCTTTCAATTCAGTTTTGAAGTTTTGCAAAGCTTTACTTGTTGGTATCAAACTATTTTACATTTCGTATGTTATTAGATCATAGTTTAAGGAGGTAGGGTTAGTAATAGTAATTATATGTTTATTAATTGAGATTAGTGTGTTCACTTAGCCTGAGTTTATGTCATCAATCCTACCGATAACAAAGTATGATAATGTTGCGTGAAGAACTATGGTAACTTCGATTTTTTTGACGACGGTCATTAGATTCGGTTACCGCTTACGTACTTACTTAGGCCTGTTACCCTCAATGAAGCATAGGCCACCGACCATCATTCTCCAACCAACTTTGTCCTTGGCCTTTCTTCCTAGTTCTATCCAATGTTGTTCATTCTTCTCATGTCTATCTCAATTTATCGGCGTATTGTGTTCTTTAGTCTTCTTCCTCTACTTCTTTGGCCTTGAGGATTACTAGTGATGAGGACTTGCCTTGTGACGCAGTTGTGTGCTTTCCTCAATGTGTGTCTTATCCACTTCCAGCGCTTCTCCCTGATTTCTTACTCCACTACTTTGTTCTGGTTTGTTCTCTCCCACAGTAGGTTGTGCTGATAGTGTAGTGTCTGGCCAAAAGATCCGAAGTATTTTGCATAGACAACTGTCAACGAACACTTGTATGTTGTGGATGATTGTTTTCGTAGTTCTCTAAGTTTCCGCCCCATACAGCAGAACTGTCTTCACATTTGTATTGAAACTCGTGACTTTGGTGTTGGTTGACAGATAGTTGTTTTGAGTTCCAGATATTCTTCAATTGTACATATACTGTTCTTGCTTTGCTTATTCTTGCATTCACATCTGTATCAGATCCACCGTGTTCAGGTTCTCAGGTATTGTATAATTCACTAAAAGATGAGAAAGTCGTTAATAAAACTATATACAGGCATATATTAAGTAATAAAGATTGATATGTTTGTATCTTAATTAGTAGAAAACTGATGTTTGTTTCTTTGTTGACCTTTTTGTGTTTTTGGTTAGTTGGTTCTTAAGAAGGTAAATAAGTGTAGGGATTTAGAGAGATATTATCAACCAAGAGATCATTAAAAACTTCGGGGATACTAAATAGATAGTTACTTGTAGTTGGGGATTGATTAGACCTTACAATGGGATCAATCTCTAAGCCACCATCTTTTCGCGTTTCTCGCAGAGTATGTGTTATATCTAGAGCCTCGTTTCTTATTGTACTACGTGTAACTTGAACACTTGAACGTTAGAATCCTTCCAAGCGGCAATAAGAAGACAGAAGACTAATGAAAGGAATGTTATTCCAGACAGTGCCAAATTATAGTACAAAAACTGTCGGGTATTTATAGTTTTTAGTGAAAACGAAATCATCGCTATAGCTATGCAATTCACACACAGGTTGTGATTCGCATTTCTACAATAGGGAAGCTACATGTAGAAATTCTGGAATATTCTTCTGAAAAATAGTTGGATGGGATGTCTTCGGTTCTTTCTGAAATCCTTAAAGCATCTTCGAGTTTATCCGTGTATGGTCCCCACAGTATGATAAATTTAGGCTGTTGAACTGAACTCCTATAGTCTAGATTAACTACTTCAATCGACTCTCAATAATATACAGAAAGTAAAGAGATTTCTCATTGTGAAGTAAAATTATTTGAAGAACTAGTAAAATCTAACAAACACTGAATATGTATTATCGTTCTAGATTACGATTTCCAAGTGTGTCAACCTATAACTATACACAGTATTATTTCTGCAGCAATTTCGAAACCCCCCCCGGTCTCCCACATTGTACGAGCATTCCATGTACCTAAATTAATGGTTGATCTGGTTTTTATAAGGGGTATCAGCCTGGTGACTTTCGAAGGAACTCGGCTTTTACTTTGAGGTGTCATAACTCTTCTAATTGAAGATCTTCTAAATCTCAAAGCAGAGCTTAAATGGTTCGAATTACTTTTTCTGATGGGCGTTATTTTAGCGAGTTATTTTTCTATGGGATGTGGTCGCTATCCCCATACCCAAACCTCCCCCTTTATCGGGGCTTGGTACCAGCTGTAACCTAAGAGGGGCTCTAGGCGGAGTTATATACTGTATTAACCTCAAGAAATTTGAGGTGTTTGACAAATATGACACCATTCAGTCTTTGAATTGATCTCAAATGATTCGCAGTCTGCATATATAGGATGTGGCATCACATTAGAATCAGGAAGTTAACGATACGTGATTACATGGGCATGATGAATGTTAACTTGGTGATTTAATATCATGAATACAATTTTAATTTTTGATTGAGATCATGAAGCGATGAATGTTGAACCACCATTGAAAACCTGGGAACACCGGACGGTTGTTTTGTCCTAGTATGAGACTCTTGAAGAGTGTGTATTCACGATTTCGGAACGCTTGATGTTAGACAATAACAAGTGGTACGTATGCCCAACCACAGATTACTACGACGCGCAATTCTGACCAGTGTTGGAGTTGGTTGGAGGAAAGTTAGAAGAAGCCAAAGCAAAACATTGTATTATTCATTGAAGTCACTATTTTCTTATCTGTGCCATGTTAGTAGATGCAGACTACTTGGTTGCGGTCCGTGTCACTATCGTTACCAATGGTTGGAGACTCTGTGTGACATGGCTCAGAATTGATCACAATGGCATCGGTGTATACACACGTTGTCTTCGCTTAAACTATGAGATGAGAATTACTTTATATATTTCTTCATAATTCTTTCTTTTATATATTACTATCATTGAAGTAACTACTTCTCCGAATTTGGTGTTGATCTTGTTGTGCTAATGAGATATGTGAACTTGGACCGATGTACATAAGTTCCTGGTCCTACGTCATAGCTGACTGACTGAGCTACTAACACCGGATCTGTGGTCTTAAAGTTGAACGTTCACATGCATAACCAAAAGTTCTAAGTCTGAATCCCATGCGCGAACTCATCAATCCTCACTGTGCTGAAATCGCATACTAGAACAAAACAACTAACTATCCAATACTTTCAGATCTAACATTCATCAATTAATGATCTGAATCCAAGAAATACTTAACATCACTAAAACGTATTTTTTCCAATTTCTTTCTTTCTTTGATTATAGTAGGATCATGTAAATTAAATTCAATGAATCAAAATTCCAAATTGAATGAAGATAAAATTCAAAACATGGTAGAATGTAAATTGAATGTTGTAAAAAAACGTACATCATCTGTAACTAAAGAGAAACAATCACATAGAGATAATGATCACCATAATGATGATAATGATAGTTCTAATGGCAAAGTACAATTGAATCATAAAATTGATTCAGAATTAATGAAATCAATGAAAAATATAAATGAAAATCAAATTCATCTAAAAAAATCTTTAGAAGAAACAAATTGTCTTACTAAATCACAAGTAAGTAGTATAAAAATATTCGATAAATATTTCTAACATGATTCAATTGAAGTTTGACTATAATGGGAAATCTGGATAGCCGTTTCATTGTATTGTAGGGCTCCTCAGCAATGTGCATCTATGATCCCGCGTCGGGGGATTCGAACTCAGGACTTATGGGTTCCCATACGCGAAGGCTTAAACGCTAGATTACTGAACCTACCGGTTCCCAACGATGTTAATTTCTAACTTCAACTAATCCACGAAATTGAGCGATACATCCACTAGTGTTTTCAGCAAGTTAATATTTCACAACTGAACCGTTTCAACTCCATTGGTTACGGCTTATCACTAGAACTCCAGAAAATACCTCTTGAAACCAGTCACTATTGAGCATATGTTGATTAAAACTTAATAATAAATTGAATATTCGTCAAGATTATAGTTTACAGACGAAGCAATCAGATTTAGAATTAGAGGTCTTAGATTTTGATACGAAATCATCAAGCGAGGAAGATTGAAGATATATTTGATAGGCTATCAATATATCGTGAATCGACTGATCTAATCTGACTAGCGAATGCAGGGGATGCTGAGCACAACGTTCCCACTGGTGATCTGGTGCGGATGCATGGCCGAGCGTCTTCAGCTAGGTGAATCCATTAAAACTAATGTGGCCAGCATCCAATGTCGAAGAATTACAGAGCTATTGATGTTGAGGATTTATTTACCGCTACAGCAATGTACATATTTAAAGAGTCTTACATTTCAACGAACCATCAATTCTAATCTTCTTTGATTTTCATTGGTTCACTAAATGATAAATAATAAATGATTTAACAACTTACACGTATTTTCTCTTTTTTCTATTTTATAACAGTTTTTCTCTGAACTCAATTTAACTTCATTGAATAATGATAATGATGATGTTGATGACTTGAATTGTTCTACACATTTTCCACGATTTATTATCCCTGATCAATATATGAAAGATCCGACCAGTTTATCAACAGATGGTGAAGAAACTAGTTTCAAGGATAATCTTACAAAAGATTGGTCAAATGAAAGTTTCGATAAGACACAGTCATTACGTAATAGCATTACTACTATTAATACTACTACTGCTACCACTACTACTACTACTAATACCAATAGTAATAGTCATAATAACGATAGTAATAATGATTCTAAACAAGATCATAATAGTTTAATTAGAAAACCATTCAATACTACTGATAAACTACTTAAACAAAAATCAACTATTACTATCATACGAAATGAATTAGATAAATCTAATATGAAACCATATATTGTAAATAGACCATGTTTACCAAATAATCCTACTACTACAACTAGTAGTAGTACTACTTATTATATTAATAGTAGACATCATAATTCTATACAACATCAGAATCCAATAGACAATAGATTACATAATAATCAAAATTTATCCAAATCATTAAATTCATTAAATATAAATTGTAAACAATTAATTGATAGAAAGAATTCAAGACCAGTTGAAAGGATTTCAGTTTTGCCTATCATGAATGATACTACTATTAATAATAACAGTAGTAAAAGTAATAATAATAAATTTACTAGGAATAGTTATACTACTCATAATCATCGATTACAATCAATAAAAAGTCATCATGTAACAGAAAGAAAATCTACAATGCAACAATTGAAATCATCACCGTTACATCATAATAATCATCATCATCAGAGTAGAAACCAGCAAAATCAAAGTAGAAGTAAATCAGCTAATATGTTTAATCGTAAATTATCATCTACATCTACATCAGCGTCAGCAGCTGCAGCATCGTCGTCGTCATCATCATCATGTAAACAATTCAATCATCAATTAATCAATAAACCAGTACAAATTGTATATACATCAGAAGAGAATAAAAGACATCCAGATAATTATGTAATAGATGATCATTTACATCAATCGAATCATTCTAAACAGATTAATCCATTAATTTCTACAAATAGTAAATTAAGACATGGTTCATTAATACCTATATCAACAAGATCTTATTCAAGTTCTCGCATTCCATTGAAACAACATTAATTGATTATTATTATTATTATTATGATTGAAAGTGCCTCATTTTGTTTGTTTCTGATTAAAATCATAAATCAATTGATGTTAGATCATTCTTGAAAACCTGGAACCGTTGGATAACCATTGTGGACTCATCAGATAACGAAGAAACAGTCATTCAGCGCTTTCAGGTTTTCAATAGTGATCAATTGATTACTTGATTCATGATCTTAATCAATCTTTATAATTTTTGTTGTTGCTATGCCTATGTAATCTCTTTTCATATTGAGATTATTTTCTTCTCTTCTTTTTTGATAAAGGAGAACAGAAAACACTTTTTTTCACATTACATTATTCATTTATTATCAAGCATTCTGTGGTCAGATTTAAAGTCTTTCATTGAAAAGAAAAGCAAGACTAATTTGAAAATCATCTTTTTATCATCATGTCCCATCTCTTTTTTATTATCATGATGATACTACTATTAAACATTTTAAGTAGTATATTTGGTTATTACCGTTTTCGTTTCTGAAAAAACTCGTTTGCAGTGCTTTAATCAATCATATTACGACGATTCATAATGATTATCATATACTATACTATACTATATTGATAAGAGTTAGTTATATTGGTTTCAC
The DNA here is from genome assembly GCA_944470205.2 of Schistosoma margrebowiei. Lineage (NCBI taxonomy): Eukaryota > Metazoa > Platyhelminthes > Trematoda > Strigeidida > Schistosomatidae > Schistosoma > Schistosoma margrebowiei. Next base: position 1,359,932 of record OX104026.1, on the reverse strand, counting down.
ACATCTTCTATACAATCTATATGGTTACACATACACACAATGCAATATGAATTACTTGTGATCTAATTAATGAGTCAAGAAGTATGATAGATTGTTTGGTAGTTGGATTGATGACTTGATTTAAACTAGACCATCTGGAAGTAGTAGATAGTCATTTCGTTCTAGTATGGTATTCCTCAACAAGACGAAATAACCATCGAGTACTTTCATGTTTTTCATGATGGTCTAACTTCAATTGATTTATCAATTCACTTAGTAAACTTACTAATAATATTTACACAAAAAAAATCCTTCTCTGATTGATTTTTTACTTCCCACGTTTGTTTCTATGACAACGAATGATTGATTATTTAACTTAAAGTATGATCACACTTTCTTTGTTGTTGTTTATTTCACTCATTTTCTTTGTTTGTTTGTTTTTCTCTTTTTTTACAAGATTGTTATCGATTATTTCAATGATTCTCCTTTATTTTTTTGTTTTTTTCTTGTTCTTATTGTTTATTATCTTGAATTTCTGTTGGTTAGTGTTTTTATTTCTTTTATACGATCTCATTCTATTCTGTACTGTACTGTTTATGTTTTGTTTTATTTTTCATTTTATAAGTAAAACATTAGTATAGATGATATTGTTGATGATTCATTTGTGAATAGAGTTGAAGGATGATAACGTTTTGAATGATTAGTTTCATTTTTAAGACAGTGGTCTTGAGTGCTGTTATAGATATGAGGACGGCTATCACTTCACGGTTGCCCACACCGTGGAAGCGTTCTTCTGAAGGTACCTGAAAGAGAAATTGGATTAGGCGTGGTCTTAGTGACCTGAGAGCGTGACTACAATGCATCAGGAAGAACGGCTTAAAGTCAGTCATACACGACTTTTGTGTGAGTAGTTTTCGCGCTAGCTCGATACTTGTTGAGAACTTTCCACTGGAGATAAATATCTGTGGGATAAGGTGAGGTGTGCATTTTTAGGATCGACCATTTCTAATCCCACCACTACTTGTGGGAAGGCAGCATCGCTGCAAATGCTGGTTGTCTGTAGGAAACACCTTACTACTGTCACACCCCTTCACAGTCAACAGTACGACTTCGCTCTTGGACCTTAGGTTTGTTGCTCTTGGTCTTACAGTTCTTCAGCAGACCTGTCTGACATGGTAGAATCTTGAGGAACGATTGTTCCAGCCAGTATTGCTCTATTGGTTCATCACGATAGGCAAGTCCGATCACCACGTGAAGGTAGAAATAACTGTCGGGTTCCATTTGTAATGGCTATGGTAGTTCTATGGTTGATACTTCAATCGAATTCTAATCAGTTTCAGTTGACATGTATATCATCTTATATATGGACATTGTGTCAGAGGTTTCTATTATAAAGATAGAATGCGATTACCAATGTTGTCCAAGATGTGTGTTTTGTTGTATTTGAGACTTGTTAGTTGAATGTATCTGCATCATAAACAAAGCAAACTTAAATTCATATCTGATGCACGAGTGAGTGGTTATCTGGCATCGGTAACTAAGTGGATAACTCCGAGATGGAAGAACACTCCTTTGATGAGTTTAGAATGAGACGAAAATGGTCATTCTAGAACAAACTGTCAGTCACATTTTATTTATTGCATACAAGGTTCTGAGTACTGATATTCCTATATAAAAGTGGTGTAAAGGTATAAGTTGTCTCTATTTTGTAGGAAATTCATGGAGACTTGACTATTTAGTGCACCGTTAAATCAGGATTAAGTAGTTTGTCTAAGAAGCAGATCGAGATTCAACTGATCGAACAGTTCCGCTAATTGATCTGAACCTTTCGAAGCAAATAGTTAAAGACATTGGCTTCAAGTAAATCGAACAATCACAATTCCTGATGAGTTGTGTTAATCTGTAAATGTTCTTTCTGAATCACGACGCTTTCAATGATCATCAGTGTAAGCAAATAACAAGAAATTCAAGATGAACTTGACGGAGTTTTGTTCTCTGAGATGGATGGTTTGGTCTCAGAGCTTTCATCATTCTTCTGAACGACATTATCAGCAGCACAAACTTCGGGTAGAAGTGAAGTGTTCTACTCCAAAACTACTGATTTCCACTAGACGAAAACTTATATTCACGATCATATTTTCAGGATGTGTGAGTATTGAAAAAGTATCAAGGATATTCTATTAATTTCAATCGGTGACTGACCTCTTAAACTGACAAGCATTAGGGAGAATCAAGATCTAAACACCATTTATTTGATAAGTAAGTGGAAATAGTGAACTTTGTAGGTTTCGCGATGTTATGTGTTTACATAAGTAAATGGTGCGTGTAAGTGTAGACGTACATATAATTTGAAGATACCTTTAATCCTTAACCATCAGCTGATGAACTTCAGAAAATCGGAAGGCACTAGATAGCTCTTTCACCGTGACTCATGATCTCTCAGGAGTTTCAGCCTGGAAACCATTTAACGCATAAATAAAGATCTTTCGGCATAGTGACATAAATATTATCACTTAATTTCGGAAATATCATTCACTGGTATCAGTTTTTAAATTCTATCATTCAATGATTCAATATTATCTGAAGCCAACATCGTTCATAGTAAACGACCTGCATCTACACCTCAAAACAGGAAAGGAATGAAATATTGGTGAAACTATAATTTAAGCGCCACTGAAATGACCTTAAATGTGTCCACCTAATAACTGGGATCAAATGAGCGTTATAAACCAGTATGAGGGAATAGAATTATGATCTTCAGTTGATGATTAAGGATCCTGAAGGAACAAATACCATATGAATCAATCGTTGGTCACTGTCTACCATGGGATTGTATCTCCTGACGCCGCTGCATCGCTTTGTGGATTAGACATTTAAGTTGAAGTCTCCGTGTGTAGCCCCTCTAGAAAACCACCTGCTTCGGTATGGGCACTCAAGCAGTTTCCCAGCCCTCATATAAATCTAATGATTTATGTGGCACATATTTATTTGATGCCTTTAAATAAGATAGAATGAAAATGGAACATTCATTACCTAGTTTGTGCTCGTTTGACACTATCTAACACGCCCATAAATCACAAAGTGGAAAGAAACTTGTGGGCTTCATGTTTTGAGATAGTTTTGTAAGCAATTCAATCCATTGGTTCGAAGTAAAGTCTCTGGAGTTATTGAATTTAATGAATTACTGTTGAGTAATCTTTTCATCCACTATGATTGGTGCTTAGATTTTCATAAGAAGATCAGGACAAAACCAGCGATAATCAAGTTTCAACGGGTTCCTAACTGATGATAGCTCCTTGAAAAGACTATTCACATATAGGACAGAAAACACTTTCTTCGAAATGACATTATTAAGTTTGTGATATATATTTATTGCCGTTACCAGTGGAGTTCAACCAGGTCTGTTGTGAGATATCAACTTACTGAAGACAATGGTTACGGTGGCGCAATTCAGTGGATTGGTTGAAGTTAGATATTAACACCGCTGAATGCTAGCCGGCCCAATGGTCTAGTTGGTTAAGCGCGTGGCGCGAGACCGATAGCTCCTGGGTTCGAGTCTCGCGGGGTGAGGGATCGTGGATGCGCACGGTTGAGGAATGGAATTACAGAGAAACTGTATCACCATTTTTTGTTATTATTGTGAATTGGTATTTCATTAATCTAAGTTTATTATTGTCTTGACTTGACTTATGTTAGACTACTGTATGTTTAGTGTTGGGTAGTTAGTTGGAGGATTATGAAAATTTTAACACTTTCTATAATTCATTTGGTATTATTGTTTTACTTATATCTTCCCATTGATGTTCAGGATTACAATTGGCATATGTAAATCCTGTGTGTATTGCCTCCATAATGCTGTAATTCACAAGCTTTTAAAAGCAAAGATGGAAAGTGGCTAGAAGTGGAATCCACGAATCGAATTTAATCTTATTTGGGACTTGTTCACTGGATCTATCTACATCCCAGACTTGTTGATGTTCACTCTAAGACTCGAACCCAGTACTGTTCACTTCTAATGCCATCGTGTTATCCATTCAGCTAGTGAATACTTCCTATAATTGATATGTGAGATTTTGACCATCTTTTAGTAGATACACTAATTGGAAACTTGTTGAAATTCTCTTTGTAATATCGATAATAATTTTATAAATTAGGGTCAATTATATTACTATTTAGTATCAGAAATATGATGAAACAAGGGTTTGTTCCAATCAAATTGATAAATTTTAAAATGAACATTTACAAACAATCATATTGTTGGGATATTCGGGAAAATATCCCAGAAATTATCCTATTAAGTCTAATGCTATTCTTGGACTTGGACATGGTATGATTTTCTTATTGGTCAGTACTTATTTCACGTGTTATTTTCCTGCTGGTCAATATTGTACAATGTTATTTTCTATTTTATGGTATGTTGTGGTCTGATTGACTGGTATATAAACAAAGTATGTTTGAAATATAATGATTCATATCTCAGAGGCTGAGACTTGCGTTCTGGACTCAACTACTGGGTTAGATAGGGAAGCGGGACCAATCAGAACCCTAGGTCGTTCTACGTGTTTGCGTGTCTTTGGTCCGATCGATAATTCGCTCCCCTCAAATCTGCTGCCGTCTCACAGTTATCACACATATGCAGTTTTATTCATGAATGATGAAATTCGATTCTCCACAAATCCCCATTCCGATGATGATAGTATTAATCATATGCTCACTAGTGACTAGATTCAACATAGATTTTATAGAGTTCTAGTGCATAACCGTGACCGATGAAGTCTAATCCGTATGTGAGGGTGTGAAACAGTTATCCATCTCCGACAATAGATGAAAAGTTGAGCAAAATATTGAATCGATCGAAGTTAGATGTTGACACCATCGGATACCACCAGCTCAATGGCCTAGAATTTAAGCGTTGGGTGATGAGATAGAAGTTCCTGAGTTCGGGTTTCATGTCTGCATCCGTGGATGAGGACTTCTGAAAAGTTTCATACTACGACAAGACTGTCGTTCAATACTCCCTGGTTTCTAATAGTGGTGTAGTTAAGAATTATTCACAGATTCAATTGTTAAAATTCAGAGAACATTATTATGAGTCCCACAATAGGACGAAACGGCCGTCCAATGCTTCCAGGTTTTCCATGGTGGTCTAGCTTCATTTGATTCATGAATTCAATTACTGAAACTATCAAAATTTTCACAAAATCCCTTGTGATAATATGTATATATACCGTTATATCTAGAGCTTGAACTGCGTACAACAAAACCACTCGAACGCTTGAACCTTTCATGTTATAATTTAGAAGACACAAGACGAGTAGGATGAAATCTTATTCCAAACAGCGTTAATTATGGTACAAAAACATTCGAGTATTTAAAGTACAAGCTGCAATAAATAAAAAAAACATCTAAAATGTGTTTTCCAGTATTCAACATGGATTCGATCTATCTACCACATGGATTTATGGACAAATAACATAGAGTGAGAATAATACACACATCATTATTCTGTAAGTGTTATTAATCCATTATTATAAATGTATTGCTTTAAGGGTAGATCAACAAACTTAAACATGGTTACATTCATATATAGGAAGAGTATTTATTACCATAACAATAAAAATGATACAAAAGTTTCTAACATTATTGTACCTGGATCCTGGAGAATAAATTAAAGGTGAAAAACAACAAATAAATCAGTTTATCCTTACTTACTTACGCCTGTTACTCCCAATGGAGCATAGACCGCCGACCATTATTCTGCAACCCACTCTGTCCTGAGCCTTTCTTTCTAGTTCTATCCAATGGTTGTTCATTGTTCTCGTGTTTATATGGATTTTTCAGAGTAATGTGTTCTTTGGTCTTCCTCTTCTTCTTTGGCCTTGAGGATTCTATGTGAGGGCTTGCCTTGTGACGCAGTTGGATGCTTTCCTCAATGTGTGTCTTATCCACTTCCAGTGCTTCTTCCGGATTTCTTCCTCCACTGGAATCTGGCTTGTTTTTTTCTTATAGTAGGTTGTTGCTACTAGTGTCTGATTAGTTTATCCTATGTACCTAACATAATAATAGTAGCATTTTCACCTAAAATAATCAAAGCAAAGGTCAAATCGATTATATCAAGTCAATAAATAAAATAATAATATACCATCGAAAATCAATAGAAATCAATACCCAAATCTTGTTACAGCTGATCAATTCACCTGATCCATTGACTAAATACAATAGTTTCTGTTTATATATATCGAATAATTTTGATTGACCCCTCTCCATGATTTATTTTAACCAATCAAATTAATCTTAACAAACAACCAATCAAACTGATCTTAATGAATAGCCAATCAAATTTCAAGATACCCCTTTCTGAAATTCTCCGGAGAAATCGAAGAATTTATTTTTTATTTTTTTGATTTACACTAAAGAATGAATTAGATCACTTAACATAGAAATTCTCTTAGATTATTATGGATCACAACGAACAATGTCATTTCAAAATATTACCTTCTCTCCCCATATATATATGAACGAGTACTATTCAATTGTTTCATGAATCTAAAGTATCTATTTTCTTTTGAAGGATCTAAATAGACAATGTTCAATTATCATAGTTCAATAAGAATTATACAAGTTAATCATTCATTGTTTTTTCCTATGAACAATAAAGTTTTAACACATTTTACAACTAAACCAGTTGAAATTTATTTACCGAGTATTATTACTTCTTAAAAGAGCAAGAACAAACATCCTAGTAGAATAGCATGAATTCATTTTATTTCGTAGGTTCTCGTCAGTTGCTTACAACCTGTGATATTTAAAATCATAATTACACAATGGGTCTGAATTACTTACATGAAAGAGTTTGATTGGAAGTTATATTGAAGACACATTCGTATAGTATAGCAAGGGTGCAAATCAATTTAATAGACTGAATATTGTAAATGTATACCTTATGTGATGAAAGAACATTGTGACAACAGTTCAAACGGTTAGGAACAAGTAAACATTGATAGAAATAAAATGAGTAGAGTTCGGTTGATAAAATAAGATTATTAATTTGGAAGATAGTTGGAATAAAACTCAATGATGTGATAAGTGCAAGAAAGAGTTAAAAAAATATTAAGATACAGCGAAGGAATATTAGTCACCAAGGCAAAGAAAAATTAATAACCATCTTTTGAACACGTAAATCAGGTTTTCGGCGTCTGATAGCAACTGCTTTAGCAATCTTCAGAAGACTGGAGTTTGTCTGCTTACTAATCACCTTGAATGATTGTAGAGTATCAACCTGATGTCCTGTGTCAAGGAGATGTTTGGTGATTGCACTGCTTACAGTCTTTCTTTCTCTTGTTCTGAGGCTTTTTGGAAGATGTTGAAAAAATCTGAGGTATGCCTTTCTTTCTGTTCGGCCAATACAGCTGCTTTGGTAGGTACACATAAATTTATAAAAACAATTATTACTTCAACTATATTACTTATCATTATTTCTATGATTGGAACAATAGGTAATAGTCTTGTTGTATGGGCATTTAGAAAACAAGTTAAACAAGGTATTGTTTCAGGCTTGTTTATTCTATTATTGGCTTGTAATGACTTATTTATTTGTCTTATTGTAATTCCATGTACATTATATTTAGATATTTGGACAGGGGATACAACTGATTGGATATGTCGTGCACATTTAACAATGAAAGGATTTGTTGTACCTGTTTCAGCATGTGTAGTAATGTTGATAGCAATGGAAAGATTTTTATGAATCTATTTCATTCCTGGTATACAAATGCAACGTACACATATTGTATTATCATTAGTCATTATATTTTGTATTGGTTTATTATGTGCTATACCAATGGGATTACATGTTCGTGCAATTGATTTATTTAAAGAACGTGATGAATTATTAGGTTGAAATACATTGAAATATGGATTATCCACTATGGAAAATGTTATGTCCTTTGGTCTGTCTACCCACTTTTGATGCTAAGGATACTTATCTAATCCAGATTAAAACCATGGCGCGATAAGTTGACCGACCCAAGCTTAAAGCTAGTACGCGTGAGTTCGAAGTGGAGTAGAGAGAAAACTATTCTATCACCTGATTGGCTGACAAGCACGCGGATGAGAGAAGACAAGACAACTGGTACACTACTCGATCTATTACCGGATTAGTGTAAAAAGGTACATGAATAAATAAGTGAATAACGAGACCATAACGTACAATAATTAGGAAAAATACAGTTATGTCCAAAGCTGGGGAGTAGATAATAGGGTGCAAAATATTATGTTTAAATTACAATATCTTCGGAACAAAAAAGGGTATGACAATGAATCATACATCGAACGAAAGCTCATGTCCTGTAGAATAAAATAGGGACAAAAATAAGTGTTACAGTTTTAAAAGGTTTGCATAAAATGAAATAACGTCCCGAAGAAAAATAGCTTCCATAGTTTATCAGGGCATCTTGTTTACTTGTTCACAATATAAAATGAAGAATGGCTTGATCAGTTACGTGTTTCAAAACGATGCGATAAAGATGACACATACATTAATGATCAGTTATACTGGTATCATCAAATTTGTGTACTCCTGTTATTTTTAGTATTGTTTCTTGGAACAGCTGGTGTATATGCTCTGATCTTTCTATTTGTTTGGAGGCATGAATCATTTATGTATGAGAAATATGGTAATCCAAAAATGAAAGGCAATTGGGTACGTATACATGCTACACCGAATTCTTCAGGTGATATAAATGATTCCAAATGGAATTCAATTAAAAAACGAATATCATTTCGTAATAAGTTAAAAGAATCAAATGATTTACAAAATGAACAAGAAGATAAACAAAATTCTAGTGTCTTTGAACATGAAGAAAGACAACAATTGGAACTTCATGACCGTCAACAATATGGACAGAGTTGCTTTGAACACTTGTCTAGTTTATCACTACCCCAACCATATTTAAAACAACAAACTTTGGGAATTCATCAACCCCTAACAGATATGACAACATCGACAAGTTTTGTCACATCTAATTTAGACAGAATAAGTTGTGTATGTTTATGTGAAAGAGATAATAACAATGGATTGATTAAAACTAGTCAGTGTTCAATTCCTAAAGATAAACTGTTCAATGACAGTAATACTGATAAAGAGAATGAAGAGTCACATTGTTCAAAGCTACCTGGTAATAAGAAAAACCAGTGTAATATAGAAATAAATAATCCTCAATTATCAAGAACTGAATTGTCAGCAGCTAATCTAGAACGTAGACGTAAACCACATGTACGCACAGCTCAAACATTAGCATTAGTTGCAGCAAATTTCATTATATCTTATACACCATATCTTGTTTATACAACAATGCCAATACAAATAAGACAAGTAGTTCTTTTAAAAGATAAACCACATTAGACTATTCAAGTAAGACGTATACTATTTTACATGTATTTCATTAATTCTGCATTGAATCCAATTACTTATTCTTGTATGAATATAACATTTTCGGGTTTGTATAATACAGATTAAAAGATAACATTGTAGTGTCGCTTGACATGTTAAGCCTCCATATTCCTTATTCTGACTTTGGACAGGCCAATCTATTCATTGTACTTGAGTCATATTGTTACCGTGTTAATTATTCGCCTACCAATCTTGACTGTTTTTATATGAGCGCATATCTGTGCGTAATATTTTTATCCTATTCATCATATGTCCGTAACTTATTTTTGTGTGATTATACATATTGATTAACTCTTGGTTAAAGGGGATTTGGCTTACTAGCCATCTCCACTCTGTGTCTTTTCTCTTCGTTCTGTTCCATTCGCTTTATATACAAAATATGTGTATTCAAAAGTTCATTCTCGTTATCTGACTCATTTAATTACGTTATTGACTAAGGCGATTTAAGTCGATGATTATATACGAGAAAAGGCAACATATATATATTCCAATAACAATCATTCATTACGATCACCTTGTAGTCAGATCCTGAGCCACTAAAGTGGAGAGCCCATCGAAAAACATCTTCCGATCTAACTGACGACAAAATAAAGGGCTCCACTAAAATAAATTAAAAGACAAACATCTAAATCAATAATAAATGATACCAATCATGAATTGATTTGTGTTGTATTATCACCGATTTCGTTGGGTAAAATATTCTCTCAAATTTTCATACTACTGATTGTCCATTAGTAGTGTGGTAGTTTGACAGGTTTCCTTGTTTTCTATCATCCATGGAATTATAGTAATTATGACAGAGTTCTGTACTTGTTATCAAGGCCATTCAATGACCCATTGTATGGTTTTAGCTGACAAAGTATAAAAGTTGAAAGTCTCTCCATTTTTTTTACGGTTCATCAATATCATTTAATTGCAAAACTGTTATCATAGGTTACGTCATCAACTGGTTTTACCCAAGATCAATTTGTGACATAAAGTCTATGACAATTCTACATGCTCCACAAAACCACCCACTGATCATTTATTATGGTTTAAAAGAAAATTCTATGAGCAGAAATAGATTAATCGTGATACTGAAAGGTCGGCCATTCTATAATAGATGATTTCATGGGTATATATTAATAACATGTCTCACACTAGGATAGAAAATCTATCTTGTAATTATCATTATAGGGTTGTGAAAATTATTAAGTATTTTGATTGAGATCATAAACTGATTGATGTTAGACCACTATTGGAAACCTAGTAGCACTGGATGACCATTTCTTGTTGTTGTGAGACTCCTCAGCAGTGCGCATCTTAGATCCCGCTCACAGGATTCTCTGTTGTTCAACCGTACTTGAAATCACCCTTTTTCATGGTGAATACTAATATTAACAATGATAATAATAATAATCACAACCAAATGATAGATGTGTATGTGGAGTTTGTTTAAATGAAATAAGGGAATAATAAAATGAATAGATAATTATTTTATATTAAAGTGAATAAGGTGTGATATCTGACTGACATTACCATTTCTAAGAATGAAATGAAATGATAAGTCTTCATGTAAAGATAATCATGATTACTGCTATGATTACATCACCAACGAAAACCCCTGGTAGACAATTGTGGGTTTTCTAAAGATTTCACTGTACTACTACTACTGTAGTGAACAAGAACACTGGTGGGGACAATCAAATGTATTTAGTCCAACAATTACAGTCTAACTCAACAAAATCTGAATACCATATAGTCAATCGTCAATTTGCAAAATATTCATGCATCAAACAAAAAAGGACTGTTTCTGTTGAAAACACCAATCCATTGTCTCCCATTCCATTGTTCATGCATTTTCTTACAAATTCCAATTTGTTCTCGCTCTACCTTTCTTGATCTTCGCCATCTTCCGCTGCCAGACATTACGTTCTTCCAACGCACGTTATATACTACTTATATCAATATAAGTAACTCACATCACACTACTACTGAATATCGAACACAAAAACATCGGTACGAACATATTTTCAAATACACAAAATATCAGTGATATGTTTAAGGATTATAGATCATCATTTATCGAGCATATTACAGGCAATACTATAGTGAACAAGAACCGCAGTGGGGACAATCGAATGTATTTAACACAACATTACAGGGCTTTTTAATAAAATTTAACAATCATAAAGTAAATGCTTAATTTGCATAGTGTCCATCGGTTGTCTCAAAATGACTCAGACTTCATTGTTTTTGCATTTTCATACAAATTGCATTTTGTTCCCATTCTTTACTGTTCGATCCTCTTATCTTTCTGCTGCTAGACCTTCTGTTCATGACTAACATCATATACTACTTACGTCAATATGAGTAGCATACATCACAATACGTATTACAATATTACATTTCATCTTATATACATACAAAATCCCTTCATTTGTTCTCATTACATACAATAATCTTCACCAACAATTAGATCCCAACTTATTTCATATTTAGCCCTATTATTATATTTTCATTATTGTTATCAACGAAGAACTTTGTTCAATATTATATGTTTGATGATAGTAAATGTTATAATTCTCCCTTATTACAACTCGACTATTCATACTGCTTAGTATTCTCGGACACTGATTCACTTGACAAGTCCCCAAATCAGAACACACTTTAACAGGAAAACAGATTATATGCCAAATAACAAGGTTAGATGGAAGTAAGCAAAAGCACAATAGGAAAAACGATTGTATATATTTATCGTTTTTACATTGAGGAGATTCTAGAATGTTCTCCAAGTATCGACTAGCGTTGATTGGATAAGAATTAGCCAATCAACGTGCACCAACGTAATTGTGCATCAAGTATGCTTTAATTCAATCTATATCCTGCTAACAGTAAATTATTTTTAACACAAAATATCTAAAATTGTTAGAAATCCTTATTTTAGGTGTATTCACTTTATGCAATTTTTAATTGTAATCAATGATCAATAGCAATTCTTGGTCATCCTGCAATGCCTTACGATTAGCCTTTCTATTGTAACATCACAATTCCATCATGGAATATATACAATGTATGTATTATACAATAGTCGTCTTGAAATACACATGAAAGGAGGGGGTGAATATAGGAACTATCATTGTTGTACTTCTTGAGTTTCTCAATGATTCCTTCGATTTTCAACTTGTCGTTTATACTCAGTAGCCTTCATATAAATGCACAATATTCAATCACTGCGAGGACAATGACTTTATACGAGACTAGTCTAGACTCTCTATAACTTATATGTTTATGTGGCTTCTATCTGATTGACGCTTTTTGTTTTGAAATTTTAGGTCATTCGAATATTTTGAGCCAAGGTCTAAGATAGTATCAGTTTTGGTTATTGCCATATGATCCACTTGGAAATAAAATCTTAGTTTGTTTCATCCGATACTAATCCAGCTATATTTGTATCGTCAAACTGAAGTCGTTACTTTTTATACCATACTAGCACATTGTCTAATTCTTTTTGAATAAAATCAGTAGTACTCTATACTTTGTCTCTGCATTATGAGTAGACTACTTTCAGTTCATCAGCGTACAGGAAAGCGTTCACCAGATTAAAGCAGCTAAACGCAGTACGCAGTTTGAGTCCTGAATATAACGGTATATATACATATTATCGGAGACATTTTGTGGAGATCTTAGTAATTTCAATAATTGAAATCATGGATCAATTGAAGCTAGACCACCATGGAAAACCTGTAAGAATTGCACAGCCATTTCGTCCTATTGTGGGACTACACAGCAGTGCGCATCCACAATATACATTTATATATATATGTTTAGCTTAAAGTTCATTTGAGAAATGTTAATGGTTAAATTATAATCGTGAAGTGAGAACATGTACACATACATACATATTTTTTCAAGCCAAGCATTGTTTAATAGATATACATTACTTCTGAAGTATTTCCGTCTATACAGATCATAATAATGTTCTCTAAATTTTAACAATTGAATCTGTAAATAATTCTTAACTACACCACTATTAGAAACCCGGAATTATTGAACGACAGTCTTGTCGTAGTATGGAACTTTTCAGAAGTCCTCATCCACGGATGCAGACATGAAACCCGAACTCAGGAACTTCTATCTCATCACCCAACGATTAAATTCTAGGCCATTGAGCTGGTGGTATCCGATGGTGTCAATATCTAACTTCGATCGATTCAATATTTTGCTCAACTTTTCATCTATTGTCGGAGATGGATAACTGTTTCACACTCTCACATACGGATTAGACTTCATCGGTCACGGTTATGCACTAGAACTCTATAAAATCTATGTTGAATGTAGTCACTAGTGAGCATATGATTATTACTATCATCATCGGAATGGGGATTTGTGGAGAATTGAATTTCATCATTCATGAATAAAACTGCATATGTGTTATAACTGTGAGACGGCAGCAGATTTGAGGGGAGTGATTTATCGATCGGACCAAAGACAAGCAAACACGTAGAATGACCTAGGGTTCTGATTGGTCCCGCTTCCCTATCTAGCCGAATAGTTGAGTCCAGAACGCAAGTCTCAGTCTCGGATATATGAATCATTATATTTCAAACATACTTTGTTTATATACCAGTCAATCAGACCACAACGTACCATAAAATAGAAAATAACATTGTACAATATTGACCAGTAGGAAAATAACACGTGAAATAAGTACTGACCAATAAGAAAATCATACCATGTCCAAGTCCAAGAATAGCATTAGACTTAATAGGATAATTTCTGGGATATTTTCCTGAATATCCCAACAATATGATTGTTTGTAAATGTTCATTTTAAAATTTATCAATTCGATAGGAACCAACACTTGTTTCATCGTATTTCTGATACTAAATAGTAATATAATTGACCCTAATTTATAAAATTATTATCGATATTACTAAGAGAATTTCAACAAGTTTCCAATTACTTCGGATTCGTTGGCCAGACACTACACTATCAGCAACAACCTACTGTGGCCGAGAACAAACCAGAACAAAGTAGTGGAGGAAGAAATCAGGGATAAGCGCTGGAAGTGGATATGACACACATTGAGGAAAGCACACAACTGCATCACAAGGCAAGTCCTCATCACTCGTAATCCTCAAGTCCAAAGGAGGAGAGGAAGAAGACTAAAGAACACATTACACCGATAAATTGAGATAGACATGAGGAGAATGAACAACATTGGATAGAACTAGAAAGAAAGGCCAATCATAAAGTTGGTTGGAGAATGATGGTCGGTGGCCTATGCTCCATTGAGGGTAACAGGCCTAAGTTATACGTAAGTGAGAATCAAATCTAATAACCGTCGTCAAAAAAATCGAAGTTACCCTAGTTTCCTGATAAGTCTTATCGATTGAACGTTATATTTGTTTCCTAAGCTATTCCGATGACCCGCACATTAGAACTACACAGTGACTTGAACACCAGAGAGAAGACGCATTGTATGAAAGAAATACTTTACTCCAATGTGCATTTTTGTAAAGAAAGCATGGGTATTATAGATGTTAAGGTTTGTTAAATCAACATCATATTCCAGTCAATCCGTTAACGACATATTATGCTACTGACCAATAGTAGCACGCCACGTTAGAATTCTAGAATGCTCTGTAGTGTCAGTTACTATGTTAAGCCCATAGAACTTATTCTAGTTTTCGGAAATCCTATTCGATTCATTCTACTTGAGTCATATTTTGACCTTGTTAATTATTCGCTTATCAGTCTTGACTGTTTTTATATGAGCGTATATGTGTGTTCATTTCATATCCCATGTCTCATCACATGTCTGTAGTTTATTTTGTCTGATTATAAATATTGAGTAACGCCTGACTAAAAATGAGTTGGCTTACCAGCCATCTCCACTGCGCATCATTCTTACTTGGCTTCACCATGTGCTTGAATGCTGTACATTTGCGGATTTTTATTAATCATTAGCAATGAATTAGCTCTACAACTGGTGTTCAGGCTTCTGAATAATTTCGAGTAAGTCCGTAATTCCACTAGGAGATTAGGCCTACCTTAAATACTCAGTTTACGGGATATTATTTATTGGAGCCAGATAATGAGGACATTAGCCTTAACATATTGGTGAGCCGCCGTTAAAACAGCTCCATCATGCTGTGATTGGCTAGGACTCTTCGGCTCTTTTTTGGCCTCTGGAGGCTCCGTCGAAGTTTTTCGTAAGCCGACTCAACATTTTCCACGTAACATTATCATACTTTGTTATCGGTAGGATTGATGACATAAACTCAGGCTAAGAGAACACCCTAATCTCAATAAATAAACATATAATTACTATCACTAACCCTACCTCCTTAAACTATGATCTAACAACACATGATCTGTGAAATAGTTTGGTACCAACAAGTAAAGCTTTGCAAAACTTCAAAACTGAATTGAAAGCATTCTTACATGGATTAACTTTACGACATTCATCGTATTTCGATAAGAAATGACTCAGTGTATCCCAGCCACCACCGACTCGAACCATCACATGATTTCTCAGTATCTAAATTAAAACAATAAAAAAGGTTTGACTGAAAAGATACAACAAGTCGATACAAACTTAAATTATGTTACGTAACATTTTAAATGTCAGTCAAGTATCCAACGTTTGCTATGGAGGCAATGAACTCACGATGAATAAGACATAAATTTATGTATAAAAGTCGATATAGTGAATTAAGCCATGCTAATCTACAGAATAATCAATTCATACATTTTTCTAAAGTGTTTAGATAGGTATCATTTCATGTTTACTCATAAAACAATTTTGACTCTTTTCATTTCATTACACTTACTGTTCTTCCATATAACTTGAACAAACAGATCAAAACTTGAAACTTTGTTATAATCATAGTAATAGTCATATCCAAATCCATTTAAATTTCAAGGTGCGAGGTAGTGGATGCTCACTATTGAGGATTTTCATACAAGGAAGGAAATGGCCATGAATTTAACCATTAAATTACTAAAATCTTCACAAAATCCCCTCCCGATTAAATGGACACGTTTTCAAGTGAAAATTTAAACTACTTAATTTTATTTAAACAGTATAAGTATTTCCAGATAATTGTTATTGAGCAACTATTTGGCATGTACTGAAAGCGAAGCATGTATGTATGTTCATATTTTTTATGACATATAGAATCATATTGAAATTGTAATCTATATAATCACCGTTGAAAATCAAAACTTCATCATAAGAGGTTCATTAGAAGTGAGTAAAAAAGAAGATACGTCATTTCTTTCAACAATTACAAGTAGTGTTATTGGTAGTAGTAGGAGTAGTAGTAGTACGAGGAGGAGGAGTATACTTTGATTTATATGACCTATTAGTGGTTCTCAGCATGATCATGACAATTATAATTGATGATGAATAGAAAGCCAAATGTTTGATCAGATATACTTAAATCAGATTAGTAATGACAATGTTACCTCATATATACAATGATTCAATGAGAAATTTAATTGTACTCAAATTCTTATCAGTATACTTATAAATCTATAGTCAATTGAGTAATATAGATCATTGAAATGGTTATCAAACGTATACTCACTGTATGTGTATTATTTATCTATATTTCATTCATTCACTTGATAAGTCAAAATGACATTAGTTGTATTGAAGTAACCGAATTCAATGAACACAATGGAATTTCAATATAATGATTACTACCCCCCACCCACCCACACATACACATTCTTGTAGTGAACAAAAACTCGGTGGCAACATTTGAATATATTTGAGTACAAAATTGTAGAATTGCTTAGTAAAATCTGAGAAGCATAAAGTGAATACTTGATTGTTCTTTTGTTTCTACACTAATCATTCTTTGTTCTTGTTCTCATTTCATCATTGATTTTCTTAACCTTCTGCCGCTAGGCATTTCACTTTCGATTGATGATGCATACTACTTATATCTGTCGATATGAGTGGCCCATACCACATTCTTAGGGATAAGAAACCATCTATGACTTTTAAACAAAGGGCTTAACGGATTTAAATGACTACTGAATTTGCCGGCATCGAACGGTGTTGGTGTCTAACTTCAACTAATCCACAAAATTGAGCGACACATCTATCATTGTCTTCAGTGAGTTAGTATCAACTTTGTCATCGATGACATTCTGGAAACAGCTCTGATGAATGTATATAATGGCGGTGTGGATGTGTTGCCTGGAGAAGGACTTCTCGACTTTGAGTATGTGGATGATATTTTATTACTGTGCGATAATGCCCAAGCCATTCAATCTGCACTTATTCAGTTGGCAATCAGTGTTCGTAAGTATGGTATGTGCTTTGTACCTTCGAAGTGCAAAGTACTTCTACAAGACTGGCAGGATTCTAATCCTGTACTCACCCTGGATGGTGAACAGACAGTAGTAGTCGAGTAGTTCGTGTATCTGGGTAGCTGCATAAGTACTGGTGGGGGTGTGAGTGGTGAGATCAATGCACGCATAGTGAAAGCCAGAGAGGCTTATGCCAATCTAGGCCATCTTTGGCGCCTTCGTGATGTCAGTCTGGCTGTAAAAGGTCGAATCTACAACGCGTCGGTGAGAACAGTTTCGCTCTATGCTTGTGAAACCTGGCCATCCGAGTTGATGACGTTAGACGACTCTCTGTGTTCGATCATCGCTGTCTCCGAAGGATTGCTGGTATTCAGTGGCAACACCATGTCAGTAATGCAGAGGTTCCGCATCGTTATCAGATATGGCTCAGAATAGGAGCCAGTGGCGATTCTGTTGTAACTTTCAATTACTTTCTTCATAAAAGTGATTGCTTCTTCCATAACTGAAAGATTTCTTCTGATTGTTTCCCACATTATTATTATTACTACACTACCTTACACTAATCTGTTCGTTATTGTTCTTTTTTACGCTCCTTAACTGTTTTTCTTCTTCTCTTCAAACTCTCATCGTTTTGTGTGGCGCATATATATTTGGTGCCCTCTTGTACCAATATTTATATGTTCAAATAAATAAATAAAAATTAGTATCACACAACAGACCCAGTTGAACTCCACTGATCACTGCTTCTCACTAGAACTCCAGGATATATCTCTTGAAGCCAGTCACTAGTGAGCATATGTTGATTAGTATCAGAAATGAGTTTATGGATATTATAGCAATTTCAATGGTTGAAATCATGAGTCAGTTGAAGTTAGACCACCATGGAAAACCTGGATGCCAGCTCAGTGGTCCAGTGGTTAAGGGTTCGTGCACAGATTTTCATCTTGTACAAATCTAGAACTTAAAGAGTTGCCTGCATTTTGAATTATTCATTATCATCACTTATGTGTCTAGTAGTCACGGGCTGATTTCATCTTAACCATTCACCGAAATGGATTTTTAAATCACTTAAACTAAACAAGTCACCCGGGAAAATTAACTTCGTACAATATCAACAGATTTATGTTTGTAGGTGATTACCTGTTGAGCAATTTAAGTAATCCTGTCGAGCTATTGTTTCTTTAACACGAGTAGTCGAGTTAGTAACTGATTTTATAGCATCTAAGGGTAGTCGGAAGTCTCTCAACTCTTAAGTAACCATTCTACTCCAGTCAGAATATATTATAAGAAAGCTCCGTATAGTATTTCTATGAAAAGATATGAAATGTCAATAATCAACTGGATACAATAATTAAGATCATCTAAGATAAAAGAAATCGAAAGCTTATCACACTAATCAGTCAATTCGTCACTTTCTACATTCGTTTGTCCTCAGTCTCTTGTTTACAAATGTAATCCCATATGTTGTAGTTCAATTTCACTCACACTGTATCACACTAATGACTGATTGGCGACTCGAGCATATTAATGATACCTTCATAAAATAGATTCATCGTAATATCGGGAGTGTCTTTTAGCATCATATGAAAGATGTAGCAGGTTAACCAGGGTCGTTGTAAATACATTCACTTAACGCTCGTAACAATCACTTTCGATTTATGTGCATTTCTTCAACATTTGCTCATTTCCAGGCATAACTCATTCATGTGTTTCGACTCTTTGATTGAATTCATATACATATAAGAACTGATAAATATTCAACTATTTAATCAATTTCAATGATTAGGATCATGAGTCAGTTGAAGCTAGACCACCATGAAAAACCTGGAAGCATTGGACGGTCGTTTCGTCCTATTGTGGGACTCCTCAACAGTGCTCATTCACGACCTCGTAACCTGAGAGATTCGAACCCAGGGTTTCGCGCGCGGGCACTTAACCACTAGAACACTGAGCCGGCTGGTATCCAACGGTGTTAATGTCTAACTTCAACTAATCCACGAAATTGAGCGACACATTCATCATTGTCTTCAGTGAGTTACTATCTCACAACAGACCTGGTTGAATTCCATTGGTCACTACTTCTCACTCCACAAAAAGACCCATCTGATATTTAATCAATATATGATTTATTTATTATCATTTTCTTCTTTGAACTCTTTAAGTTAGACTGTATTGATCAAGGCATTGTTTAACATAAATATTTATTTTTGGTTATCTATCGTGTACCTGTCATAAAGTGATTCAATTTTTCTATAGAGTATTGATCGTATATTTAATCAAATGGTAATAGAATCTTGGTAACAGGTAATATTATAGTAATATATTGTGAAAAATAGAAAATAATCGAATTGTTGTTATTCTCAGTATAGGGTTGTGGAGATTATTACGTTTTTGATTTAAATCATGAACTGAGTGATGTTAGACCACCATTGAAAACCTGGAAGAACTAGACGACCATTTCGCCTTATTGTGGGACTCTTCAGAAGTGTGCATCCACAATCCCGCTCACGGCATTAGAACCCAAGGCCTTCACTCTGACTGACCGCAGTACAATGGAAGATGTTCGCGCAATTTCGTGGATTGTTTGAAGTTAGACATTAATACCGTTCGCTGCCGACTCAGTGGTACAGAGGTTAAGCGTATCTCTGGTCTGGACCCAATAATAGTTGGTCTATCATTCTGTGATTTTATATTCACATCCAGAAGGATATATTTCACAGAGAGCTAAGAGATAAACATTTATCAATTGCACACATGGAGTATCAAATGCTGCTGTTAAAGGAAGTCGACCTACATCAGGTTGGTAAAACCCCTCTACATTTCTCAATCATTACTAGTCAATGATTTCCATTCAATCTTGTGGCAATAACAACTTCACTTCTGTAAAAATTAATGTGAATTCCTTATTCAAACTTGTTTGTTTACTTCAAATTCCAGTCAAAACAGACAACGTGTAATAATGTCGTCAATACAAGTCAACATATATATATTACTTACATTCGATGAAAATGTACACACAAGGAAATCCGTCATTGAAAGTGCAATGATGTCAATAATTGCATTATTCATTGAATTAACTGACATCCGCATATTCAAATTAGCTGACTGCGATCTACCTGGACTACCATAGACAGTGTAGTTTGGATAACTGTAGGGTAGTTGAGTAAAAATATTCGGATCATCTGTCGACAAATAAACACTTCGCTTAGCTTGAACACAGTTATTTCTTCTAATGATTCTTTCAGAAACTGATAAGTCTTGCGGATTGAACGCTATATTCGTCTCCTAAGCTATTCTGTAACCTTCAAGCTAGAACTATACAGCGACGTGAACGAAAGAGAAGACGCAAAGTATGCGAGAAGTAGTTTACTCCAAGAATCATTTTAATACAGAAAATACAAAGTTTTTATATTTTAAATGTCCTTGGGTTTCTAGAAAATTCTGGAATACTACTAAACATAGTAGCAGTGTAGCAACCAGTCAATCAGAACCTCTACATGTGACGTTTCGCTTCCTTGATATTTTTGGCAAAAACTTCAAGCGAACGCTGATTGTGCGAAACGCGTCTTAGTGATTCTTGATGCCCGCTTGTCTTTTGTAAACAATTTTCTGGATCACTCCAACGAAACGGATCCAAATCTCTCTCCATTCATGTCCTAACAGTTTTAAAAATCACAAATTAGATTCATTCCGTATAATAGTAATAATGATGATGAAGTAGTTAGTCTGAATACGAAGCGATACAACTAGATATAATATAACATTGGAAACATTTCCTATTCTCATAACATACAACTTCTAATCATTCAAATCGAACTCTTAAGACTAAAAATAAAGTGAGTTCTCCGTGAATATTTTCATGTTGTCAATCACCAACTTTAATTTGTCAATGTTGTTTCATGAGTCACGTCTATTCGGTAGTACCGTACAATTTTAATAAAGAATTAACTGAAACATACATCAGTGAAAGTTAACAGATTTATAAGAATGTGAATATAAGCTAATAACTTTGTATAAAAAATATTGAGCAGGATAATGTTAGACACTAAAACCTAAGCGGAATAAAAATGTCAGTGCAAAACTGAATGTACAGTGATATGTAGTCTGTTGAAACAATCTCACTTCATCAGTTGAATCCAGTCATGTTTAGTTTGGGTCTAAACTTGTAAGCAGGTGCAATGAATAATTTGTTTTTCATACCCTTTTGGTTTTTATTATGTATATCTTCATTTGATTGAACTA
Source organism: Schistosoma margrebowiei (assembly GCA_944470205.2). Classification (NCBI taxonomy): domain Eukaryota; kingdom Metazoa; phylum Platyhelminthes; class Trematoda; order Strigeidida; family Schistosomatidae; genus Schistosoma; species Schistosoma margrebowiei. Next base: position 1,337,950 of record OX104026.1, on the reverse strand, counting down.
GTTTTACTAACACTGAACCGTTCCAGTAAGTTTTGACAATTTCCACTACATCACCATACTTCAAATTTACCTTCATATCTGGAATGATCACATCAAATTTCATTCTGCTGTAATCTTCTTCATGATATAACTTATCGATTGAATGAAATAATTGTGTGGCATCACCCAAATCCACATGACGTGTTTGCATCAACTCATAAGCTAAACGACAAACCTAAGAAAAATAACAATAAGATCATATATGAAATGTGAGGATATTCACTGAGATTATCAGAATATTTCATCAAATTTTGTAGATGAATTGCAACCACTATGTTTTCATGGATTATGATTTTGAATAAAATTCCATAAAACTGTTGATCCTAAAATAAATACATTCAGTTTGAAGTGGTGAAGATTGTTGAGTTTCATTAAAATCATGAACGGATCTAAGTTAGACAGCCATTAAAACCTGGCAGCACTGGACAGCTGTATCATGCTAGTGTGGGAATCATCAACAGTGAGCATCCAAGATTCTGCACGTGGGATTCAAACACAGGACCATCCTTGCTCACTAGCGACTAGCTTCCAGATGTAACATATTCAAAACAGTTTTCCATGACTTGTGAAACACATTGAAACAGATATATATGTCAATATCTACGTATTGATTATCGAATAAACTTTTCAAAAATGGCGATGTTGTTATTTCATTCTCTGTCGGGAACAACAATCGCAGAAATGAATTGATACAGGAATGCTCAAAACATTATTCACTTTCTACTTGTTATAGCCCAAAGCCGTCAATCAGAAGCAGAGAATTATCGATCGGACCAAGGATGCGTAAGACACGTGCGAGCGGCCTAGAGTTCTGATTGGTTCTGCTTCCTGCCTAGCCCAGCCAGTAAAGTCCAGAACACCAGTCTCAGCCTCTGAAATATGAATCCTCATATTTCAAACATACTAAGTTTATATACCAATCAAACAGACCACAACGTACCAATAAAATGGAAAATAACATTTGTACAAAATTAGGCCAAATGTGGCTGTGAATGTGTGAGGCAGTGACTAATGGACAGGGCATAATTCAAGAATGGTAAAACGGATAATAAAACTTTATGGGTCAAAATAAAGTTTTTAATACGAGGAATATGAATAGTTTAGTTATTTAACAATGATACGATAAAAATGTACGTTTAGTATTGGTCCATAAAAAGGATCCCAAAGTTGCCATTCATTATGTTTATCGGGACCTTACACTACTTCAACGTGTAATTATAGATTCGTCATAGTAACTAATTCGTAATAAGGATAAAATGCACAACTTTATTTTAATGAACACAATCTAAAAGTTCTGCTGATAATATTTGAAGTAGACAGACTACTATACGCTTTATTTTACATTATTTTCAACTTAATATTGGTTGCTCTCTAATTCTATGATTTCCTATGAAATGATGTTAGCGGAAGAAGTCACCATAGAACAGGTTGGTGAAAGACCTCTACATTTCTAGATCAACGACTTTCATTCAATCTTGTGGTAATAACAACTTCACTTCTGTAAAAATTAATGTGAATTCTTTATTCAAACTTGTTTGTTTACTTCAAATTCCAGTCAAAACAGACAACGTGTAATAATGTCGTCAATACAAGTCAACATATTTATTACTTACATTCGATGAAAATGTACACACAAGGAAATCCGTCATTGAAAGTGCAATGATGTCAATAATTGCATTATTCATTGAATTAACTGACATCCGCATATTCAAATTAGCTGACTGCGATCTACCTGGACTACCATACACAGTGTAGTTTGGATAACTGTAGGGTAGTTGAGTAAAAATATTCGGATCATCTGTCGACAAATAAACACTTCGCTTAGCTTGAACAGAGTTATTTCTTCTAATGATTCTTTCAGAAACTGATCCAAATCTCTCTCCATTCATATCCTAACAGTTTCGAAAATGACAAATTAAATTCATTCCGTATAATAGTAATAATGATGATGAAGTAGTCAGTCTGAATACGAAGTGATACAACTAGATATAATATAACATTGGAAACATTTCCTATTCTCATAACACACAACTTCTACTCATTCAAGCCGAACTTTAAAAAAAATAGAATGAGTTCTTCTTAGTTCATAGTTTGCATTATGGTCTAGACTCAATTAGACAGCAGTGGAAAACTAGGGTGAATAGAACAACTATCTCGTTTTATTAAGGGACTATATCAATGACTCCCTTATGGAACAAAGTCAGTAAATTTCAGTATCACTAATAAAGTCTAACCTTTAGACAAGTGAGCCAAGATCGATTCTTGAACTAAACATGTCCACTGCTCACACACTGTTAATGACCGTCAACCTGAGATTGAACTGTAATGTAAACGATAAAACTTCACAGCCTCAAATCTACAATAACAAGTGAATATTCCACAGCATTTTGCTTTACATGTTAACTAACAAATTGTTCTCAAATAATCTTTAATTTATATTTAACACTAAATCATTACTGTTTCTTATTGAACTGATATCATAACGTTGAGTAATTGTATGTTATATTCTGAAAATCTTTCAGGATAATGCCAGTGCTTCCCAACCAAATTTTCCACGTTTCCTTCACACTACAATAAATGGGCATAAGTGTCAGAATTACATTTCTCAATGAGTAAAGATTAACTGAATGTAACAGTTTTGATATTTGTAAAACCTCATTATCAAAACATGCAGACAACTAACCAGTTGGAATTGTCATGCTGATCTTGCTTAGAATACCGATTGATTTTTATGAAGTGCAACTTTGTGCTGATTAGCTGGGGAGTTTCACACAGCATAATACATTCGTCTACGGTAAACCCACTGCGATTTCCAGTAGATTAGTTAACGATTTGCAGAGGTTCACACTTTCAAATGGAATGATTAACTGAAGGTCTTGATACTAGTAGGTTAATTCATCCATAAAGCGAAGTTGATCTGATTGATTTGCTAAAGTAATATCTTATTACATCTTCATTATAACGTTTTAAAATCACGGAAATCATATGACATGAAGACTGACTTATAACAGTAGTTACATATTTGGCTAGCAGTGAAATCCAGGATGCGCGTTTCGTCCTATTTGGGACTAGTCAGCTGGATGTACCTGCAAGCTTGTGACCTAAAACAATATCGATACAGTCCGCACACGATGCACATATGACAACAAAAGACTAAACATTTGCAGTCCTAGATAACAATGGGGAGATACAAGTAAACAACACCAAGTGAATTTAGTAGTTGCATGGTTTTTTAACGGCTATTTACATTCGTTATTTACATGATAGGCTTACTTTTCTTAGATAAGTGACTGAGCAATCAACGATTGCAAGAGGTGTGAGGATGTGTCATGAACTATGATAAGAACTTATTCACGTACTTGTAATCTGAGATTAAGATATTCACATTACTGTTTGTCTTTGGACTATTTGTATTGTGTCATTTATCTTGGTAATAAAAAAGTTAGAGAACATAATAAAGCTTATCTGAATAAGATTATTTATTATTCCATATGATATTGAGTTAACTAGAAACGTTTTGCAAAAACAGGTAATATAATGGTTAAACTTTCGCAGGAATTCATCCGATATAAAAATATTTCGTAAAGTGAAGTGATAACCACAGAGAAATTTACATGCTTTGTAAACGTTGTACGTAGGATATTTTATATGGAGTGTGTATTTACTAACTTACTTACACCTGTTACTCCCAATGGTGGAGCATAGGCCGCCGACCATCATTCTCCAATCCACTCTATCCTCGACTTTCCTTTCTACTTCTATCCAAATGTTGTTCATCCTTCTCATATCTGCCCCCATTTCTCGGCGTAATGTGTTCTTTGGTCTTCTTCTTTTTCTATGGCCTTGATGAATCCATGTGACGGCTTGCCTTGTGCTTTTCTCAATGTGTGACCTATCCATTTCCAGAACTTCTTCATGATTTCCTCCTCCACTGGAATCTGGTTTGTTCTCACTCACAATAGGCTGTTGCTGATGGTGTCAGATGAAAGGATCTGAAGTATTTTGCATAGACATCTGCATCAGATCTATTGTTTTCATCAATGATGCTGCCCAGATAATCAAAGATTTTTACATTCCTCGAATCTTCTCCGTCAAGTGTGATTTGATTGGTGTATGCCGTGTTGTATCGGAGAATCTTGCTTTTTCCTTTGTGTATGTTGAGACCTGCTGCTGCTGACGCTGCTGCTACACTGGTCAATTTCTACTGCATTTGTTTATGCATGTGTGATAGACAGATCATCTGCGAAGTCTAGATCGTCCAGCTGCATCCTAGCTATCCACTGCATTCCGTGTTTCCTCCCAGATGTTGACGTCTTCATGACCCAGCCGATCACCAGGAGAAAAAGAGAGGGTGAGAGTAAACAACCTTGACTGGCACCGGTCATTACTTCAAACGAGTCTGGCAGCTGTCCTCCATGAACAATTTCGCAGTTTAATCCATCATAAGAATTCCGTGTGATGTTGACTATCTTATCAGGAACGTTGCAGCGTCGAAGAAGCCTTCATAGTGTTGTCCTGTCCACTTTATCAAATGCTTCCTCGTACTCAATAAAGTTGATGTAGAGTGATGAATTCCACAATCATCCGTAGTGTTGCGATTTGGTTGCTTCACGACAGATCCTTATAGAATTCAGTCTGTTGATCTCGAAGTTGAGCGTCTACAGAATCCTTCATTCTGTTTACCAACACCCTATTGAAGACTTCTCCTGATATTGAAAGAAGAGTGATGCCTCTGTAATTATCACACTTACTGAGGTCTTCTTTCTTCGGTATCTTGATCCGGTGTCCTTCTTTACAGTCTGTTGGTACTTCTTCCTCATCCCAAGTCTTGCTGAAGAGAATGTCGAGTATCTTTGCAGTTACTGCCACGTCTGCTTTCAATGCCTCTGCTGGAATGTTGTCTGGTTCAGCTGCTTTGTCGCTCTTGATTTGTTTGATTTCCATGCTGATATCTTCGATTGTTCATGAGCCAACTTCTGTTCGGAGGTCCGTGTGTGCGGCTTCGATGTTGGGTGTGCTCAGTGGGGTTGGTCGATTCAAGAGTTCTTTGAAGTGCTTTATCCAACTGTTTCGCTGTTCTTTATTATTGGTGATTACTTTGCCTTCCTTGCTTTTCACTAGTCGTTCCGGTTTAACGATAATTTCCAGAGAGCTTCTTTGTTGTATCATATCCCTCACTTGCACCGTTCTCCGTCGTCATTGCTAGATATTCTACATACTTACGTTTGTCGTCTCTGATGCTTCTCCTCACTTGCTTGTTTACTTCTGTGTATTCAGCTTGTGCCTTGGCTTTCACTGCTTTTGTGCGGCTGATATTGATTACCGCCTTCTTGTTCCTCCTTCCTAGAATCTTAACGTGAAGCATACTTGCAGGTACTTCTATGTCTGACTTTAGTGCTTCAGCTGGTATATTGTCAGGTCCTACTGCTTTCCCACACATCATTTGTCTGATGGCCATCCTAATTTCTCCGATCTCAGGCTGAGTGACATCTATAGGCAAGTATGTGTGTGTGCTTCTTCGATGTCCGGTGGGTTCAGTGGAACAGGTCTATTTGAGAGTTCTTCGAAGTGTTCCACCCACATGTTCCTCTTCTCTTGAATTTCAGTGGTTGATTTGTCTTCTTTGTCCTTGACTGGTCTCTCTGGTTTACTATATATCCTTATCAGTTTATTCGTCGTTTCATATAGTTGTTTCATATTTCCTTCTCTTGCATCGTTCACCACTATCGTTGCCAGCTCTTCCACGTATTTCTGCTTATCAGCTCTAATGCTCCTCTTCACTTAATCGCCTTGATCTTCTCTGTTCTCGTTCGGCTGTTGTTAATTGCTGTCTCTTTTTCCGCCTTTCTTGAATCGCATCTAGTGTATCAACAGTAATCTATTCCTTGTGATGGTGCTTCTTGTGGCCCAGAACCTCATGACATGTTTAAGTGATTGTCTCCATGATTCTCTTTCAGTTGTTCTACATAGTATATCCCTCTCTATTAAGTAGATCGTGAAACGCCTGGAACCTATTTCTGAGGCCTATCTTGAATTCGTTGGGTCTGACAGTATCTCGAAGAAAGACCGTATTAAACTTTCTTGATGTTGTCCGCTCCGTTGTCCTGTGCTTCTTGAGCTTTACTTTCATCTTGGCGACCAGAAAGTAATAATCTGAGGCTATATCACCTCTTCTCATGGTTCTCACGTTCTTCATCCTTCTGAAAGTTTTATTGGTACAGATATGATCGATTCGGTTTAGTGTAGTGTGATCCGGTGAAATCCATATGGCTTTGTGGATGCGTTTATGTGGGAATATGGTGCCATCTATGACCAGTTTGTTGAAGGTACATAAGTTTGCAAATCTCTCACCAATTTTGTTCCTTTCTCATAGTCTATATCGTCCCATAATGTCTTCATATCCGGTGTTGTTCATTCCAACCTTGGCACTTAAGTCTCCCATCAGAATGGTCAAATCCTTTTTGAGCATTTCTCAACGATTGACTGCAGCCTATTGTAGAATTGATCTTTAAGGTATTCATTGTAGTCGTTCGTAGGCCCATAGCAATCGATGGCATTCATTATAATGCACTCTTCCTGCGTTCTGAAGGAAGCTTTAATGATCCTAGGTCCATGAGATTCATTATTGTTTCTAACTGCCCAAAATCACTAAATTTCGTACATGAAACGCTATATTACATTACAATTGATGTTCTTGTGGTTTACAAAGTCACCCATAGAATACCATCGCACATGTTCTGTGCCTCAAAAATCTATTCGTTTCATATCATGAAAAGTATGGCCATGCATATCAGTAAGTTCATATTTTATGCACATAAATTGTACTCAATTACTTTGACGTTCTACTTGAAAATGCATGTAATTTTAATCCTCCCAGTTGCATTCAATTTCAGTTTTATCATTCACTTCTTACCTAATCTGTTTAAGTCATTGAATCATCTAATTATACGTGCATCCATTTTACGAATTATATATTGTTATCATTAAGGAAAACACTGAGATCCATAGTTAAGCTGATCAACTATCATTTACCTACTACTATACTACATACTAATGAAGAACTATAACTCAAAAAACTCACTTGAACAGAATACATCTTAATTTAATTTACATTTGATCAAGTACACATCATAATGGATAACACATTCATTGTGATTAATCATGAATTGAAATGTGATTAATTAATTAACGAAGTTCCATTTATTGATTAAATACAACTGAGATAATCTTATTGACTTACATGTCTCTTTGACATAGTCAAGAGATGAACACTGTGTAAATCAAAGAAATTATCCACATGTTCCATGTACTCGGATAAGTTATGAAACTGAGCCTCCCAAATTAACTACAAAAAAAGTACATGTGCAAGACGTGATCATTAGAACTTTCAATTTCGAAAATATTAAACTATAGTTGTCAATGACAAGATGCTCTAACTCAACCCCCTTACATTTTCATAAACTTTATTCTTCATGAAGTATTTACACCATAACGTTTAAACTAGATATTCCTACCCAATTTCTATAGCAAAGTCAGCTGGCGAACTGACCCTTGATACACTATTCTCTCATATGAATTTCGTTTAACTTCAAATCTATTTGACAAAGATCATTGAAAACATTGAAGATTCAACCAACACAAGAAACTTCAAACTGAGTATGCAGAAAGACAAACCCCACTAATCGAATACTCACTTATAGCAGCGAAAATGTACTGACGCAAAAATATGATATTTACAAAAACCATTCAAAACAGTAAAGATATTAAAGCATCACAGGGAAAAGAAACTGAATGCATTTCGGAAAAATGGTCTGATACAAAACATCAACAAGGTATGCTCGTTAAACATAACGTCAAATGAGAAAAAAAGAATTCAGCAAAGAAAATTTTCTTTTCGACGAAATCATTTACTTGAGCTGTACATTCGTATATATAGTTATGGGTTATTTTATTAACGTCAAATACAAAATCAGTACTAAACATCAGCAAAGGGGGAAATTCTACTCTATCCGAAGAACATCTGCAAGATCACGAACAGGTTTGTAGGACTATAAGAAGTAAGTACAGCCTATAAGCAGGTACAATATTTATTATAAAAACCCACGGCTATAATGACAAATAAAAGCAAGGGAAACATTATACACATGAGAAACTGCGACAAATACGACACAGTGAAAAGCGGTCACACTTTCAGTCCATTCCTGTATGAGCATTGGTTAGCCGTTATTTGCCTTGACGTACATGTGCTTATATAAATGCTTGTGGATAACTTTTAGCGTACATTAAATTGGGGAAATGTCCGAACTTCGACAGAAGAAGCACAAAAATCTCAGGAGAATTTAAAAAGCCTGAGACTTTATTCAATTAGCAGGTGTATCGAAATCAACCGAATCTACCAACCAGTATTCTATTGAGCAGAATGATAATGGTTTCTGAATGACCAGCCCAGTTATCAAAAGTATTTTAATCCAAAGACAAAACTGGAAACGTGTCTTTCATTCTCAACAGTCACTGTTTAGATTCTGAACAATTAAGTGCATCATACTATATTCTGACAACGTATATGAACAAACACTAACCTTATCAGTACGCCTGATATGCACGCCAACAACAGGATCACCACTCGTTTTAAAGCTCTTCAAGGTTACATTGATTAATTGTGCTAAGTGTGGCTTTGGACGCAAAATGTAGGCCGCTAGCTGACCAGCAAACCAAACAAAGGGTGCTTCATGTAAACGTAATAATTCTTTATTCATATCTATCGGGAGAACATGTGGCAACCAGTTGTGTTCTTTGTGAACCTTTACAATCCAAGGACAATTGATGCTATCTGAAGTAAACAAGAGAATGAAAATATTGTTTTATGCTGCCTACCAACCAACCATAATAACTGTTTTGTAAGGCGGAAGCTTACTCAGTCGTAAAAAGCGATTGAATAAGATTTTATCCATATTAAGAGGAGCAATGGAACATGAAATATTACCAATAATAAGGTTCGTTTACCCGTTCTTTCACGTAGATAGTAAAAATCGTTATGTTATTTCATGAGTTCTAGCCATACTGTATTTACATGTGTTTTGTCAAAAAACAATTGAAAATATTCAACTAAACAGTTCAACACAATCACTGGGATCTGACATTTACAACAAACTAATGATAAATACATCGTTTACACACCTGATCTTTTATCTGAGTCCAAATAACTGCATTTGTCAGAAAGTGGTAACATGTTCTGATGAAGCCATTCTCGAAATATATCTCCAGGATGATGTTTCTTCAATACTAAAACACGCTCATTTTCAAGAGCCAATTGTAAGCAGTATATGAGTTGATGCATACAACAACCCAATCCACACAAATTAGTGAAGTCAAATGTTACATATTTGGTCATTTTACAATCTGACGGATTCTATATGTATATGATCAAAAGGTAAATTCCAAATTTTTGATTTAATAATAGTAAGAATCAAACACAATGTAAAATTTATTAACAACAATTTCATAGATATAATCACTATAATGATTTTAAGGCTGGTGACGTTCGTCATTAATTTACATCTGATACATTTCGGATTATATTTAACGAAAACATTCTGATCCTGCGGTTATTGTCCGACTTGATAAAATCTGATAATCTATTGAATATCAGTTGAAACCTATTTCAAAGTGACTTGATCGACTAACAACATGACTATAGTGAACTATTTAATACAGGTTTGGATAATCTCAACTAAATAAGAATCGATATTGTTGATATGCAGATATATATGGTGGTGATGATTGAATCATTTACTTCATGTCGTACCATACTGATACAAAAAGTCAACGAAATCGAAAATTTTAAAGTATTTGTGTCTCAGTTGTCAATCGACAGATTGTCGTATAAGTGACAGTGTAGTGAACGAGAACACAAATGGGGACAACCTAATGAATTCGAATTTATGTTTCACTTTTCAATCGACAGATGGTCACATAGATTACAGTGCACAATGGTTGGTTGTTGGTTTAGACAGAATCATAGATAGTCAGTGTAGGAAGTAATTTCCTACAGGTGTAACTCTAAGCTATTCTCTAGACTTTCGAGCATAGTCTTGGTTTAACCAAAGTCAGAACAAGGAAGCTGTTTGGCTTGATAAACTTTATCTGTTTTTTAAAACATAAATTAACACTGTTAGTATACAAAATAAACAACACAGGGAAAAACAGAGACATAAATAACATACCGAACAGTAGCTAGAGGATAGAAAAAATGAGTCAACAATGCAAATATTAGTTTAGGGGTTGTGGAGATTGTTAAGTTTTTGATTGAAATCATGAGTCACTTGAAGTTAGATTTCGTGGATTGGTTAAAGTTAGACATTAACATCATTGGATGCCGGCCGGCTCAGTGGTCTAGTTGGTTAAGCGACTGGAGCGAGACTGATAGGTCCTGAGTTCGAGTCTCGCGGGGTGCGGGATCGTGGATATGCACTGCTGAGGAGTTCCGTACTAGGACGAAATGGCCGTCAAATGCTTCCAGGTTTTCCATGGTGCTCTAGCTTCAATTGACTCATGATTTCAATCAAAAAAGACAAATATTGTTTCATAATGAACATAAAATTGTGATTGATGAGTAAACAAGATAGTCATACAAGGTCAAAGAAAGTTAATGTGGTGCTGGGCGTTTCACTTTATCATTGGTGAGTTCGTTTATCGATCACACCTTATAGTCATCTGCTCACTAGTGACTGACTTCAAGAGATACTCATGGAGTTCTGGTGAGAAGCCGTTACCAGTGGAGTTCAACCAGGTCCGTTGTGAGATATCAACTCACTGAAGACAATAATGTACGGTGGGGCAACTTCGTGGATTGGTTGAAGTTAGACATTAACATCATTGGATGCCGGCCGGCTCAGTGGTCTAGTTGGTTAAGCGACTGGAGCGAGACTGGTAGGTCCTGGGTCCGAATCTCGCGGGGTGCGGGATCGTGGATACGCACTGCTGAGGAGTCCCACTCTAGGACGAAACGGTGGTCGAGTGCTTCCAGGTTTTCCATGGTGGTCTAGCTTCAATTGGCTCATGATTCCAATCAGTGAGATAGATATTATGTTTTTCATATATATTTTCCTACCCTTTGTATTTACGGATAGTTCAATAAAATACGTGTTATTCAGGTGAATGACGTGATCTCGATTTCAGTTGCGTTGACTTTTGGTGAATGAGCTGTTGGGCTGGAACCTAGTAAAGAACAAGTCAATTGTATATTCACTGCTCATCCTATGCAAAAAGTGTCCCATAAGTATTTCAGGACAAATGGAACGTCCTTTCGCGGGTCTTATTTAATGCCGTACTTTTGTAGAAATTAATTCGATCAATCAACCACTTCTTTTTACAAGTGATAAAGAAGTAATAAATTCTAACCTGTTGTTTTTGAATCTTCTCCTGTAATCGCTGTGAAAGCCTATTTAAGCCATTCTTTCTGATTTGTGAAAATTCATCTAATTCACCTAGTTTGTTAAGAATAAGTTGCAAGTGTAAAATAGTTTCCTCTATATTCTGTCGATAACGAACTAACGATGCTTGTATCGATGAAACTGTTTCAGTGTCCAACTCCTTTTGATTAACTTTTTTTAATTGGGTAAAAATGTTGCGTAAATTTTTCAAAGTGTATCGTGCTTCATCAATGTAATTTAAAGCACGACGTCTAAGTGATTCATGAGAAATACCGATCCGATCTACATCTAGAATAAAAACATTAAAGTTAAATATTTCACCTTATCATCATTATTATTACACAATACAAACTGAGCATTTCGGTGAGACTATAATTTATGGACGAACCAATCAGATATGAGACAATAGGTCTCAGATAACCCTCATTTGGTACCAGTTATTAGGCGGACATTCAATGTCACTCTAGTATCGTTCAAAGTTCGTCCACAAATTATAATCTCACCACCATTTCCATTCTATAGTTCATTTATAACAATTTATATTCATTCATTTGCAAATGGCTAGTTTGTAACTTATCGTATATAAATCAAATGACAAATAACTGGCATATCATATGAGTATTCAAGGATGTGAGAAATAATGCCAACGTTGTTTACGTAGTTAGCATGTAACGCCACGAATTGGGTACAATAGAAATTCATAATTGACATTATCATTTGCCGAGTCAAGTTAGTTCCCAGTTGAACTTTTTGCATAAAATTACTTTCACTTTTACTTAAATGTAAATACGGATAGGAAATATTGACAGTAAGGACGTACTGTAAAATAATTAATATATTTTTGCAATATTCTAATGAATAGAAAGTCAGTCAGTAACAACGTAGAACTTCGCACGTACGTACATCAGTTTGAGTTGTCATACCACATCAACACGCAGATGCAATTGTCGATTCAAATCCCATTGTGGTAGAGGTAGTAAGAGTATAAGCAGTAATCGGAAACATTAGGGTTTGCAGATGTTATTTAAAGAGTATAATCCAGTGAAATAAATTTGGGAAGAGAAAAAAAGAGACAAGGAGGAATCAGAAGATTAGAATTTAAGAGAACTCAAAGAGTGGACACTATTGCAAACCATTTTGAGCCATGTCATTCAGGGTCTCTAACCATCGGTCGCTATAATCTCGCGGTCCCCAACCAGGTAGTCTACACCTATCAACATGACTCAGTCCACTTGTCAGTGACTTCATGGACTTGTGCCATTTGTGGCATTTTTGAAGTTTCGTTTTAAAATTAAACTAATTTTACTTCAGTTATTTATTTACTCTGAAGAAGGGACTTTGTTTAAGTCACGAAACTCCAGAAAAATAATTTCCTACTCATAAGAATATCACAAATATTGTTAGGATTTCCCTTATTACGAGTGAATTACTCTTATTGTTTAGTATTCTTAGACACTAACTACATCACTCGACAACTTTCCGAATCAGAACACGTCTGAACAGGAACGTAATGATATTTCAAATAAAAATGTTAAATGGAATTATCATAATAATATGTTTATAGTTCTTACGTAAGATTCTAGAGTCTTCTCCGAGTACCTACTAGACCTGGTTGGAATGGAAATAGCCAATTAGCATGCCCCAAAACAACTCTGAACGGAACATACTTTAACCCAAACTATATGCCACTAGCAAATATACATATTATTGAGGTTCTACAGAATGCTCAATTTGTTTGAAACCCCTAAGTTATACCTTGGCACTGACATCATAAAATCAGCTTGAAGTCATTATGGATTTATTAGGTATACATCTGAATGAGATTACAGATGAGATAATGTGGCTTTGACTAAGTTGTTCGAAAATGATTTGCAAACAGTTGTACTAGTAATCATTATTCCTGAACGGCTTCTCAATACGTATATGCATCTGTTTATTAAGTGAGCTGATCTACTTTAATGCAGATAAATTTACTTAACTGAGTGAATAATTATTAACAAAAATGTAGTTTGGAATGTGAACAGCTTAGTTTTTGATCACTTAGTTCATTCAAGGTACTTCATTATTCTTATAGAAAATTTCTATTTTACGTAAGTTATTCAATTCATTTTCTGCAACACATAATCCAGCATTATTCATTCGATCTAATATGTAACTACATTATTAATTCACATTCTGACATTACCCATACTTATAAAGATTGTCAGTGAGACAATTTCATTTTGTCTATGATCTCCACTGAATGTTAATCCTTTCAAAAACTATTAAAGTTAACTTTGAACGTAGGTCACTTCACCTGGAACCCCTCTGATGCTTCAAACGATACCAAACCCAGATGAAGGAGGAGGGTTGTGCAAGGGGTTAGGTACCTCATCCCGTAGAAAACTAACCCACTAAAAAACACTAACCAGAAGACATAGTTCAAACCATTTAAACTCTGCCATGAAAGTTAGAATGTCTTCATTTAGAAGAGTTATGACGCCTCATGGTGAAATCCGAGATTTTTCGAAAGTCATGAGGCTTTTGCCCCTTCTGACAACCAGATCAGCTATTAATTTAGGTACATGGAATTCCGGGAGTCATCCAAGTTGCTACTGAAATGAAAAGATACAACCTGGATGTGTTTGGAACTAGTGAAGGATGTTGTATGTAAGTTGGACAACAGAGACTAGCTTCAAGCAACCTGCTGTTATACTCCGTCCATGAAGAAGAAAATGTTCCACCTACACAAGGCGTTGCACTGATGCTATCCAAACAAGCACAAAACGAACTTATAGTATGGGAATCTCATGGACCGAGAATAATCAAAGCCTTCTTTAAAACAAAGAAAAAGCGCACTACATTGAACATCATCCAGTGCTATACACCTACCAACGACTACAACGAAGAGGTTAAATACCAATTCTACGATAGACTGCAGTCAATCGTTGAGAAACGCCCAACTAGGGACTCGACAATTCGGATGGGAGACCTATATGCCAAGATTAGAATGGAAAATATCGGATATGAAGACATAATGGGACGACATGGACTGGAAGAAAGGAACCAAAATGGTGTGAGATTTGCAAACACATGTGCACTATATTCCCACATAAACACATAGACAAATCCACATGGACATTACCCAGTCATACTACGCAGAACCAAATCGACCATATCTGCATTAACAAAGTGTTCAGGAGGACGATGGAGGGTGTGAGAACCAGGAGAGGAGCTGATGTAGCATCAGGTCGTCAGCTGATGGTCGCCAAAATAAAACTGAAACCCACTGAGCACTGGAAAATGAAGAGGACAAAATCACAAAAGTTCAATACGGCCTTTCTTCAGGCTACTGACAAACTCAATGAATTTAAGGTAACCCTCAGCAACAGTTTCCAGGCCTTTCACGATCTACTTAATGGAAAGAGAACTATCATAAAGAACAATTGGAAGAGGAACAATGAGGCAACCACCTCAACATGTCATGAGGTTCCGCGTCACAAGAAGCACCATCACAAGGAATGGATCACTGTGACTACACTAGATTGGGTTCAAGAAAGGAGGAACAAGAATCACCAATTAATAACAGCCACACAAGAGAAGAGAAATCTAAGGCACAAGCTGAATATACAAAAGTAAACAAGGAAGTGAATAGGAGCATCATGTGTGGAAGATCAAAGAATAATGGCGGAAAAAGCCGCAAGAGAAATAAACACGGGATAATTGCATGATGCAACAAAGAAACTCGATGGAAAATATCGTAAGCCAGAACAACCAGAGCAAGGAAGGCACGGTAATCACCATCATTGAAGAACAACGAAACAGGTGGGCAGAACAATTCAAACTCTTGAATCCACTAGCCCCACTGAACCAACCCACAGATCTCCCAATTAATGTTGACCCATCATCCCTTAATGAGATCAGCAGGGCCAGCCAACATTCCAGCAGAGGCACTGAAGGCAGAGTTAGCAGTAACTGCAAAGATATTCCACATTCTCCTCAGTGAGATTTGGAATGAAGAAAAAGCGAGCGTGAGAACTACAGAGACATTGCTTCTCTCTCAATACCAGCAAGTCAACAACAGAATGAAGAACTCCGTAGACGCCCAACATCTAGACCAACAGGCTAATGTCCGTAAGAATCGGTCACGTACCGGCCAGATCGCAACATTAAGGATTATCGTGGAACAATTAACTGAATTTATTTCATCACTCTACATCAACTCCATTGACTACGAGGAAGCACTTGATAGAGTGGACTGGACAACACTACGAAGGCGTCTTCGATACCACGGCGCACCCGAAAAGATATTCAACATCATATGGAATTATTATGATGGATTAAACTGCTAAATCGTGCATGGAGGATAGCTCGCAGACTCGTTCGAGTTAAAGACCAGTGTCAGGCAAGGTTGCTTACTCCAAAACCCTTTTTTTCTCCTGAATTATGAAAACATCAACATTTGGGGTAAGCACCAGATATAGTGCACAGATGAGATGCGGCTGGACGATTTGGACTTCGCAGAGGACCTGACCAGTGTAGCAGCAGTGCCAGCAGCAATACGTCTCAACATACAAGAAGGAGAAAACAAGACTCTTATACAAAACAATACGCATCAATCAAATCACTTGACGGCGAAGTTTTCGAGGATGTAGAAACCTTTGCACATCTGGGCAGCATCATTGATGAACACGGTAGATCTTATGCAGATGTGGTGTGGATCGGCAAAGCAAGAAAAGCATATCTAAAATTGAAGAACATCCAGATCTCAAAACAATTTTCAACCAACACTGACTTCAGAATTATCAATACAAATGTGAAGACAGTTCTGCTACATGGAGCGGAAACCTGGGAAACTAAGAAAGCCATCACCCAGAAGATAAAAGTGTCTATTAACAGTCGTCTAAGCAAAATACCTTGAACCCGTTGGCCAGTCACTATCAGCAACAACCTACTGTGGGAGAGAACAAACCAAATTTCGGCTGCGATGAAATCAGGAAAGCATGCAACTGCGTGGAAATGCAAGCCCTCACTTGGAATCCTCAAGGCCAAAGGAGAAAAGGAAAACCAAGCAACACATCACGCTGGGAAATAGAGAAGATTGAACGACTATTGCATAGAACTAAAAAGGAAGGCCCAGAGTGGGTTGGAGAATGCTGCTCGATGGCCTATGCTGCACTACGAGTAACTGACATAAGTAAGCAGGTAAGTAAGACATTAGTCAAACATTTCTGAAAGCTTGTTTTCTTTCCGTACATATAGATGCCTTGATCGACACAGAAACCTAATAAGTTGAGATATGTAACCAATTTATATATTTCTTGGATAGATCTTTATTTTCAACTCAAACTTTGATTATGTGGCTAGACGCCTGGATAGATTTGACATCACGGTATAATTTATTTTGACATTTGTCTCCCTTAGTTAATGAACTTTAACCCATTTCCAATCTAACTTCATTCTGTACATAAAAGTGCATGGAGATGATATCATTGTTCTGATGAATAAATTTGAATTTATTTTCCATCTGTTTACCTGATCATCTCTCCCATCCTATATCTTTTGCTTAGTTAAGGAATCAAATTGTGTTCCGAATCAAAACATACTTGACAATATCTAGTGATGTTGAGGAGGCTATATATCCAGAACTGATCCAGTAAATGTCTTGTTTTTGTGATTTACTTTTGAAAAGTTGAATTTCTTGTTGTCGCGTCAAAAGCGTTCATTTACATATCCATATCGTATCTCCCGTCTGGGAGAATCTTAAGTTTTATTGGCTCGTTGTCTCTTTTAACATTCTATTTTGTAACGTTTCTAAAAGATATCTTTATGTGGTATATATTCGCTTGAGCTGTACTTGTTGCTTGTGCTTGTGGAAAATTTTCCCCTCTTTTGAACCTGGACTCCTCTTTCTAGTTAGCGAGACAGGTTAGCAGGTACAGCGAACTCTTAATCTAATGAAACATCGCAAGTAATTTAACAGCAATGTTGTCATAAATAGGAGGTAATTTCTTTCACATTTTAATAAAAACGCTGAGGTTATAAGAATATGTAAACACTAATAAGCAGAATATTATACGTTGATTAGCGAGAGAGTTCATTCAGAAAATACTCACACAGATCATGATACCGTGTAGTGAAAAAAATACATCCGAAGTTCAGTGGTTCTCGTTGTATCTACCATAAGTCTCTGTCAACTCACAAGATTGATATTCAACACTGAACCAACTAAATTCATACTCAAACGAAAATAAACGAAGGTATCATCTGTGACAAAAGTTTGAAGTTGATGTAAAGGACAGTGAATAACTCATTAATTACCGGTATTTGACTAAACAAAAAAGATTAAGAATCGCGGTTAAATATTTACCTATTCTTCCGAACACAGAGGAAGTATTTTCATTCGTTTACTTAGATCAAATGAGTGAATCACCTAAGTGATTGATATCTTGGATTTCATTACAATAAAATGTGTTAAGATGTTTTCATAATCTTTCATGCCATTTTGTCATCCATCTGATCAGTGTGTAAATTTACATGTTTAACATGATACAATATATTTGCCATCATGTGAGATGAATAAAAATTACATATTTTGTTAGACAATGTATAATCCAGATTAGAAATGTTCAAATCTTCTCAGTATTTCACTACCTATTTCTCAAACATTTAAACTACAAACTATAAATCATTCAAAAATTTACTTGTTTCAACTTCAAGTGATTTACTTTAATGCATTGTTTAAAAAAGGGCTAGAAGGCGCTCAGTAACAGGAGATCAACGCAGAGATAATTGCTGCACCTATTTCACTTATACACGTATGCAGATATATTTCGCATCTTTAGGAGAGTAAGAAGAACTTGTAGAGATAGTGTATCATGAACGTCCAATATTCTACAGAACACAGTGATGAATAAAGCCACTATCATTCTTTTTATTACAACTATTATTGAATAATGAGCAATAAAACCTACTTGTCATCTGATCCTTCTTGTTTGTTCTGATCGAAGTACTTTCACTGAAACAGAAAAGTTAAAAGTTCCCTAGTATTATCTAATAAAAGTTGGATTTTGTATAAATGTTGTTATGGTGATGTTATTTGTTCTGTTGAAGTATATTTTCCTGAACTACATCGTTTAATAGAATAGTACGGACAACTAACAATACATAAGTAAGAAATTAAATAAACGGAAGTATACACATAATTAATGTCCATTCGTACTATGAATACATCGTTCAATACTTTCTTTTTGCTATCAATCAACCTATGGTGTTTTTTAAACAACCAAGGAGTCTCAAAAGTAGGAATTCAATTACAAAATCAGATTAGTCACATTGGAAGTGATGGTTAATAATTAATATAGATTTATGGATAGTGGATTGTCTTGGCAATTTCTAATATGTGTACAACATCCGACAGTTTGGGCGTCAACACTTTTACACATCCAAACAAAGTTCAAAAACACTCCCAGTAAAGATACTTTTACTGGATATCCCGAAAAGAATAGTTAATTAAACTCACAGGTACCATGATGATAGCATTATTGACACAGGCTTGGATAACTAACTAAATATCAAATGATGAATTATAGAGTAAAGATGTAAGCAAATACTTAATTAGCTACTCTGTCCTCAACAAACTACATATTGGAAGACTAAATATCGAAAAGTAAACCTATTTTGCGCAACAGCTTTATCCAGTTGATAACGAAGGCCACTTCTTTGCTCACTCCATCGCGAAGAACTCTTTTAAAAAGTATTCAAAATTCCAGATGTTCTTAAACAGATTCAGATTTGATAAGAATAATATACAAAAGTGATATTTCTACTCACATGAGGTCAAATAATCTACGAAGATGAGAAATCTCAGCTGAGACCCAATCCACTGCCTCTCTCGAAGCTGATACGTTATTATTCAGGCTTTCCCAGCACAAATCTTTTTTCGAGGATGTCTTCTTTCTAAAGTAATCTCCGATACAAATCATCAAAAGTGGTAAAAGGGGTAACCATATAACTACGGAGAAATTGAATTCATGTCTTGAATGTCTGCAAGAACGAATGAACAGACTGCGGAAATATCTTACCGCATGACTTCGTATTTTGGCCCTCGAAAATTTCCGTGCTTCTCTCCTCCAATACTCTAAGATGAAATTGAAACCCTCCTTGAAATAGGTTGTTATGTGGCGTCGAGTCGCGTTTGACTATGATCACCACTACAGGAAGACTACGTGCCAGTTAACCTATAAGATCCTCCGTAAGCCAAATATCAGAAAGCAGTTGATGTATGTAGTCAAGATGTATTTGTTGGCGATCTCGTGGTATCGGAAGAATACAGAGATCGTGTCAAAGGGGTACAAGTGCGGTTATCGAGTATAATCGAATTCGTGCAAGGTCACAACTAAAAGGTCACAACTGAAAAATGTATGCATTTTGGTACAGTTAAACAAACAAGTACGGTAAAACAATCTTGGTTACGATTGGTTATGATAATAAGTGTTTCCACAACACTAATCGCGTTCTCTTGTTAAAAGTAGGTCACTGCAGGGTAAACAAGAAGAGAAAACCATACAAAAAACCCGGAACTTGTATATTTTCATTATGTTTTACCCATCAACGAAGAAGTTAAAAGAGGCATTCGCAGTCAAAATAGTAGCGTGCTGCATTTTATATAGCAGTGCTTATGTCGCAACACTATCAAAGTTTTTACCAATGAATAGTTACATATATGCGACGTGGTTGGTTGAAGTTGCCACTCCTCATTAATACAGATAGATCTGTGAGGAGAAAAGAGTGAATGCATATGAGTCACTACAAAGGGTTTTGATCCATGTCAGTCTTCAGTAATAAGGATAGGAGGTCTATTGACCTATGTTAATCCTTGCAATTTGTAATATTGTCGAGGTCCAATCTCGTTTTGAATATATCAACAGAAGGTGCTGATATTAAGTGTTCCGGGAGAGAATTCACTACTCGGTGTGAGAAACGAAACTCCAGACGTAAACGATTTGATCTTGGTTTTTTGAACATTCTTCGGATATCGTCTCAAATGATCAGTCCTAGACGGAAGTAAAAGATAAGACATGTTAATAATAAGGTCATCGTTGAGTATACTATAAGCCAATATTAGATCACCCCACACTCTACGGTAAGATAATGGAAATAAGTTAAGGTGTGTCAGTCTGTCTTCATAAGATAGATCAGATAGACCCTTTACCATCTTAGTACCTCATCGTTAGACTCTTTCCATCATCTCTGCTTCATACTTGAAACAAGGACTTCCTGATTGAATCCCATATTCCAAATATGGTCGCACATAAATCGGGTATAATAATCTAAATATTTCATCATCTAAATACTGAAAAGACCCACGAATAGACCATAATACCCTATAGCCTTTTGCAGCAGCAGCCTGACAGTGACTAGTGGTTTTGAGATCACTGCTTAATATGACTCCTAAATCTTTATAGTTTCTTACTTTGGGTAGCACAAATCCACATATTATATAGTGATACAGTACATCATAGTTATTTATCTTCATTAGTACACTTTTATTAGAACTTACTTCTAGTGACCACCTGTTCAACGATGCCACTAATGAGCTAAGATCATTCTGTAATACTATCCTATCCGACATACTGTGTATGGGTCTCCAACTTTTCATGTCATCAGAGAAGAGTAGAACGGATGATTTTGCTACAGTTGGTAATTCATTTATATAAAGTAAAAAGAGAAGTGGATCGAGGATTGTACCTTTGAGAAATTCCACATTTTACAGGTACCCACGAGGAGAGAGCCCCATTTACCCTCAATTTTTGTCTGCTGTCATGCAGGAAGTTACTTATCCAATCTAAGACTGTAAAATGGATTCCAAAACGTTCCAGTTTAAATTTAAGGCCAGAGTGGAAGACCTTATCAAAGGCCTTACTTAGATCTATGAAGATCACATCCACAGAAATATTGTGATCTTTTTCAGCAGCCAAATCTTCTCTTGCAATGAGAAAATTTGTCAAGCATGATAGGCCTTTCCGAAAACCATGTTCTTCCCTGGAGAAAAGATTATACCCTTCAACATAATTTATAACAGATATCCGAATGATTTTTTCCATCAGTTTTACAACTGCACTAGTTAAGCTAACGGGCCTATAGTTACTAACTAAATCTCTACTTCCAGCCTTATACACCGGACTTATTATAGCTTCTTCCCAGCCTCTGAGCAGTCTGGACTGCCTTAGAGACATGTCAAATAGTGTCGCTAATGGTTCAGAAATTTCATCTGATATGGCTCTCATAATCCTAGGATGAATATCATCAGGACCACTGGACTTATCAAGTTTGAGATGCTGAAGTAGCCTTAAAGCAGTACCTTTCTTAATTACTACAGGGTCTATCAGAGAGCCGCTGCGATCACAATGAATCTTTGGTCGTTCCTCATTACCGATAGAAAACACTTTACTGAAATATTCCGATAAAGCTTCAGCTTTTTCGGCATCATTTTCTGCCAAGATTAATGGATTTTCTTGTATCAAAAGTGATGGAATTCCATCACTTCTCTGAGTTCGCCTTTTCAAATACTAGTATAACCATTTCGGACTATATCTAGAATCCCTAACCAATTGTTTTTCATATGATCATCTAGTCTTACTTATTAACGCTTTACAGGCATTCATAATCTTACAATAACTGGATCTGTATTGTTCTCAGCCAGCAGAGATGAACATATTCCAGTGCTTCTTATTTTTTCCAAGAAGTTTCCTGACCGTTTGAGTTATCCATTGTGGACTGTTATTCGGTTTTCGCGGTACCAGGTATGGTAAGAACGAGGACGCAACTAAACTAAACTTACCTTTAAATACAGACCATGCTTCTTCAACTGATAAGCTAGTATTTACAAACCAATCTGTCTTTGCAGCGCATTCCTGAATATGTTAGCTCTCTATATATTTGAGCGGGGTGTAACCTGATCGTATATCATGTCCTTAGTTCTAAACGTGAATGACAAAACAGCGTGATCGTTATTCACTAACAGTGGAAGAATATTCAGATTGGCGATATTCTCAGCTTCATGAGTGATTACCAAGTCCAACAGAGAAGAACCCTGGTTTACACCAAAACGTGTGAGTTTGGATAAACTGTACTAATGCATGCTCCATTAGTGTTATTAGGAACCTATTATCAAAGGAGTTTATAGATAATAATAATATATATTTCTGCATGTGCAGGTACACACCGTTTTTACAGGCATGATCTATAAATTACAACATTTGTTGGTTCACAGAATGTTTCCCAACTTATTAAGTTTATAGTTGTTATAAAGTGAAATCGTAGAGCGCTTGCTGTAAACTATGACCTTGAGAGGACGCGTACATCAAGTTTGTTCCAAACGTCAGAGGTTTCATAGCCGTGCTCTCAGAGCAAGATTCTGAAGAAAAAAGAGAAACAGAAGAGCAGCAAGGCACTTGGATATGAACGCAAAACGTTGCTTAACATAGTGTAGTAGAACGGACAGAGGTATAATAAATTAGAATAAATTCATATTATATCTTGTTAGTGAAATGAAGTCAGAGGCTACATATTATAGAATGTACTAATAAAGAACAATGAGTTGTGATGTTTAACAAGTTGGAGTAAGCTCACATGAAGGAAAGGAAGTCAAGGCTGTTACTAGGAAAGCGGTTTATAAGAAGGGTGTGTATATAGAGGGTGAAGTGTTAAGAATATTAATGATTACATCTTTTATTGTTTAACTTTTTTTCATTTTTTTGTTTTTCCGATGCCAGCCACATAATCCTAGTGTAAAAATCCGAGTTAGCATGTTATGGGTTGTCTTAGTAGAATAGCTAATCCAGCATAATATTGGAAACATGAGTTTGAGTGGTGAGCGTAGGAAAAAAATCTATATCACAGATTGATTGAATTATTCTCAGTCATGAGGAGCCTGATACATACAAAATGTTCTGTCCCCACAAGCATGGGTGGATTGAAGTTATCGCCCTCACCATCAATGCTTGCTGGTCAGTAACTCCACCCTCCCTCCTTTTGTGATGTTAGGCTCATTTAGCATTATTTTTGTATATACGTCATTCCCCGCACAATCCTCTGTTTCAAAAACTGTTGGAAAGCACTATTTCTATAAGTACCATTTTACAAGCTTATCAGACAGTTACAAGCTATGGACTGTGGGTAAAGCATCGATGCAGTGCCTCTGTTGACTATAGTATAAAATATAGTTTGCCAATCAGAGTATAAGCGTTAAGAAGGGTATATTGTAGGATAGTTGTTTATTTAAGCAGGCGGAAAAAGTATAGAAGTATATGAGTTGTGGATATGAGAACGAGTGGAGAAATAATACTAATTGCTAGTCAACATAGTGTACTGAAGAGTAAAAAGTTAATACAGGATAAACAGGAAGAGACTCACAGTGACTTAGTGCTGATGTTATTTTCTGTTGTCCTAACCAGTTGATTGGTAACAGGCTCCATAGATGCAAGACCACTGGAAGTAGGCAGCCGATTGTGCGGTCCTCTTGACGTTTTAGGGTGGTAGTGAGTGTCCCTTATCGACCGAGTTTATTTTAACAGTAATGATAGGTCCATTGAGTTACCTGTCTACTTCAAGTTAAGAAATGGGGTGGAAAAAGTAATTAATACAACTGCAAAGTAGGAAAAATAAGGCAAACTGAACTTGAAGTCCATTTTGGTCTAGACATGGAGAGAGCCTATGATGTCTGAGTGGGGTGCAGATGTGTTCGTACGTGCAAGATTAGTGCAAGTGAGGGATTGATCAAGCAGTTTTACAAACGTATGTAATTCATCTGCCATGCGAGTTTCGGAGGGAAGACTGTTCCATATTATTGCATACTTGGTGAGGAAGAAGTTTTCCCGAGTTTTTGATCTGTATTTCTCAACTTTGACCGTAGATACTTTGTTTCGAAGTCCGTATTCATGTGAATCTCGGGCAGGAATTATCTTACACGTTGAATAAGTAAGGTTTTTGAGTAGTTTGAAGTAGAGAATCAAATTAGACCTAAGCCTTCTCTTCCAAAGGGGTGCTATTCCTAAGATTTGGCATCGGGAACTATAGTCAATGACCAAGTCAGTCTTAAGTACCTTGCGAGTGAAGTCTCGTTGTATTCCTTCCACCTTTAGTATATCAGATACGCGTAGGTTGGAAAATAAGAACGAGCAGTATTCAGCGATAGGTCTTACACAAACTTTGTAAAGAAGGATTTTAGATTCATTTTGATAAAAATTACGGAGAATGAAGCCAAGCAATTTCCGCATTTTGGATGCTTTGGCTAAGATGTGTTCAGAGAAATTAAGACTGTGTGAGTAATGTACCCCTAGGTCAGTTACTGATGCCAGTCTGGGCAGTGTGTGATTGCTAAGTGTTAGTTTCGTTTTGAGAGATGTGTCTCCTATACATAACCAGCCGCATTTCTCTGTGTTGAGCTCTAACCTCCAGCGTTTGCACCAGTCGTTTACCATGTTGAGTTCACGTTGGATTGTTTCCATAGTACTGCGTAAATCGGAAATGTCAGTTTTATAGATGACTTTTAAGTCATCGGCATAGAGGTAGGTCTTACCTGTGCTAAAACACTTGCATATATTGTTGATATAGATTATAAAGAGCAATAGACCCAAGACACTACCTTGCACAACACCACTGGTTATAGGTCGAGGTGTAGATGTATTAGAGTTAATCTTGGTTATTTGATATCTGTTCGTAAGAAAAGACTTGATCCATTGCAAAAGGGGATTTATAATTCCAACTGACTTAAGTCTGTTGATTAGAAGATTATGAGGTACCTTATCAAAGGCTTTCTTAATGTCGAAGTATAGTATAATAACTAGTTTCTTCTGGTCACGTATACGAGTAACCTCGTTGAAGAAGTCTATCAGGCATGTACTGCACGACCTTGTTCTAATGAAGCCATGTTGTGACGGGTCTATCAGATCTTCCTTGAGCAGGTGATCAGATAGTTGATTTTGTATCACTTTTTCCATTATGCGTGATATGACTGGAGTGATATTTATAGGTCTGTAGTTTTCAACCAGGTTTCTTGGTCCGGATTTGTGTTTGGGAAGAACATACGTTACCTTCCAGGTTTCCGGATATGTACCAGTCTCTAAAGATAATGTGTATATTTTGAGTAGTAGCATCTGTATGTCCGGTCCTGACATTTTATAAACGATAGAAGGGATGTCATCGGCACCAGAACTCGCATTTGACTTAAGGGTTTTAATGGCGGTATGTATACTCCTAATGTCGAAGTTTATGGTACTAAGATCGTTTTTGCCGGTGCACTTTATGTCGATGTCTGGAGCATCAGATGTATTCCCATTGTGAGAAAACCATTCACTTAATAGTTCGCATATGACGCTTTGGTCATTATACGTTACTCCATCGTGCAGTAAAGAGTGAATGTTGTGGTCTGTGTCCTTTCTTATGCGCTTCGTGAGGAGACGACATAGGGCTTGGGCTTTAGATGCAGCAGTGAGCGCAGTACGTTCCTCTACTTGCTTACGCTTGTTGTGTTGACTTTGTACTCCGTCAAGTACAGAGTATATCTGGTGCAGGGCACTGAAGTCCTTTGATATATGGTACATCCTTTTCAGTTTTCGCAGTTTAGTCCTAGTCTTTTGGTTTAGATATGGAGTAATTGTTTTAAAACCAATTTTAGAGGGTACAGTAGTGTCTAGTGCAGATTTGGTGGTGATATTGAATATTTCTAATGTTTCTAAGAGGCTATTACTGGTAAAGAAACTGCCCCAGTCAGAGTGCTTTATTAGAAATCGAAAGTTTTCCCAGTCAGCATTTGCATAGTCTCTATATTGGAACCGCGTGTTTAATGTCTTTAATTTGTTGCATATGGCAAGAATCGGAAGGGTGCAGAGGACTATTTTATGATCGCTGTTGTGAAACTTTTCGCCAACCACCATTGATGTTGGTGTGACATTATGACAGAATATCAAGTCAAGAATGTTGTGATTTCGTGTAGGCAGGTGTACATGTTGTTGCCAGCCGTGTATGTCTAAGGTCCTAAGTATGCTTTCAAAGCACAATGGGCCAGAATGTGTCTTCCAGTTGATGGTGGGAAGGTTGAAATCACCACATACAATTTTGTAAGTGAAGTCAAGCGAGGCAGCCTGAGCAAATGACTCACTTATAATAGTGTCATTTGAACTAGGAGTGTTAGGAGCTCGATATATGCATCCGATTAGTATTTTACATTCATGAGTGTACACAGTAAGCCATATCGATTCAGGAAGTTTACTGAGGACGTGGTCGCTATAGATTTCCGCTCTCAAATATTTTGATACATAAACGAGACAACCACCACCCTTCTTGGTTACTCGATCACAGCGGAAGAGCTCATATGTGTCTATTTGTAGAAATGTGTCTGTGGTGTCGGAGGACAGCCAACTTTCCGTTATCAAAACAAGTGAGGGGTTGTTTAAAAGTAAAAGGGTGCGTAGGTGAGTCATCTTACTTTGTACAGATCGAGCGTTAATTAACATAAGTGTCAGGTACGGTGACTGTTTGTCTAGTAGAAGGGTATGATGTATACCAAGTGATTTGTCTGTTTTGCAACGAGAAAAGGAAGAATTTAGAGCGTCGACTCCATATTGATGAGCGTTTAGTTTATTACCAGTAGGGTTAATGCGAGAAGGGTAGTCAGGTGTTGTTTTGGTGAAAGAAGTATGTCTAAGAGTGGAAGGTAGAGTTGAATGGTTAGGTAATGTGTCCGGGGAATGATCAGGGGGTCCAGTCAAGAAGTTTTCAAGACTAGAGACATTTATCGAGGTTGAGAAGGATCTGCCACTCCCCATCAAATCGGAGTATATAGATGGTTTCAGAATAGTGGGATTGTCGCCCTCAACATTTGGAGACCCCATAGCAGTAATGTTGAGGGGGGGAGAGATAAAAAAGGATGAGATAGTGTGTATGTCGAATTAGGGGGGGCTAAACCGCTGTATTGGGTGGCTTGACTTAGATAGTACCTAGAGTCAGTAGGTGGGTTTCCAAGTAGGCCAACATTATGGCTTCTTTGTGTGCGGTGGGCAATTTTAGTCCTATTGTGGTTAGTTGGGGAAGTTGTATGTTTCTGATGAGGAATAAAGGAATGCCTGTTATTGTTGCTAAGAGAGGTGTTTCTGATGTGTATAGTTTTGTGTTGATTCATGGGGCTTGCAAGGTTGACACTATATGACTTATGGGTATCACGTGTGGGTGTGGTTCTTGTCAAATGTCGTTTCACATTAGGATGAGTGGGTGTTGCCAGTTCACTATGTTTGTTGTAGGGCATTCTATTGCTATGAGAAGGTGCACGTTTTGGGTTAGAGGTGCTGGAGTATTGGTGGGTTTTTACGGAGGGTTTGGTATTATTTCGTACAGCGATGTCTGAGAGTCTGTAGCTGTTAGCGCAATTCCTGGGGTGGTCATTTTTAGGCATTTTACAGGGGCCGCTAGGGTGATACTTGGACGCTATTGAGGTCATCTCATTTCAACTAATATCAGGTGCATTAAAGTCTCCCATTATCAGGCGTCTGTTGTTTGCACTTCAAAGCTGAATGTGCCCTAAAACAAAGTCATCAGCTAAACAGATCGGTCTGCGATAGATGACACCGAGCATAAATGTACTATATCCGATAGCCAATTTACAGCTAATGACTTCACAAGTACCGCTACTATAGGATTCGCTAGCAGAGGGGCGAATATTTATATATTTGGCTATATATAACAGGACGCCATCTCCTTTTCTATGTCTATGTCAATCACTCCTGAGGAAATGGTATCTGAATAATTCTGTAGTAATGTCTAAGTCATGGATTAACCAAGTTTTTGTCACTGTAACAATGAGTGGCTTTAATCTGTCCACTAATGTTCCTAGTTCACAGAAATTATTTCTTAGACTACGAGCGTTGACATATAAAACTCCTAGGGAGAACGGCTTATCCACATAGACCTTAGTAGCATTCGCTTCCAAAACATTTGTATCAATTTGATCTTGCCTGTAAACTGGCATGCCTCATGTAACAAACTGTTATTTGAGAATAAATTATTATTATTATTACTATAACCACCCGAAAACCCACTCATCGGAGATTTTCCTCACCGTTTTGTCGACGGGTTTCTAGTTCAGCTAGTGCCTTCTCTCTTTTTACTCTACCTTCAAGAGACATATCGGGTCATACTCAATGGACCTATCCTTGACCATCAGTTGTACATTTGCAACGCGACTTTCATGAAGCTCGCCAACTGTGGTACTGATTAAAACCATCTACATTCATATCTTAGAAATTATCAACCCAGCTATGTAATTTACTACAGTGGATATTGTATCGTTTGTATCAATTTGATCTTGCCTGTAAACTGGCATGCCTCATGTAACAAACTGTTATTTGAGAATAAATTTTTATTATTATTATACTCGGATGTCGGAATTGTCGTGACTACGAGCGCTACTTGACAGAAGATCACGCTGCTTCTCCGACCCTAGGGTTACCTTAAGGAGTCCACATGGTCGAGGTTCAATACTGTCCTCAGTCCTCCCACATATTCTAACTAATTTTTTACCTGAAATCCTTAGAAGTTATCTGATATGATGCTACAAACATATTCTCCGAGCTTCTTTAAGTCACGCACGTGTCTAATTTTGTGATCAGGATCGTTTGACTCCGGCAAATTACTCACAATAATATTCAATGAGGTTGGATTCTTCTTTTCAGCCTGGCCTGGGCGGGTTCCTCTCTTACTATCAGATTTTGGTAGTGCATTTTGTGACTCACACTGGGAGTACACCAGTGACTTGCTAACCACCTGCGTACTGCCCACAGCTTTTCTTCTTTTCGTTTAGATTTCTCCATTCTGTGGTCCATTTTTCTTCCCTCAGGACACTGGGACTATTTGGAGCGGTGACGGTTTTATCCAGATCTTCAGTTTCCACTAGAGGTGAATGGTTACCAATGTTGATGTCAGGTGGTACTACCCCCTCCTCGTCAATGTTAACGGAGATTTCACTTTTCCGTCAGTCATATTCGGTTGCTCAAGGCGTCTTGTAACAGTAGGTACTACACTGATACATTCGTCACTGTCAGTACTCGTGTTATCAGCGCATGCGCCATCCTTCTTACACGCCAGTGCCCATAGCCTCATAGCCTCTTGTATTAGTAACGTCTTATTAGCACAGCAAAACATGTAAAGTCAACGTGAGTTAGGCTTCGAACATCTTTTGTATGAGGTGGGACTTCAACGGGTGCGCATGTGGAGATAGACCTGACAAGCTCATTTTGTAAATAGTTTTTAATATTATTTGTATTTATTTTGACAATATTTAACTGTATGTATATTTATCATTAAATGACTGTACCTGTTGTTTTAGTGAATAACCTTGAACTCACTTTCCGTTGTGTACTTTACATAGGTAGCGCTCCAGGAGTATCGCGACACTCTTTTGTACTTTTTCATTTCTGCTTTATGCACAACCGGAATTCGAAATTAATCATAAGTCAATCTGAAATTTCATTTTCCGTTTTCACAATTAGGTAAAAAGGGGTTTTTCCATTTCGCGGTACATGGTATCGCGATGTCCTTGAAAATTCAATAATCAGGTGCTGCTATAACGGTTTTTTCGTATTTGCATCGCAGACTATAAATTATTTCTACTTAACTGTAAACTGGGGTAGAGAAATCTTTTATTTTTATATGAAATATCATGATTCAAGCATATATCGTCATAAAAAGTGTATTGTTGTCAAGGCTACCAAAACAGCGTTACAGTAACGATACCTTGATAAGATTTATCGTTTTTCCCTTTAATAGCATAATTTTGACGAATTTTTACTGTTTTGTTCAACTTTTATGACACAAATAGGATAATATTTAAAATATTAGCTGTCCTGAGGGTTGTAAATACTATATATATGCTATAGATGATTATAACACATACCAAGATGTTAATATCACCGTCCACAGATAGATATATAAGTCGCCAAATGATTATTTTGCAGGAAATAAATCATAATCATGCGGAGGAGGTATATGTATGTGAAGACTTTACCAGAGACTAAGCTAACGTAGTTCCAATGTTTAGGCTGCCGGTATCCTTGCAAAGATAATTAATAGCAGGAATAAGTGTTATTATAAAGCGGTTACGAGAAAGCAATTAAAAGCATGATTCGACAATCAAGATATCTCGATCTCAAGTGACCAGATTGTCTGAGATCGTATGTGATGATCTTCGAAAATCAACCAAGGCCTGTCTAGCTTATGTGCTGATGCCGTAAATGACAATTACTTATACCTTACGTGGAAATAAAATAAAATAAGCATCAGTAATTGCAGATTGCACAGGATGATTCGAAATAAGTTCACATAGTAGTCTTTATATATGTTCATCGTCTAAGTTTCCGAAGTACAACCTGTCCAAAAATTAAATAATATAAGCCATGTATGTTGCGACCCAGGCCTTCCTAAGCAACGCAAGAGATAAAGCAAATAAGCGTGACTGACTATCCAAAAAAAGGGTGTGGTAAATGCACTTTTGATCCG
This sequence comes from Schistosoma margrebowiei, assembly GCA_944470205.2. Taxonomy (NCBI): domain Eukaryota; kingdom Metazoa; phylum Platyhelminthes; class Trematoda; order Strigeidida; family Schistosomatidae; genus Schistosoma; species Schistosoma margrebowiei. The sequence continues at coordinate 1,306,949 of OX104026.1, read as the reverse complement.
TAATTGAATACCGGCTTCTGTGTTTATACTAGTTTCTGGTAAACATTTATACTGCAATAGCTATTTTCCATCAATCTTATTTCCAGCTGGCTTCACAAGTGTTCACAGACCTAACGGGGACAATTCATAAGAAACAGAAGTTATTTATTAATGGGTCATTTGTTATTCAATTAAACTTTAACATCAGTCTTTTAATTACGGAGGTGCTTATCTATTGTGACAGGTCGAAATTCGAACTAGTAGTATAGCACACCATGTTCAAGGTTGCAGTATTTGATAAACGGTCTGTATGTCTAATCGCATGTGTGCCAAACTGGTAATTATTACACAAGAACGCAAAACAACATCCCTGTTTAACAGTCACATAAGCCTTTACAGTACACTCTCCCTGCCGTTACAATGACTTAGCCCATCGTAGGTGGCGATAAGGCTCACATATGGTCTTGGCAGTCTACTTTTCGTGAAATGCGGGTCGATATGGATACTGCCTCCGTTTTTGAGGATGCACTTAAAAGTCTTGCGACTAAGGATTTTGATAACGGAAATGCTTAACCTTGTGACAGTCTACAAACGTCAGTTAATGGTTCTAGTGACTTTCTAAAACCTGAATCTTACATCACATATCCCCAGAATCCACAATTACCTTCCGTACAAAATATTCAGAAGGCTTCAGAAGAAGCTCCTAGTGCTTCTCAAAATGACATCATCCTCAGTGCTCTCATAAATGCTGGAATTGCTCCATCCTCTTTAAAACCTCAAGAAGTTTACTCTAATACTCCTTCAGTTTCAGTTACTGTGAATTTGAACGTTAACGTTCTCAATGCTCAAGGTCCTACCATACTGAGGGTTGTTCCACCAGAAAATGGCAGCAATTCACCAGTTATGCAAGCTTATCCTCCTCGAATGACTAGTCAGTTGTTAAAGGAGCCTTCTGATAATTATCTTACAATGTCTGGAATTATTCACATGCCAAATATTATACGGAAAAGGCCTCCTTCGCTTGTCGAAACTAGTCAGCCTTTTTCAAAAATCAGACGTAAACTTAACCATGGTCCAGTAGATAAAGACGTTAGCCATCAGATCACAGCATTTTCTGGTATGGGTACTGTCCCAACTAGCTCAAGTAAATGATATGAAGCTCCTAATGTTTCACGACAATCTTGGCCTACTCACTGCGTCCGAGTACCTAGTCATACTCAAATGACTCCCAGATCATACCCGTTGATAAAACGAGATGAAGATATGGATGAAGATGAAGATTTAGCTCAAGCCGAAACGTATGCTGACTATATTCCGTCAAAACTGAATTATGGATAAAAGCATCCAGATCATGTTGTTGAGTCGAGTTTCTTGTCCAGTGTCTCTCCTCCAGACATTCATTATCGTCTGATTCTTCCGGATGAAGTTATCGAGCGAGCGTATCTTTCAGCTGCGCAACTGGAAGCAGTTGTGTACGCCTGTCAACTTCATGAGTGTATCTTACCGAATGGTCAACGTGCGGGGTTTTTAATTGTCGTCGAGGCAGGTGTGTGAAAAGGTCACACCTTTTCGGAATATTATATGAAAATTATTTGCGAAATCGTAAGAAGGCCATTTGGCTCTCAGTTTCAAATGATTTGAAGATCGATGCTGAACGCTTTCTGCGTGATGTGGGCTCGGGAAAGATCAACGTTCATTCCTTAAACAAGTTTAAATATGCTCGTATTTCTGGTAAAACTAATGAACGTGCAAAAAAGGTTTTATGTTTTCTACTTATTTTTCATGGATTGGTGAAAATTAAGGTAGTGCAAAAGCGAAATATAAAACTCGATCAAAACAACTTGTTAATTGGTGTGGGAAAAAATTCGATGGTGTTATTGTGTTTGATGAATGTTATCGAGCTAAAAATTTAACTCCTAGTGGTTCTCAAAAAAAATTTAATAAGTCAATAGCCACATAAATGAATTTTTGTAAAGCTAAAAAGATTCCAATATTCGAACTTCTTTTTATCAAGAAGCATAGCTATGGTCAATATTAACAATGGATTCTGACGATATAGCTCTATCATTCGCACCGATTGAACTGATCACTTATGCGCACATGTCTTCCGATGCTTCGAGGCATGAACGAGCATGGACTGAGTGGTAGTTGTTAGTGAACTTCTCTAGCAGATCAACACTCCCTGTAGAGAATGACATGTTGTCCAGCGCACGAAGAACCAAGTCCATTATGTATTTCCAGTTCCACCGGCTGCTATGTCGATATAAGTCTACAAAGCTTATAGAGATAAGGGAACACACACTTACCTCCACGAATTAGATCTTTGTAATGTGCATGCAGAATATGACCACAGGGCAGCATGTTGTCACTGAAACGCTCACAAGCACATCATGCACGTGAAGTATCAACGACATTCATCATGCACTTGTCGTAGCAACGGATGTATTCTCCTTCTATAAATCCGTGTCTCATTGTCCTAACACGTTTATAATTTACAGATACAATTTTAGCTGCAAAAGATGTGAACTCACTCATAGGAATTCAAAATGACATTGGAACCTGGAATTCATGATACATTTAACTATATTTCTTACCTAAAGAAATGGAAAACTTTGAAGATTTTTTACAGCGTCATATGGATGCAAACATAGGTCAGTGTCTGTTTTACTCCAAATTTTCCAGAACGTCAATGGAAGAGAATCACCTATTCTGAGACGTTCTTTTAGGTGTTTATGAGCACTTTCGACACAGTTGTTTGTGTGGTTGCCCAGGCTTAATACATGTCGCCGGTAACAGCGAGCCCATATTGACTTCCGGGAAATCCAGTAATCTTTTATGTAATCATATGCCCGTGGGAAATGGGTTATTAGATGTTCGCACTTCTGAGTAAATCCGAATATTTTATTTTATTTGAACACAAAAATATTGGTACAAGAGTGCGCCAAATATATATGCGCCACACAAGACAATGAGAATTCGGAGAGAAGGAAAAAGAAAAAAGGTGAGGAGGGTAAAACAAGAACAATAAAGAAGAGATTGGTGTAATATAGTGTAATAATAATAGTGATGATAATGGGGGAACGGAAAGGTACAATCAGAAGAAATCTTTCAGTTGAGGAAGAAACAACCACTTTTTTGAAGAAAGTGAAAGAAGGTTACAGCATGATCGCCACTGGTTTCTATTCTGAGCCATATCTGATAACGTCTCTAGCCATTGAGTCGCACCATCTCTAGGACCTCAACCAGGGAGTCGTGAAGGACCAACACAAGCCAGTCCTTTGCAGCTTTCTTTCATACCCCGATACCATGTCATAATAATAATTTATTCTCAAATAACAGTTTGTTACATGAGGCATGCCAGTTTACAGGCAAGATCAAATTGATACAAACGATACAATATCCACTGTAGTAAATTACATAGCTGGGTTGATAATTTCTAAGATATGAATGTAGATGGTTTTAATCAGTACCACAGTTGGCGAGCTTCATGAAAGTCGCGTTGCACATGTACAACTGATGGTCAAGGATAGATCCATTGAAGGTGGAGGCTTCTAAATTTCGCAAACTCATGTCCCTTTGAAATGTCTAAGGCTCTGAGGATGGTGCAGGATGAAATCTTTCGTTCCATATCACAAGGGGGCTGAAAGAGGGAGCAAGTAAAAGAAAGGACGAGAGGCAGAGCAGCCAATATTCATGAAGGAATGTTTAACAAAAATTTATCCATATGGCGTTTTTTCAAACGATTATCGCCAACTGAAGAACGTTATAGTGTAACAGCATAGGTTGGTTGGTTAAGAGTTGACCCCAAACAACCAAGCATATGCCAAAACAGTATTGTTCAAGTACTCATTCACTTCCTTATTTTGTATAAGCATTATATTCCGTATTATCTTATATTGAATGTTGAAAGCCTCTTGTTTGCCTGAACAGATAATCCCACGCTCCACTGTGACTGCGCTAAGATCGAAATAAAGACCTATTCACTTCTTGTCTGGCTTCTTCTATCAATAGCACGAGGGTTACCTATAGGCACGAAAATAGCACCTACGGACGCAAACTTCCGGCCATGTATTTCGCTGTAAAACACTTCAGCTTCTTGCTACAGGGTCGTAATTTCACCATTATGGCTGATCATAAACCCGTTTGATATTCCTTTAGCATGTCGTACGACAAGCATTCTCCACAGGAAGCCAGAAAAATGGATTACATTTCTCAATTCACAACGGACATCCAGTTTATCAAAGGCTCCTCCAATGTTGTAACAGACACACTATCTAGGATGGATATCAATATGATGGCACTCAGTCACGACATCAGCCTCAAAACCCTGGCTAAATTACAAGTAGACGATTTGGAATTGAAAGTCTGCTTGAAAGTCTAACTTGAATCTTAAACTAATACCCATTCCTTTCTCAAATGCATCGATTATTTGCGACACTTCAACGGGTACTAATCGCCCCTTTGTGCCACAACCCTGTCGACAAAAAATATTTCAACAGCTACATGGACTGTCGATTCAGAAAGGATCTGAGAGTATGGGATTATGTGTGGTTATAAAATAAAATATAGTGCTAGAAACATTATTGTGATATACAATTGGCTGTCTTCCTTTTTTATCCAAGCTATTAGATCCCCTTTAATTTTTTTGTACTATTTTTTTCAGGTATCATAGGGTCTTGAGTAGGCTTCGTATATTAGCGAATTGTCTAGTTTGCTTGTCATAGGATTACTAGGTAGGAAGTGAAGTCAATTCAACATTCGTAACACGGTTTAATGAGGTATTTTGCATGATAAATCTGCATTAAAACCTTAAGTTCGTGACATCTCACTAAACCATAAGGAGCCGTAATTAAACAAAATGTTCTGCCCTACAGACATGGGTGGATTGAAGTTATCTCCCCACCATCATGCTTGCTGGTCAGTAACGCCACCCTCCCTCCTTTTGTGATGTTAGACTCTCTTACGTTTGTGGTAAGTATGAATACTCTTCAATCAAAGCCCGTGGTTGGAATACACTGTCTCTACTAGGTCCATGTTACAAGCAAATCAGATAGTTGAAAAGTCTATTTTATGGGCTAGATGTGCACATAGTATATCACACTGCTATGAAAACAACTAATGGTTTAAAGAAGTAAGGATTAATAGCAAATTAAAAGATATGAGAGGGTATAAAATTGTAGAAAAAGAAAATTAAGATTTCAGGGTAAAACAAATAAAACATTGAGAAACTCTCAAGAATTTGTGGCCAAATTTTGAGTTTTGTATGATCGGCCTTAGTAGATCAGCACCCATAAGATTGAGCTATCTGTCTACTTGCAGTAGAAACAAAGCATGACTTTTAAGAATAATAATGTACATTTAACGTGTAGAGATTTGGGTACTAAAAGCTAGAGTTAGGAGCATAAGGCCATGATTAATAAACAATGAACAATAGGAAAGGATAAGCCATGTATTCTGTGATTTCGTTATATTCATATTAGTAACAGTCGAACTTGTTATAACCTTGTTCTTTCTAGATACTAGGCGGTCCGTAATAAAGTGCCTCATTGGTGGGCTGGAGTTCAAGGAAATGTTGAAGCTCTTTGGAATCTAGAAATAGTGTTATTAGCTTTTTTAATCTGGTAGACGTATCACAGTTACGGATAGGCATTGGCAGCCTGTTCCACAATAAACTATACCGTACTGTAAAAAACTTACAACGCATTTGTTTTTGGTGTTTTACGGTAAGTAGTGTATATGCGTTGTTTCTAAGTCTATAGGCTGGATCGTATTTATTTTATTTATTATTTATTTGAACACATAAATATTGGTACAAGAGAGCGCCAAATATATATGCGACACACAAAACAATGAAAATTCGAAGAGATATAAAAAAAACTAAGGAACGCAAAAGAAAAAGAGAACAATAACGGAGAGATTGGTGTAAGGTAGTGTGGTAGTAACGAGGGAACGGAAAGGTACAATCAGAAGAAATCTTTCAGGTAAGGGAGACACAACCACTTTTTATGAAGAAAGTAAAAGAAAGTTACAGCAGGATCGCCACTGGCTTCTATTCTGAGCCATGTCTGATAACGTCTCTAGCCACTGTGTAGAACCATCTCTCAGACCCCAACCAGGGAGTCGTGAAGGACCGACAGAAGCCAGTCCTTTGTAGCTTTCTTTCATACCACGACACCATGTCATGCACTGACCACCTCTCCGCTTTTTCCAACCAGTCCCAGAGTCGGCAAATAATGCACGACGTGGAATTCTCTGGGACGACATTCGTAGAACATGTCCAAGCCACCGAAGTCGGTGTTTCAAGATGGTGACACCAATTGAATTACCATCTCTGTGCCCGAACACACGATGCCGAACCTCTGCATTACTGACATGGTGTTGCCACTGAATGTCAGCAATCCTTCGGAGACAGCGATGATCGAACACAGATAGTCGTCTAGCGTCCTCAACTCGGAGAGGCCAGGTTTCACAAGCATAGAGCGAAACTGCTCTCACCGACGCGTTGTAGATCCGACCTTTTACAGCCAGACTAACATCACGAAGGCGCCAAAGGTGGCCCAGATTGCCATAAGCCGCTCTGGTTTTCACTATACGTGCATTGATCTCGTCACTCACACCCCACCAGTACTTATGCAGCTAACCAGATACACGAACTTCTCGACTACGTCTATCTGCTCACCATCCAGGGTGAGTACAGGATTGGAATCCTGCCGGTCTTGTAGAAGTACTTTGCACTTCGAAGGTCCAAAGCACATACCATACCTACGGACACTGATTGCCAACTGATTAAGTGCGGATTGCATGCCGTGGGCATTATCGCACAGTAAGACAATATCGTCCGCATACTCAAGGTCGAGAAGTCTTTCTCCAGGCAACAGATCCACACCACCATTACTTACATTCATCAGAGCTGTTTCCAGAATGTAATCGATGGCAGAGGTGAAGAGGAATGGTGAGATTGGGCAACCCTGCTTAACTCCACAGCTCGAATAGAACAATGGAGAGAGGTGGTTGTATGCCCTCACTCTACCTGAGGTCCTTTTATATAGGGCCTTTAGGATGTTTATAAACTTCTCAGACACACCCTTCTTCAATAGACAATCCCTGAGAACAGTCCTATCCAAGGCGAGACTCTAATTTAGGGACGAGCCAATCACAAGCGTTTGAGCGATTTCAATGATAAGCCAATCAGAAGACAATATAAAGTAAAAATTTATTGCAAGAAAGTAATGAATTACAGTGGATATTCTTCTTTTACGTGATTAAAAACTTGTTAAGGTTTGATAAAGGCTCAGAATTCATAAGGCATACGGTATAGAAACCCGTCCATTGGGTTAGGCTTTAGGGGTAGGGTTATGTTAGGGTCAGGGGTAGGTTAGGGTTAGGGGTAGGTTAAAGTTAGGGTTAGATTAGGGTCAGGCTGCTAACATGCGATTGGTTTACATCGGATTTTCAGGAAGAGGTGTTTATTGAGAGGCTAAAACACTAACCCTAACCTAACCCCAACCCTAACTCTAACCCTAACCTTAACTTTAAACCCTAAACTTAACCCTAACCCCAACCCGAGGATACAACCCTTACCCTTACCTGTAACTCTAAACCCTAACCATATGGACGAGCTTCTATACCACATGCATTATGGATTCCGAACCTCTGAACCTTTATCAAACCTTACCAAGTTTTTAAGTCATGTAAATAAGAATATCCACTGTAATTCATTACTTATAATATATTTTCACTGTATACTAACTGCCTTCTGAATGCCTAATAATTGTCAAGGTCATTTAAGACTCGTTCAAAGGTGGCCCATAAATTAGAGTCTCGCCCTATCCAACGAATCGAAGGCAGCCCTGATGTCAAGAAACACTACGATTGTTGGCCTTTGATAAGTATGGTGGTGTTCTAACATTTGACAGAGGGGGAAGATATGATCAATACATTCTCGACCAGAACGAAACCCAGCCTGCTCCTCACGAGTCAATCTTTCTCACGTTTTGAACAACCTACGAAGTATGACGGAAGCCAATAGCTTGGACGCAATCGGAAGTAGACTTATCCCCCGATAGTTGTTGCAGGAACGACGTGAACCCTTTTTAAAGATAGGGACAACTATCGACTCATTCCATGACGTTGGTACACTCTCTAGCTCCCACACCTTTGTAAACAACGTCGTCAGTTCCTTAGTCAGAAAGTCACCACCATCTTTAAAAAGAGCCGGGGGTAAGTCATCTGGGCCAGGTGATTTGTAACGCTTCAAGAGTTGGAGTTCCTTGCGGACTTCCTCCTCGTTTGGTGGATCAGTCGTCGCCGGCCATGGAGGGCAGGACAGTCTGACCGATGTTGCCGGAGCAGCAGGCCAGTTGAACTGCCCTTCGAAAAATTCTGCACATCGTCCAAGACGTCGATGAATGTTAGTGATTGTCATCCCATCATCCTCGCAGATTGTTTCGCTCACACCAGACTTCTTGCTGCCAGTGGCTCGGACGAGTTGGAAGAGCTTCCTGTAATTACCAGATGCAGCTGCTGCTTCCAGCTCATTAGCACGCTCCGACCACCAGGCTTCTCGATCCTTACGCAAGCTTTGCCCAATTTCCTTACGTAACATCCTTCGTTTATGGTCAAACTCACGGTCACCCGGAGTAGACCGACGTGCTTCAATGAGTTGTAAGGATCCAGAAGAAACGCAATACTTATAAGCGGGACGTTTCGTGAAACCACAACTGACTGTATCCCCCATTTTCATGACGTCATGCAATTGCAACCAATGCTGATCTATACTTTTCGGTGGAATGGTAGCTAGCCTAGAAGCTAGCTCGGTTTGATACTTACTTGCAACAGAAGTTGCAATCAGCTTGCTAATATCAATTTTTTGATGGCGGTCACTTCGTTGTCCACTGAAAAGTAAGGCAAGATTGGTGCAGACCAAGGCACATCGGCGATGACTGTGCCGAAAGTTAGTGCCAGCCAGAAACAGGCTGTGGTCTGTGCATAGTTGTATTAGACGGTCCCCGTTATCTGACCTGCGACCAACGAGTCTCCATCGGCCATCTAAACGACTCTCTTCTGTGCCTAGAAGCCCGACCTAAGCATTCAAGTCTCCGGCTAGTACTACAATATCTGTCAAACGCACTTTCTGGAGAAGAACAGATAACTGGTGGTAAAACTCATCCTTGATTGCATCCGGGCTGCAATCTGTCGGGACATAGGTGGAGATGACGAAAAGATATCGTTTCTCACGCCGATTTCTTCTCACTTTCATTGAACTCTAATCAAACAGCACATAACCGACTGTTAATGGGAATCCAATCGATTAGTGCTGCATCAGCTCTAGCGCTTAGTGCGACACCAATGCCAGCAAGACCAGACAAAGATGCCATAGGGTCTCCGGATGAGCGCACGTAAAACAGGCTTTTCGAAGCGACAGATGGAGATCGAATTTGTAGTACTTCGCCAGAGTCTTGAATACGGGTCTCGGATAGACAACAAACATCAATATTAAGACTTTCCAAAGACATAGCCAGCTCTATCTGTTGTCGGACCTGCACTAGTGTGTGAACGTTGAAGGCAGCCAGTTTGAATGGTGCACGTGGTTTCAGAAAAACTGCTTCAGTTCTCGTATTCGGTGGTAACATACAATTTTCAACCGGACAGTGACTCGAGAACGTTTAGATACAGTCGAATTTCCACCATTGGCGAGCCGCTGTATAAAAATAAATGAGGGTGAATAATGTGGAAAATTATAATATTAATAATAATAATAATAATAATAATAATAATAATAATAATGACAATAATGGTAATCATAATAACAGTATTAATAATGACAAGAATTGTAATGATAATAATTTGAATCAATTTATTATTTTTCGAAGCGAGAAAAGTAATTTCCATCGACATGAAGAGCTCATCATTCGTATGTGGGCTGTCATACTGCCCGGTTGCCCAAACCGAAGCAGGTGGTTATCTTAGGTGGCCACACCCCGAGCATTTGACCCAATGGTTAACCCACAAGGCAGTGAAGCATCGTAAGGAGATGCGACCCCATGGAAGCCGGTGACCAACGATTGGTTCATACGCCATTTGTTCCCGCAGGATACTGGAGCCCATGTGCACCATTGGTTTGTGATCCGGTTAAAGCGCCGGACATTCGCTTTTCGTCCTCTCATTTTCGTAAACAACACCCCTGCCACGAGAAGGCAATGAGTAGGACTTCCCTGGCAGAGGCTGTATACGCACGGCCGTGTGAGGGTATTTCGAGAGGAAGTGTGGACTCTCCCCACTCTCGGCCGTACCAGGCCCCCGAAGGCTGGATCGTGGGTGATAGTCGGGCAGGAGGTTAGAAAGGAGAGCCCATATATCGCTTTGTAGAGAAATATTAAGTTGTTCTTTAGCCTACGGTGCCATAAAGTTTCTAAAGATAGATGCTTACATCTATCTGTGTAATTGAGATTCGAGTTACATCCTATTAGTTGAAGTGTGAAACGTCTTTGAACAACTTCTACTCTTATCTTGTCTGTGATATTCATATTAGAGAATATAAAAGAGCAGTATTCAAGGGAGGGTCGTACACATATTTTGTAGAGAGCAAGTTTACCCTCTGTTGTGAAAAAGTTTTTCATTATAAAACCAATTAGCCGTCTAGATTTAGAAATAATAGAGGAGGCATGTTCTTCAATGTTCAGGCTTCTTGTGTAGTTAATTCCTAAATCATGTACTGTTTCGAGTGTTTGAAATCTATTTTCATTTAAGTGAAGTTGCAGTTTATAGGGATGCTTTCCTAAGTGCATGATCCCACACTTGTTGGGGTTAAATGGTAATTCCCATTTTCCAATCCATATAGTTAAGTTATTGAGGTCCTTTTGAATCTGGGATACACTTTCGCTTAGTGTTTCAGGCTTATAGCTGTATACTATTTTGAGATCATCAGCATATAAGTATGGTTTCCCAAATTCTATGGTGTTACATATATCGTTTATAATAATAATAATAATAATTTATTCTCAAATAACAGTTTGTTACATGAGGCATGCCAGTTTACAGGCAAGATCAAATTGATACAAATGATACAATATACACTGTAATAAATTACATAGCTGGGTTGATAATTTATAAGATATGAATGTCGTTGGTTTAAATCAGTACAACAGTTGGCGCGCTTCATGAATGTTGCGTTGTGAATGTGCGGCACAGTATGCTTGTTAGTTTACGGGTTTTCGCGCACGCGTAACGTATTGTCGTGGATTTTATGTGTCGTTATTTATCAGCTATTAACAGCCTTTTTTCCGTCATACATGACTTTTCGTAATCTTTGTGATTGGAAGATAGTTTTTGTTTCAATTTATAAGCAGTTTGACGTATTTCGTGCTCACCACCTAAGTAAATATGTAGCTGGCGTAATATGGTTTTTTTTTAACAATACTAAGTCAAAGAAGTCAAATCGCCATTTTTCTAGTCAAAAATAGATTACAGATTGAGTTTTCATGAAAATAAGCCGTAAAAAGAATTATATATGGTTCACCTCCTTGATTATAGTGACGGCAAACACAGATGTTGGTAGTCGTTTATAAAATGTAATTAGAAAGAAGTAAGCGTTAAAGTAACTATGAATATTATATAAATTGTTTGTATTTAGCCATAAAAAGTTATTTGGACTATAGGTAGCATTGTTTTGTACTGAAGTGACATATTACTGTGTAAGGTATCAGAGAAAAATTATGTGAGTAACAATAGACGTTGATAGTCTTTTTTACCGGTTTTCTGAACTTATACAGAAAGAGTGTGTAACACCACATTAAATATGCACGAAATCTTCATAAGTAAATCGATGTGTGTCTCTTCTGAGCATGGTGACTAAACCATGTCTTACTTAATACTGACTTATGATGTGTCTGTTAGAGGGTTGACGAATAATTCTCTGTAAAGGAAATGCACAATCGCAGAAGAAAATGTGAACAAAGTTATGATGCATATTGTCGAGTAATATCTAAATGGTGCTTACCAATTTCTCCTGCTAATACCAGATATATAGACGAAATACTACAAGGGTTAGACACTGAAGAAATTTCCATTGCTTGTTAAGACACAAACTTAAATCAAAAAACAACTATTAATGAGTTATTTCATGAATTCCTACTGCATTACAGACTGACTCGTCCAAAGTAATTCATGCAGACAACGTGACGAAAAGTGAATGAGCAATGGAAGCAGAATCACAAGTTCCTTGTATTCATATCGCCTTTATGCCACATTATTGAATTACATTTTATTCATAAATCCGACCACGCTTCTATGTTGTGACGAACCTGATTTCAGCAATTTTTAAATAACACTGATTTGTGTGTTGTAAAGATTACCTATTAATTTTTATTATAGGAAATAGAAATCTCTAATGATTAGCGCTGTCTGCAAATAAGAGACTTATAAGTACATTCTGTAACCTGCTATTTGATTGACTTATTAAATGTGATATTGATAACTAGGTCTAATTCTTTATTTCACGACTGATTTGTTTGTTTTTCAGAATTGTATGAATCAAATGAAGTCGTCAAAGCTTTGTGATGATGTTTACGCCGGTCTACAACTTATAGAATTTGTGATTATGGAAGACCATATTAAAATCATTTTTATTCAACAAATGAATTAGTGAAATATAAATATAGCAACTACACTTAGTGTCTTACGTTATAAACCATGTCAGTATTTATTAATAGTCGATATGACGCTAGAACAAATATAGATAGAGAATAATATGAACTCCTTATAATCCATGGAATGAACAAGTAATAAGAATGATTATGTAATAATTCATTTCACTTTTAAAATTTAGTTACACATTTTTCCCATCACCCTGTCACTTAATCCTCTGCAATTACGTGACCTCTGCAAATTGTAATCAATTATGACGTAACTCAAGTTTTCAGTTCTTAAATCCACGGATCATTTACAAGCTATAAGATTTTCACACCACTTATCTGTCTGTGAACTACAGTCAACTATTATATCACCCATTCTTAATGTGTTATTGACTGTAAAAGCAAATGACCTTTGACCTTACACTGCATATATATATATATATATATATATTCACTATTGATAACCTGCGTCATTTCATTTATTCATATTCAGGTATGTCAACTGTTTCCCACATCACTGTTAAATCCTATTGCATATTTAGTTGTAATGAATGCATACCACTGTTAATCAACATTTCTCCTGGTTTTATTTTGATTCATAAGCGGAATTAATCACATGAACTTAAAATGTACATAGGTACTGATACGATTTTAATGATAAACGTAATCCCACGAAGGTGAATATGATATGTGGGTGCCTAATCTGCAAAACTGTACGTCGATGTAGGGTTTCTTAATCAATCTTAATTATTACAAACAGTTACACATGAACATCATTGCTATTCATTCCCATAAAAGTAGTAATAAGATGAAAATTGAAATTATGAAAGTTTATTGAAGAATCATTGCTGCTAAAGCAGAAAATCAAGTTTACAAGTTGGTATTTAGAATTCTTAAGTAATAATTGTCAACTTTCTTCTCAACTTCTGTTGCGAAGCGTTCACCATACTTCTCAATGATGCGATGTTTATGGATTCTTTGGCTGCGTTGAATACTTACATACTCTTCACTCCGTCGTGGTAATGCAGTTAATGTATAATTTTGGAAGTTCTGGGTATTGTGTAACTTCCATCTGCTACAATACCTAAGAAGTTGATGAGCTATGCAGTTAGTATTTCATTATTGATATAGCTTACCTGTAAGATTTCTTCTTTTAACGTAGGCAAGTAGCATGTGACGGCAGGGATATCGACACATCATAAACATGCTACAATTGCATTGACAAATGCTTATATCGACTTCATAATGTTGTCCACGGTCAACCATGAACAACCAGTCGCCGCTTTCATATTCCACGTAGACAAAACGCATTTGTTTAAGCTCGTATAACACTTTAGATCTTGCGAATGGCGTCAAAATATTTAGCAAGGGTATTAAACGTTGTGGAGCATTATATTTATAATATCTTCCGGCTATCAATTGATCTTCGACACTTCTTCTAGTTGACATCATTTCACTCCATTTTAAAGCCTTGTACATACATTTGTACAGACTGTCACTTTTTCGTACATATCGTTTTACTTGCCGATTTAGCGATTCAACACGATTATTCGTGCTGTTACCCAATGTTAAAACATCACCGTAAAAGGCACGGGCCCACATTGTCTTACGTGCCATCCAATAACGTGACAGGTACTGACCTATCGATCTGTCCCGCCGATTGATTATTCTGTAATATTGATTAAATCTAGCGATATTCAATATTTTGTCGTTTGTCTAAGGGCAATTTTATATAAGTAACTATTGGTGTACCTTTTTACGGAAAGCGCGAATTACATGAAAGGCGCACAAAATTATGTTTGCATGTCCGTGTGTTATACGGACAGCCGCGCTTTCACATCGTGCGCAATCCATCACAAATGTTTCAGTCAACATTGTGTCACCCATTACCTCTTTGAATTGATCTAAAATCCATATCACATCGGAACGCTTTTCCCTCCTAGTCCACGCAAACATTACAGTTCGACCTCGACCGAAATTATCCGTCACCACTATCTGGAATAAGGAATATCTACATAGTAAAACACAACGATAAACATATTCACTTTTTATTATTAGTATTATACGTAGAATCAATGCACATGACTTCTGGATATTTCCTATAGAGTTGTATTTGGTTATAACTACTGAAACATATTCTCGTCGCATATCCATTTTCTAAATGCTCCCTCACTTCGCCTTTTTGTCTAAGCATATCCATTACTTGCTTCCGAGTACAACAACCTGAAATATATTTATATACACTTACCAGTGGAGAGTGTAGCTTTCATAGCTTTGACATCGGCAGCAGTTACTTGCTTACCAGTTCTCTCCTTAATACTTTCGATAACTTCGTCTGCTGACTCACAGTGAAGTATTACGGGCTTCAAGTTCTCTTTTTCTTCCGACGATAATCTCCTTGTCCATGGATCACATACCATCCATGAACTACTACATGGATGATTGTGTATCATCTTGTAGGATTTGATGACATATCCTTGCTCTTCTAGTCTTACACGGAATTTAGATTGACAATTACGGAATTTAGACCTTAAACATAAGATATTAGTTAAAGATCTTACGATTTTTGCCTCACTTTCAAACCTTCCGATTTCCGTTTGTGACCAAACGTACAATTAAACGATACAAACAGGTATCTGAACCTGACATCCTTCAGCAATCTGCTTTCTGTGTGGATGTAACGAGTATAAGTAGTCTGAGAAGCGATAAAATTATAGTTCCATACTTTTTGGAACTCTTTTAAGGCACTTTCAAAATCATCCCACAACACGAAACGCTTGTTCAGTATCATACTTCGAAAGGCATCGGTTAGGTCGACTGAAATGTCACTTGAAGATGAAGCACTAAAAACAGACATGACTAATTATTAAACAGTTATTCCTTGCAACAATAATAACCCAAGGAAATACTACAAATACTTGAGATTTACCTGTGACTTGACATTTCGTTTAGCTTTACTACAATTGTTGGGATCAAAGATCAAATTACAAAGCAACAACAGAGCCAAAGTGCACACTACAAAACAGAGAACGCTAAATTAATGGTTTTGCTATTTATTTCGTGCTTTTTATGTAGCATAGGATGACTTATATATGAAAAAAATTGATACTCATGCAAACCAACCAACCCACGGCAATTGAAATACGGAATGACCGCCTCTAATCAAGCCGTTCAAGGTCGCTGAAACGAAAGGGCGGGCACATTTCAAAAGGACCTAACGTTTAAACCGTGCCGAAAGTTAGTGCCAGCCAGAAACAGGCTGTGGTCTGTGCATAGTTGTATTAGACGGTCCCCGTTATCTGACCTGCGACCAACGAGTCTCCATCGGCCATCTAAACGACTCTCTTCTGTGCCTAGAAGCCCGACCTAAGCATTCAAGTCTCCGGCTAGTACTACAATATCTGTCAAACGCACTTTCTGGAGAAGAACAGATAACTGGTGGTAAAACTCATCCTTGATTGCATCCGGGCTGCAATCTGTCGGGACATAGGTGGAGATGACGAAAAGATATCGTTTCTCACGCCGATTTCTTCTCACTTTCATTGAACTCTAATCAAACAGCACATAACCAACTGTTAATGGGAATCCAATCGATTAGTGCTGCATCAGCTCTAGCGCTTAGTGCGACACCAATGCCAGCAAGACCAGACAAAGATGCCATAGGGTCTCCGGATGAGCGCACGTAAAACAGGCTTTTCGAAGCGACAGATGGAGATCGAATTTGTAGTACTTCGCCAGAGTCTTGAATACGGGTCTCGGATAGACAACAAACATCAATATTGAGACTTTCCAAAGACATAGCCAGCCCTATCTGTTGTCCGACCTGCACTAGTGTGTGAACGTTGAAGGCAGCCAGTTTGAATGGTGCACGTGGTTTCAGAAAAACTGCTTCAGTTCTCGTATTCGGTGGTAACATACAATTTTCAACCGGACAGTGACTCGAGAACGTTTAGATACAGTCGAATTTCCACCATTGGCGAGCCGCTGTATAAAAATAAATGAGGGTGAATAATGTGGAAAATTATAATATTAATAATAATAATAATAATAATAATAATGACAATAATGGTAATCATAATAACAGTATTAATAATGACAAGAATTGTAATGATAATAATTTGAATCAATTTATTATTTTTCGAAGCGAGAAAAGTAATTTCCATCGACATGAAGAGCTCATCATTCGTATGTGGGCTGTCATACTGCCCGGTTGCCCAAACCGAAGCAGGTGGTTATCTTAGGTGGCCACACCCCGAGCATTTGACCCAATGGTTAACCCACAAGGCAGTGAAGCATCGTAAGGAGATGCGACCCCATGGAAGCCGGTGACCAACGATTGGTTCATACGCCATTTGTTCCCGCAGGATACTGGAGCCCATGTGCACCATTGGTTTGTGATCCGGTTAAAGCGCCGGACATTCGCTTTTCGTCCTCTCATTTTCGTAAACAACACCCCTGCCACGAGAAGGCAATGAGTAGGACTTCCCTGGCAGAGGCTGTATACGCACGGCCGTGTGAGGGTATTTCGAGAGGAAGTGTGGACTCTCCCCACTCTCGGCCGTACCAGGCCCCCGAAGGCTGGATCGTGGGTGATAGTCGGGCAGGAGGTTAGAAAGGAGAGCCCATATATCGCTTTGTAGAGAAATATTAAGTTGTTCTTTAGCCTACGGTGCCATAAAGTTTCTAAAGATAGATGCTTACATCTATCTGTGTAATTGAGATTCGAGTTACATCCTATTAGTTGAAGTGTGAAACGTCTTTGAACAACTTCTACTCTTATCTTGTCTGTGATATTCATATTAGAGAATATAAAAGAGCAGTATTCAAGGGAGGGTCGTACACATATTTTGTAGAGAGCAAGTTTACCCTCTGTTGTGAAAAAGTTTTTCATTATAAAACCAATTAGCCGTCTAGATTTAGAAATAATAGAGGAGGCATGTTCTTCAATGTTCAGGCTTCTTGTGTAGTTAATTCCTAAATCATGTACTGTTTCGAGTGTTTGAAATCTATTTTCATTTAAGTGAAGTTGCAGTTTATAGGGATGCTTTCCTAAGTGCATGATCCCACACTTGTTGGGGTTAAATGGTAATTCCCATTTTCCAATCCATATAGTTAAGTTATTGAGGTCCTTTTGAATCTGGGATACACTTTCGCTTAGTGTTTCAGGCTTATAGCTGTATACTATTTTGAGATCATCAGCATATAAGTATGGTTTCCCAAATTCTATGGTGTTACATATATCGTTTATAATAATAATAATAATAATTTATTCTCAAATAACAGTTTGTTACATGAGGCATGCCAGTTTACAGGCAAGATCAAATTGATACAAATGATACAATATACACTGTAATAAATTACATAGCTGGGTTGATAATTTATAAGATATGAATGTCGTTGGTTTAAATCAGTACAACAGTTGGCGCGCTTCATGAATGTTGCGTTGTGAATGTGCGACTGATGGTCAAGGATAGGTCCATTGAAGGTATGGGCTTCTAAAAATCGCAACCTTATTTCCTTCTGGGATATCCAAGGCTTTAAGGATGGTGCAGGATGAAGTCACCAGTTCCATATTACAAGGGGGCTGAAAGAGGGAGCAAGTAAAAGAAAGGACGAGAGGCAGAGTAGCCAATATTCATGAAGGAATGCTTAAGGTATGATTACTCAGTCTAATTTTCCTTTATTAAGGTATATGTTAAGAAAGAGCATTTTAATAGGTTAAAGAAAATAAGTGTTGACAAGATGTGAGTGGACATACAACTGACAAATGGGGGCGATTCGGAAAAGAGCTGAGAGTATAAGATTATGTGTGATTATAAAATAAAATATAGTGCTAGAAACAGTATTGTGATATACATTTGACTGTCTTCCCTTTAATATCGAAGCTATTAGAGCCCCTTTCGTTTTTTTTTAAAAATATTTTTCCCCAGTTATTATAGGGTCTTGAGTAGGCTTCGTATATTAGCGAATTTTCTAGTTTGCTTGTAATAGGATTTCTGGGTAGGAAGTGAAACCAATTCAACGTTCGTAACACGACTTAAAGAGGTATTTTGCGTGAATAGATCAGCTTCAATACCATAAGTTCGTGGCATCCCACTAAACCATAAGGAGCCGTAATTAAACAAAATGTTCTGCCCTACAGACATGGGTGGATTGAAGTTATCTCCCCACCTTCATGTTTGCTGGTCAGTAACGCCACCCTCCCTCCTTTTGTGATGTTAGGCTCTCTTACGTTTGTGGTAAGTATGAATACTGCTTTAATCAAAGCCCATAGTTGGAATACACTGTCTCTACTAGGTCCATGTTACAAGCAAATCAGATAGTTAAAAAAATTTGTTTTATGGGTTAGATGTCCACATAGTATATCACACTGCTATGAAAATAACTAATGGTTTAAAGAAGTAAGGACTAATAGCAAATCAAAAG
Organism: Schistosoma margrebowiei; assembly: GCA_944470205.2. Classification (NCBI taxonomy): domain Eukaryota; kingdom Metazoa; phylum Platyhelminthes; class Trematoda; order Strigeidida; family Schistosomatidae; genus Schistosoma; species Schistosoma margrebowiei. The sequence continues at coordinate 1,287,912 of OX104026.1, read as the reverse complement.
ATATGAGAGGGTATAAAATCGTAGAAAAAAAAATTTCAGGGTAAGACAAATAAAACATTGAGAAACTCACAAGACGTTGTGGCCAAATTTTGAACTTTGAATGGTCGGCCTTAGTAGATCAGCATTCATAAGATTGAGCTATCTGTCTACTTGCAGTGGAATTTAAAAAAAAGGCATGACTTTTAGGAAGAATAATGTACATTTAACCTGTAGAGATTTGGGAACTGAAAACTAGGGTTAGGAGCATGAAGTCATGATTAATAAACAATGAATAATAGGAAAGGATAAGCCATATATTGTGATTTGGTTATATTCATATTAGTAACAGTCGGACTTGTTATAATTTTGTTCTTTCTAGATACTAGGCGGTCCGTAATAAAGTGCCTCATTGGTGGGCGGGAGTTCAAGGAAATGTTGAAGCTCTTTGGAATCTAGAAATAGGGTTATTAGCCTTTTGAATCTGATAAACGTATCACAGTTACGGATAGGCATTGGCGGCCTGTTCCACAATAAACTATACCGTACTGTAAAAAACTTACAACGCATTTGTTTTTGGTGTTTTACGGTAAGTAGTGTATATGCGTTGTTTCTAAGTCTATAGGCTGGATCGTATTTATTTTATTTATTATTTATTTGAACACATAAATATTGGTACAAGAGAGCGCCAAATATATATGCGACACACAAAACCCTTCGAAGAATTCTGTTCATCATCCAAGATGTCGATGGATGTTAGTGATTGGCATCCCATCATCCTTGCAGATTGTTTCGCTATTATCCTATTAGTTGAAGTGTGAAACGTCTTTGAACAAATTCTACTCTTATCTTGTCTGTGATATTCATATTAGAGAAGAAAAAGGAGCATCATTCAATGGAGAGTCGTACATATATTTTGTAGAGAGCAAGTTTACCCTCTGTTGTGTAAAAGGTTTTCATTATAAAATCAATTAGCCGTCTAGATTTAGAAATAATAGAGGAGGCATGTTCTTCAAAGTTCAGGCTTCCTGTGTAATTAATTCCTAAATCGCTTACTGATTCGAGTGTTTGGACTCTACTTTCATTTAAGTGAAGTTGCAGTTTATAGGGATGCTTTCCAAAGTGCATGATCCCACACTTGTTGGGGTTTAATGGTAATTGCCATTTTTCACTCCATATAGTTAAGTTATTGAGGTCCTTTTGGATCTGGGATACACTTTCGCTTAGTGTCTCAGGCTTATAGCTGTATACTATTTTGAGATCATCAGCATATAAGTATGGTCTCCCAAATTCTATGGTGTTACATATATCGTTTATATACATAAGAAACAAAAGTGGACCTAATACGCTTCCCTGGATGACTCCACTGGTGATTGGCCTAGGGGACGAGAGACAGTCATTGTACTTTACCATCTGTTTACGTTCTGTTAAGAACGAAGCAAACCATGAGTACAGTGGGTTGTGTATTCCGAAGGACTTTAGTTTGACGAGTAGCCTTTTGTGTGGGACCTTATCAAAGGCTTTCTTAAAGTCTAGGAATAGAACTGATACAAGGAGTCCGCTGTCTCGTTTTATAGTTATATCATTCAGGTAGTCTACTAGGCATGTATCGCATGATCTGGACCTAAGAAATCCATGCTGGGAGGTCGAGATGAGATTATTAGTTATTAGATGTTGGACTACAGCCGCCTTAACTACTTTTTCCATCACTCTGGATACCACTGAAGTTATGTTTATAGGCCGGTAATTTTCAACGTTTGCTTCAGGTCCTGTTTTAATTTTGGGAATGATATGTGTAGTTTTCCAGGCAGTGATATCGCGAATAGTTTGAGAAGCAAAACACACATATCATCACCTCCACGTTTTAGCATGCTAGATGGAATACCATCTGGTCCATCAGTGTATGAGTGTTTCAATGTACTGATTGCCTTGGAGATATTTTGTACACTGAATTCTACATTAGTAATTTCACAGGGAGTTACTGGGATTGGTTCTGAATCATTAAATGGTTTTTCGTTAGTTAGTGAGAAACAAAAATGTTCACTAAATAATTCTGTGACAAGTTTGGGATCTTCGTATACTTGTTTGCCTTTAATGAATATACTCCCTCTCAATTTAGAACGTTTAAGTTTATTTTGGAGTAGTATGGTGAGTGCAGAGGAGTTATTATTAAGTTCAACTGCACGTTTTTCCTGTGTGATTGCTTTTTGTTTACTTATTGTCCCTGTTCGGACAAGTATTTCTGTCATCGTTACTAAAGAGGAAAAGTCATTTAAGTTGTGGAATTGAGTACAATGTCTTTGAAGACGTCTTCTTGTACTGACCGGTATATAGAGATCTTTGGATAACGTAGATCTACAGTATTCTAAAGGTGTGATGTTGTTGATGATACTTTTAATGTTGTGATAAAATATATTAGTTAATGTGTCGGTATTGTTTGAGGTAAAGAAAGTTCCCCAATCAGTGCTTCTTAGGTAATTGTGGAAGTTATTCCAATCAACCTTGCGATAGTTTCTACGAAGTGTTACGGTTTTACTTCTATCGATTGTGGTTTTTACATTAAGGCTGCATATGACAATGTTATGATCACTACCTGGGAACTTTTTTCCAATATACAAAGTATTAGGGATGAGGCCACTGGTAAAGACTAAGTCTAAGATGTTTTGATGTCTGGTAGGGCTATCGACATACTGAGTCCATTGTCCAAGCTCTAGACATGCTTCAGATATCATTATAAGTGATGGTTGATAAATGTGAACAAACAGAGCTAGATCCATCTTTTTGTTGCAGATCGATCGAGCGTTGACAAGACATATATTAAACAAGTGGCCTACTAAGTTAAAATGGGTGAGGGTATCTCGGATAAAGTCGTCGTAACCCTCGCGGGTGTGAGATGAGTTTGAAATGATGGATTGAATGTTCTTCATTAGCTCGGTATTTTGTAGCTAGACTTAGTGGGAGATGTATAAAATGAGCTAGGGAAGTTGATCGGGGAGTTTACCCATGAGGAAAGGGTGGGAGTACTCTGTGATGGAAACTGTACGGAGGAAACAAATCTATGGTTTTCATGTGGTTTGAAATAACCTGAGCTATTCGCTTCAGTAGAGGTGTCACTAGGGGTCATATTCCAAAACAATCTTGTACAGGCCTACTGTGAAGTGTATGGTTATTTACAAAATACTCTTGATGGCTAGACTCGTAGCCCCTGTTATGGCTACTTACGTTAGCGTGAGAGGGGTCTGCTACTCGTACCTGGGAGGAGTTGCGACTTTTGTTATACATGGGAGCCGTTGTTATGTGATGCGTCGGTAGTAAAGTGTATGAGGAGTTTTCTTTCTGAGAGTAATTACAGTTGCGATCCTGGGGAATGTAGGTAGGGTGTGGAGTGAGAAACCTAATAATACCATTCTTATTTATGGTTTTAGGCTTCGGAGGGTGACTTGAGTGGCCAGTTCTCTGGTAGTTTTCGCTAGTCTGCGTGTAAGAAGGCTTGCTACGTTGAAGCCCACCACCCAATTTGCAACTTAGAGGTGTTGAAGGCAAGTTATACGATAGCAGCGGGGAGAACCTGTTCACTGTTCTTGGGATACCTATAGAGCAGTTGGGTTCAATCTTACGTGGTTCCCTATTCGGTATCATGAGTTTTGCCTTCCCACCCTTTATTTTCAGAGCTGGAGTCTTTCGTTGTCTCTGTGACATGAACTTAGGTTCATTCAAGTCTACTCGTGGGATATCTTTAGGAGGACAAATTTTCAAGTTTATAGGTTTAGTTGCACGTGTGTTGTTACACGACTCACATTTTAGTACATTACTGAACGAACAACTGGGATTAGTCATGTCGTTATGGTTTTTCGTGTCAGTTAAGGGCCATATCATATCCAAAGGTTTCTGATCTGCAGACTCATCTAGATCAACAGAGTGATCAGCCGTATGTGGAGTGGTGTTATGCTCATTATTCGTGTGTTTTAAACTATTTGCTGTGTTGCAAACTGTCTCTGGCTGATTATCAATTGTAACACTCCCATTCAATTCTATCGCTTCACGTCTTCTTACACGACGTTGACAGGGCGTAAGGTCTGGAGTGACTTTTATATTCTTGTATAAAATTAGTGAGCTTAGCATCGTTACAACAGCCAAGCATAAACAAAATGGGGCAAGTCGATCTGTCTGACTTTTTTCTATGGCGGTTGACTTTGCAGTTAACGCTCGGCATACCGCATGCTCTAAGGCAAATATCTCTTAACTTAGATGGGTGTGTGCGGTCGGGAAGGTTATATACAACTGCGTTGAAGGAGGACATCACTCTCTTCGTCACTTCTTCAGCCACAAACTCCAAAATACACTCAGCTTTAGTGAGTTGCTCAAGATTTCTGTCTGTGTTAAGGCCCCATATATGAGTGAGGGGTGCTAATTGCTCACGTTTACCGTTAATTTCGGATAGAGAGCTTTGTAGCTGTCGGATGTCATTACTATATCTATCAGTATTTTGGTGTGTATGAGGTGGACTATTGGACTCTTTAGTTCTTGATATTTTAGATTTAGGCCTTGGTAGCACATACTGTCTGGTAGACTGTGCTGACTTTTCGATGCACGTAGGTATAGTGTCTTGTATGTCAACCAGTCTTACCGTTGGCATACTGCACGTAGAGATAGAGGGGCTGCAACATGGAGAATCTGGTGATGATAAAGACATTTGTGTACAATATACATATTTTTCAGTAGTTGAAGGTTCAACATTGTCAAGCACTGGTTCGTCAGTTGTAGGGGTTACAGATTTGGACCTTTTATTTGGCTTAGAGGTTGGTGAAAGTTCTCTTTTACTGGAGTTATTGGACATGATATGAAAATAAGTGAGCACAGTGATCGTTAAATTAAATATAATATCTGAGTATAAGTTGCTATTAAGTATTAACCTGGTTTATACTAGGATTAGAGACTATAAGTATATAATAATTTGCAGATCTATTAACGATTTAAGTCCGCAATAGGTACAATACGAACTAGTAATTGTCCGTCGAATAAAATTAGGTTTTTCCTTATTTTATGGGGTAAAATGTACCTATTGTACAGGATAGGATGATAATCACTGTATGATACACCCTACAAAGGAACAAGTCGAAGAATAAATAAACCACGTTAAAAAATGTTACCACTTTCAAAGTTCGCGCCGAGACTTCTAACTCGCCATCACAACCTAGACAAAGAAGACGACGTCGGTCATCTATGTATGTTTTACTTTAAATGAATTTATCCTTCAGGTCGAAATATTGCCATTGTCAATCTGGGTTTCGGGTCCGTGCAGTTAATTGTGAGTTGAAACTCACCTCTATTAAGACCGTGCACAGCTACCCCTGCACAGAGGGATATATTTTGGTCGATCGATCGGGACGACAGTTGACGCCAAGTAAACGCTCATATTTAAGAACGTCTCTATTTAGTAATACGCCAACTCGCGGCTTACGGTGTCTGGTTTCTTGGAAGTCCCATAAACAGCTTACCAAGGACAATATCACCAATATGCGTTCACGGCTGTATCCAGGTTGTCGAGCTCACATTGTGATTAATTGAGTTTAAACACTAAAAATATCAATGACATTTTACAGCGCGTTCAAGCAAACACTGAAGTAAAAGTATTCAATGAACATGGAGACATATCTATTATTTGCTTCAATCGCAGCAACAAAAAGCTATTTACTACACGTTCCCAGAAGTAGTATGTATTGACTGGACTTTTCAAACCAACAAAGATGGGTAAGTAACGAATAGTGATAAATTTATTTTAAAGTCTTCCACTGTTCCAACCAGTGGTGATTGATAGTCTTGTGCAGGGGCACATTGTTATGTATGCTCTTTGCGGGTGAGAACTACGCGATGTCGTGAAACTTTTGAAATGCTTTAAGACATAATGTGTGGTGCTTATGATACATACACTTTCGTTATGGATTCAGCAGCGACCGAAATTTCAGCATTGCAGTCTACGCACAGTCATTTTAACGTAGTACTTTGCTCATTCCATATCTCAAGAGCATTTTTCAGGAAGGTATGTGTTAGCTGTACAAATTATTTTTTGTAGTTCCGAAATCACGATGTACGCAAATGCTTGGACCACCTTGTCAAGATTAGACGGTTCGACATGTGAGCTTTACTTTTCATGACGTATAATATTCAGATTTAGCCCCTAAATGCCTTGTTATGGCCGAGAGCAAGGTGGGTTCGCCCTCCCTCTAAAATACTCTTACATGGCCACGCGTATACAGCCTCTGTCAGGGAAGTTCTACTGACTGCCTTCTCGTGGCAGGTTTTTTTTACAAAAATGAGAAAACGAAAGGCGAATGTCCGGCAATTTAGCCGGATCTTTAACCAAATCACATGAGCACATGAGCTCCAGTATCCCGCAGGATCAAATGACGTATGAACCAATTTTCGGTCACCGGCTACCATGGGACTGCATCTCTTCACGATGCTCGACTATCTTGTGGGTTAGATCTGTAGGTCAAAGGCTCGGGGTGTGGCCCTCTATGACAACCACCTGCTTCGGTTTGGGCACCCGAACAGTATCACAGGCCACACACAAAAGATGAACCGTCTAAAGTTATAGAGGCTACGTTTCTTGATTCGACTAACAATCAAGTGGCTCAAATTGTTATTATTATTACCATTGTTTTTATTATTATTATTATTATTATTATTATTATTATTATTATTATTATTATTATTCACTACGACATTATTCATCTTCTTTTATTCCTACTCTGTCTATACTTATTTTTTCGACTTATACAGCAGCTCACCTATGGTGGAAATTCGACTGTATCTAAACGTTCTCGAGTCACTGTCCGGTTGAAAATTGTATGTTACCACCGAATACGAGAACTGAAGCAGTTTTTCTGAAACCACGTGCACCATTCAAACTGGCTGCCTTCAACGTTCACACACTAGTGCAGGTCGGACAACAGATAGAGCTGGCTATGTCTTTGGAAAGTCTTAATATTGATGTTTGTTGTCTATCCGAGACCCGTATTCAAGACTCTGGCGAAGTACTACAAATTCGATCTCCATCTGTCGCTTCGAAAAGCCTGTTTTACGTGCGCTTATCCGGAGACCCTATGGCATCTTTGTCTGGTCTTGCTGGCATTGGTGTCGCACTAAGCGCTAGAGCTGATGCAGCACTAATCGATTGGATTCCCATTAACAGTTGGTTATGTGCTGTTTGATTAGAGTTCAATGAAAGTGAGAAGAAATCGGCGTGAGAAACGATATCTTTTCGTCATCTCCACCTATGTCCCGACAGATTGCAGCCCGGATGCAATCAAGGATGAGTTTTACCACCAGTTATCTGTTCTTCTCCAGAAAGTGCGTTTGACAGATATTGTAGTACTAGCCGGAGACTTGAATGCTTAGGTCGGGCTTCTAGGCACAGAAGAGAGTCGTTTAGATGGCCGATGGAGACTCGTTGGTCGCAGGTCAGATAACGGGGACCGTCTAATACAACTATGCACAGACCACAGCCTGTTTCTGGCTGGCACTAACTTTCGGCACAGTCATCGCCGATGTGCCTTGGTCTGCACCAATCTTGCCTTACTTTTCAGTGGACAACGAAGTGACCGCCATCAAAAAATTGATATTAGCAAGCTGATTGCAACTTCTGTTGCAAGTAAGTATCAAACCGAGCTAGCTTCTAGGCTAGCTACCATTCCACCGAAAAGTATAGATGAGCATTGGTTGCAATTGCATGACGCCATGAAAATGGCGGATACAGTCAGTTGTGGTTTCACGAAACGTCCCGCTTATAAGTATTGCGTTTCTTCTGGATCCTTACAACTCATTGAAGCACGTCGGTCTACTCCGGGTGACCATGAGTTTAACCATAAACGAAGGATGTTACGTAAGGAAATTGGGTAAAGCTTCGTAAGGACCGAGAAGCCTGGTGGTCGGAGCGTGCTAATGAGCTGGAAGCAGCAGCTGCATCTGGTAATTACAGGAAGCTCTTCCAACTCGTCCGAGCCACTGGCAGCAAGAAGTCTGGTGTGAGCGAAACAATCTGCGAGGATGATGGGATGACAATCACTAACATCCATCGACGTCTTGGACGATGTGCAGAATTTTTCGAAGGGCAGTTCAACTGGCCTGCTGCTCCGGCAACATCGGTCAGACTGTCCTGCCCTCCATGGCCGGCGACGACTGATCCACCAAACGAGGAGGAAGTCCGCAAGGAACTCCAACTCTTGAAGCGTTACAAATCACCTGGCCCAGATGACTTACCCCCGGCTCTTTTTAAAGATGGTGGTGACTTTCTGACTAAGGAACTGACGACGTTGTTTACAAAGGTGTGGGAGCTAGAGAGTGTACCAACGTCATGGAATGAGTCGATAGTTGTCCCTATCTTTAAAAAGGGTTCACGTCGTTCCTGCAACAACTATCGGGGGATAAGTCTACTTCCGATTGCGTCCAAGCTATTGGCTTCCGTCATACTTCGTAGGTTGTTCAAAACGTGAGAAAGATTGACTCGTGAGGAGCAGGCTGGGTTTCGTTCTGGTCGAGAATGTATTGATCATATCTTCCCCCTCTGTCAAATGTTAGAACACCACCATACTTATCAAAGGCCAACAATCGTAGTGTTTCTTGACATCAGGGCTGCCTTCGATTCGTTGGATAGGGCGAGACTCTAATTTATGGGCCACCTTTGAACGAGTCTTAAATGACCTTGACAATTATTAGGCATTCAGAAGGCAGTTAGTATACAGTGAAAATATATTATAAGTAATGAATTACAGTGGATATTCTTATTTACATGACTTAAAAACTTGGTAAGGTTTGATAAAGGTTCAGAGGTTCGGAATCCATAATGCATGTGGTATAGAAGCTCGTCCATATGGTTAGGGTTTAGAGTTACAGGTAAGGGTAAGGGTTGTATCCTCGGGTTGGGGTTAGGGTTAAGTTTAGGGTTTAAAGTTAAGGTTAGGGTTAGAGTTAGGGTTGGGGTTAGGTTAGGGTTAGTGTTTTAGCCTCTCAATAAACACCTCTTCCTGAAAATCCGATGTAAACCAATCGCATGTTAGCAGCCTGACCCTAATCTAACCCTAACTTTAACCTACCCCTAACCCTAACCTACCCCTGACCCTAACATAACCCTACCCCTAAAGCCTAACCCAATGGACGGGTTTCTATACCGTATGCCTTATGAATTCTGAGCCTTTATCAAACCTTAACAAGTTTTTAATCACGTAAAAGAAGAATATCCACTGTAATTCATTACTTTCTTGCAATAAATTTTTACTTTATATTGTCTTCTGATTGGCTTATCATTGAAATCGCTCAAACGCTTGTGATTGGCTCGTCCCTAAATTAGAGTCTCGCCTTGGATAGGACTGTTCTCAGGGATTGTCTATTGAAGAAGGGTGTGTCTGAGAAGTTTATAAACATCCTAAAGGCCCTATATAAAAGGACCTCAGGTAGAGTGAGGGCATACAACCACCTCTCTCCATTGTTCTATTCGAGCTGTGGAGTTAAGCAGGGTTGCCCAATCTCACCATTCCTCTTCACCTCTGCCATCGATTACATTCTGGAAACAGCTCTGATGAATGTAAGTAATGGTGGTGTGGATCTGTTGCCTAGAGAAAGACTTCTCGACCTTGAGTATGCGGACGATATTGTCTTACTGTGCGATAATGCCCACGGCATGCAATCCGCACTTAATCAGTTGGCAATCAGTGTCCGTAGGTATGGTATGTGCTTTGGACCTTCGAAGTGCAAAGTACTTCTACAAGACCGGCAGGATTCCAATCCTGTACTCACCCTGGATGGTGAGCAGATAGACGTAGTCGAGAAGTTCGTGTATCTGGTTAGCTGCATAAGTACTGGTGGGGTGTGAGTGACGAGATCAATGCACGTATAGTGAAAACCAGAGCGGCTTATGGCAATCTGGGCCACCTTTGGCGCCTTCGTGATGTTAGTCTGGCTGTAAAAGGTCGGATCTACAACGCGTCGGTGAGAGCAGTTTCGCTCCTTGCTTGTGAAACCTGGCCTCTCCGAGTTGAGGACGCTAGACGACTATCTGTGTTCGATCATCGCTGTCTCCGAAGGATTGCTGACATTCAGTGGCAACACCATGTTAGTAATGCAGAGGTTCGGCATCGTGTGTTCGGGCACAGAGATGGTAATTCAATTGGTGTCACCATCTTGAAACACCGACTTCGGTGGCTTGGACATGTTCTACGAATGTCGTCCCAGAGAATTCCACGTCGTGCATTATTTGCCGACTCTGGGACTGGTTGGAAAAAGCGGAGAGGTGGTCAGTGCATGACATGGTGTCGTGGTATGAAAGAAAGCTACAAAGGACTGGCTTCTGTCGGTCCTTCACGACTCCCTGGTTGGGGTCTGAGAGATGGTTCTACACAGTGGCTAGAGACGTTATCAGACATGGCTCAGAATAGAAGCCAGTGGCGATCCTGCTGTAACTTTCTTTTACTTTCTTCATAAAAAGTGGTTGTGTCTCCCTTACCTGAAAGATTTCTTCTGATTGTACCTTTCCGTTCCCTCGTTACTACCACACTACCTTACACCAATCTCTCCGTTATTGTTCTCTTTTTCTTTTGCGTTCCTTAGTTTTTTTTATATCTCTTCGAATTTTCATTGTTTTGTGTGTCGCATATATATTTGGCGCTCTCTTGTACCAATATTTATGTGTTCAAATAAATAATAAATAAAATAAATACGATCCAGCCTATAGACTTAGAAACAACGCATATACACTACTTACCGTAAAACACCAAAAACAAATGCGTTGTAAGTTTTTTACAGTACGGTATAATTTATTGTGGAACAGGCTGCCAATGCCTATCCGTAACTGTGATACGTCTACCAGATTAAAAAAGCTAATAACACTATTTCTAGATTCCAAAGAGCTTCAACATTTCCTTGAACTCCAGCCCACCAATGAGGCATTTTATTACGGACCGCCTAGTATCTAGAAAGAACAAGGTTATAACAAGTTCGACTGTTACTAATATAAATATAACGAAATCACAGAATACATGGCTTATCCTTTCCTATTGTTCATTGTTTATTAATCATGGCCTTATGCTCCTAACTCTAGCTTTTAGTACCCAAATCTCTACACGTTAAATGTACATTATTATTCTTAAAAGTCATGCTTTGTTTCTACTGCAAGTAGACAGATAGCTCAATCTTATGGGTGCTGATCTACTAAGGCCGATCATACAAAACTCAAAATTTGGCCACAAATTCTTGAGAGTTTCTCAATGTTTTATTTGTTTTACCCTGAAATCTTAATTTTCTTTTTCTACAATTTTATACCCTCTCATATCTTTTGATTTGCTATTAATCCTTACTTCTTTAAACCATTAGTTGTTTTCATAGCAGTGTGATATACTATGTGCACATCTAGCCCATAAAATAGACTTTTCAACTATCTGATTTGCTTGTAACATGGACCTAGTAGAGACAGTGTATTCCAACCACGGGCTTTGATTGAAGCAGTATTCATACTTACCACAAACGTAAGAGAGTCTAACATCACAAAAGGAGGGAGGGTGGCGTTACTGACCAGCAAACATGATGGTGGGAGATAACTTCAAGCCACCCATGTCTGTAGGGCAGAACATTTTGTTTAATTACGGCTCCTTATGGTTTAGTGAGATGTCACGAACTTAAGGTTTTAATGCAGATTTATCATGCAAAATACCTCATTAAACCGTGTTACGAATGTTGAATTGACTTCACTTCCTACCTAGTAATCCTATGACAAGCAAACTAGACAATTCGCTAATATACGAAGCCTACTCAAGACCCTATGATACCTGAAAAAAAATAGTACAAAAAAAATGAAAGGGGTTCTAATAGCTTGGATAAAAAAGGAAGACAGCCAATTGTATTTCACAATAATGTTTCTAGCACTATATTTTATTTTATAACCACACATAATCCCATACTCTCAGATCCTTTCTGAATCGACAGTCCATGTAGCTGTTGAAATATTTTTTGTCGACAGGGTTGTGGTACAAAGGGGCGATTAGTACCCGTTGAAGTGTCGCAAATAATCGATGCATCTGAGAAAGGAATGGGTATTAGTTTAAGATTCAAGTTAGACTTTTCATTGCAGACTTTCAATTCCAAATCGTCTACTTGTAATTTAGCCAGGGTTTTGAGGCTGTTGTCGTCACTGAGTGCCATCATATTGATATCCTTCCTAGAATATTAGTTTTTAACAGTCTTCGGAAGTTACCTATAACTTAATATTCACTGGGTTATAACACCATACTGATTACATCCACATGTAAAGCAAGTTGCTCAAGGATGTCAGGTTCAAATATATGTTTGTTACGTTTCACTGTACATTTGGTCATAAGCGCGATTCGGAAGGTTTGGAAGTGAATCAAAAACGTGAGAACCTAAACTAATATCTGTTGTTCAATGTCTAAATTCGTTAATTGCTGACTTTCGTAACCAATGGTTGGAGACTCTTGATGACATGGCTCAGAATCGATCACAATGGCGTCGGTGTATACATTCCCTGTCTTCCTTTAAACCAAGAGATTAAAATCACTTCATATCTTTCTTTCTACTAACTAATTCTTTCTTCCTATACTATATCCTTATTGCAATCTTTCTCCCATATATTACCACCTTTGACCTAACCACTACAACGAATCCGGTGTTCATCTTGCTGTGCTAATGAGGTATGGCAACCTGGACCGATGCACATATGTGCCTGGTCCTACGTTGTAGCTGACTGACTGACTGAATTGCCGATCAAAGTTCCGTGTGAGAATGGAGGAGCAAGGATATGTCATCAAATCTTACAAGATGAAAACGGCGACCGGTTGTTTATGGTTGACTGTGGACAGCATTATGAAGTGGATGTAAGCACTTGTGAGTACTATTGTAGAATATTTGTTAAGTGTCAATATCCTTGCCTCTATATGCTATTGGCATATGTTAAAAGACGAACTATCACAGATAAGCTTAATTAATTATAAAATATAAACTATATAGCTCATCAACTTCTTAGGCATTGCAGCGGATAGAAGCTACATATTACGCAGAACTTCCAAAATAACACAACAGTTGCATTACTGAGATGAAGTGATGAATATATAAGGATTCTACGACGCCAAAGAATTTACAGGCATCACATCATTGAGAAATATGGTGAAAGTTTCGCGACGGGAGTTGAGAAACAAAGTCAACAATTATTATTTAAGAATTATCAATAACAACTTGTAAACTTGTTTTTATGCTTCAATGATTCAATAAACTTTTGCATAATTTTTATTTTCCTCTTATTCCTACTTTCATGTGGATGAATACCAATAATGTTCACGAGTAAGTGTCTGTAAGAATTAAGAAGACATAAGTGACGCTACTTCCATGTAAAGTCTTACAGATTAGGCACCCACATGACATATTTCCCGTCGTCAGATTACATTTATTATCAAATTGGTATCAATACCTAACTAGACTATAATTTCATGCGATTAGTTCTGTTTAATGAATTTAAATAAAACCAGAAGAAATATTGATGCAGAATAATATGAATTCATTATATTTCGTGGTTTCTCATCAGCCGCTTACAACCAAATATGTATTAGAATTTAACATTGAGGTATGAAAAAATTAACATAACTGAATGTAAAGAATTGGAATAATGTAGGTTATCAATAATAACTAAATACATATGTATATATGCAATAACAGGTCAGAGGTTATTTGTTGCCAGAATCAAGGAACCATTAAGGATGGGTGGTGTCATAATCGGGTGAAGTTCAGAGACAGATAAGTGATGTGAAAATTTTATGGTTAAAACAAAAGGATTCGTGGAATTAAGGACTGATAAGTTAGGTTACGTAATAACTGAATAGAATTTGAAGAGTTCACATAATTGAAGAGGATTAAGTGACAGGGTGGTTTAAGAAATCGGTAATTAAATATGAAAAAGTGAAATGAATTATTACGTAACCTATAAGTCAATCAAATAGCAGGTAACAGAATGTACCTATAAATGTCGTACTTGTAAACAGTGCTATTCATTAGTGAGTTCAGATCTCGTTAATAGAAATTCATTGATTATTCTTACAACAGACACATCAGAAATTAGTGTTAATTACGATTAGGTTCAGTCACCATGCTCACAACAAACAGGCATCATTCGACTTATGACGAAAGTGTAACTGATTAATGTGGCACTTATAGTAATGTTATGCACAGTTCCTTGTTTCAACCTACATTTTACAAACAGCTATGAACATTCAAGTTCAACACGACCATAATTAAGGAGGTGAACGAAATGCAAATGGTTTCACAGTTCATTTTTGCATAAAACTCCGATATGGGTAATTAGATTACTAACATGACAACAACTCATAAACAATGAGAAAAGAAAATTAGTGTCCACTTGTCAGCAAAGCCGAAATCAAAATATGCATATGTAGTACGTGCTTGCTCTTATTAAGAATCGACCATCTATTGATGAATTTGTCTTTCAGATTCAACGTTATTTATCTCCACAAATTATCTTATACACTATTTTATTACTTTAGCTGAGTTTCGTGGCCGGAATGGAGATATGAGTGTTAGAAATTTGTGTTTTAGGTTGGATTGCTCGTTTAATTTTCGCCACGTATTTGGTCTGAATTGCTGTGGACTTATACCGAGTCAGTCTGTAATGGAGTAAGAATTCAAGAATCAACTCATTAATACTTGTACTATAACACTAGAATTTAAAGAAGTCAGTTTCTTGAGTGAAATAATGTATTCCATGCCACTTGTTTCAACGATAAAGGTATGGAAGGAACCAAGGAATGTACATAATTTCTTGTAAATATAGAAATTGAAATCGTGGATAAGGATAAGTGATTATTAGAAAAACTCAACTAAATAGAATCCAAACGACAGGGTTTATCATCAGTAGCAAAAAAATGGTAGAGTCCTTCACATACCTAGGAAGCATCATCGATGAACAAGGAGGCTCAGATGCAGACGTAAAGGCAAGGATTGGCAAAGCAAGGACAGCATTCCTACAGTTAAAGAACATATGGAACTCAAAACAACTTTCAACCAATATCAAAGTGAGAATCTTCAATACGAACGTCAAGACAGTTCTACTGTTTGGAGCTGAAACTTGGAGAACTACAACAACCACCATCAAGAAAGTACAAGTATTTATAAATAGCTGTCTTCGCAAGATACTCAATATCCATTGGCCTTCTGTGGGAGAGAACAAACCAACTTCCAGCTGAAAAAGAATTTAGGAAAAGACGATGGAAATGGATAGGACATGCATTACGCAAATCATCAAACTGCATCACGAGGCAAGCGCTAACTTGGAATCCTGAAGGGAAGCGAAAAAGAGGAAGGCCAGAGAACACATTGCGTCGGATAATAGAAGCAGATATGAAAACGATGAATTACAACTGGACGGAGCTAGAAAGGATTGCCCAGGACAGGGTTGGATGGAGAATGCTGGTGAGCGGCCTATGCTCCTTCACGAGGAGTAACAGGCCTAAGTAAGTAAGTAAGTAAGCAAAAAAATGAACAGTGGCTTTAGAGATCGACTTGATATGTCCCATTTTGTCGCAACTAAAGCATTTTGGCATGACGAAAGACATAAATTTCATAAGTGAAGTTTACTGCAAGATAAACATTTAACAAACCTGAATTTACATTTCTAACCTGTGTCGCAATTCTTTAATGAATCGGTTTTCACATTTTCCTGAGAATAAAAACCGTTAGTAAAACAAGGCGGGCACGAGTGACTTTGAGAGTTTAGATCATCACGACAACTAAGCAAAGTGTTAGAAATTTTCACTGACTGTAAATCAGGTTCATTCACTGTTTCATAGTTATTACATGCTGTTCCAATTTCCTGGAATGTACTTCTGTGCTTTCTAATTGTTTCTCTAAATTCGGACCGTTTCATCTAATCATCGAAGTTGTCCACACTTGGGTTTATGTCCAGCTGTCTAAAATTTTGGTTGATCGCGATGCCAATATGATAATTTGAAGTATTCGAATGAATGTCCTATAAATCTCCTAAATGATGGTATTTAGGAACGGTAGAACTAGTGGAATATAAATGAACGTAATATGTTTGAAGTTCATAATCGTCTGGCAAAGGATTCACTAGTTCGTACTAATACCACCCTGAATAGCCGACTGTGGTGGATATTGGATCTGCAGTAAATGTTATTTAATTTGTAAATAATTATGCACTACATCCTTATTACAGTACATCATCCTCATCTTGCTTGATTGACCCTCGATATGTTTCCTTACGTAACCAAAAAAGTACATTGATGACTAATCTAGAAAACCTTACAATGTACGTGTAATTAAATATGTTGATTATTATAATGGTCCTGCGGTGGAGCAAGAATATATAAATTCCTAAAATGATGCTTTAATATCTTAAATAAAACACATACGCACAAGACAGATATACAGAACGTTACCTAAATCGTCAGGAATCGACGTGTTCGACTTCCGTCTGGTCAACAATCCGCAATTATAAGTAGTTAATAATTCCAATCACAACTGTGTTATAGTTCCAGATGTATATTCAGATAAAACATTCAATGAGAATGTCACTGTGATCTGTAAGCTTAGATAGCAAAATTTATTAGGGTTTTTTCATTGTAACAGTGGGTAATTAAAGAGAAGAAGTTTGTGTGAGCAGTACAGTATTTGTGAGAGTTATTCAGTGTCGTATTATAGCGTTGAATAATGTAAACTGATGTGCTATGTTAAACCTTGCATCATCATTCGTAAACTGAATTTTAGCCTTTTCAGTCATTGACTTATTTGTTATGACTTTTTTTCATGAGCATGTGTGTACACACCTTATCTTGCAAATCATATGTCTATAGTTCATTGAGAATCATTCGTTCTCCAAACACTTTGCATTCGAACTCCAAAGCTGCAGCAATTTACCAGAGCAGACAGTTTTATTACTATGTGAAACGTATCTTACTACAGATAACAATGATATTGCGTTTTCCGACTTATATTGCAATCGGATGTATTGTTTGACTGCTCTGCTTCACTTATTAACCATATGATTTATGATGCTAATAGGAGGCAGAACACTTTTAAAGCTTTTGAGAGGAGGCTGAGAAAGTGAAAATATCACAACTACAAGCACCATGATGTTTATTTACTTCAGAGCATACTCAACTTGACAGATGAAAATAAATCATCTCAACGCAAGAGTCTTATGACTATGAAGAATAAAGCCTTAGATAGTAAAAACCTATCCATGCTTCAACTTCTTAAATCCCGCATGAAATTAACTTCTCTTGACGCAATCAGATTATTCACGGCAGCATTACTAAAGAACGTGACACTATTTGTAGACAATTCAGCTACCGTTTCTCTCGACGCTGAGGCACAATAACCGATATCTATATTAACAAATTTTTAACGCTGACATCTAGGCATCTGTTTGAAATGAATTTTATATCTACCAACACTAAGCAGGCCATAACCGCAGTAAATTATCCAAAAACAGCTATTAACATTATTACTTTTGGCAAGGCCAATTAACCTATTTCAATATGAGTTCATGACTAAACTCTCATGCTCTGCACCTAACTTTGAATGTTTTAATCAAATTACTCAGACAAGGAATGTTGAAAAATTAGTGATATTTCTGCAATTGGATTTTCAGAAGGTTTTTTACATTGTCTCAAACGAAATTCTTCTAAAGCTTTCTTTATTCGGCTTACGGAATCCCCTTTTATCATGCTCCAAATCTTTTATCAGAACGTAGGCAGAGCGTTTGATTTGAATCTTGTTTCTCTGAACCAATGGGCTGCACTAAAATAGAATCACTGTCGGTCGTATATAATAAATCGAATACATGTTATTCCTCCTAATCTGCTTTCATACACATCCACAAGTTTCTACTGTTTCGACTAACGTTTTACATTGGCCTGGTATCGAAGACGAATATTCTTTAGATCACAAATTGCATCTGAAGCAAAACCTTCTATTGTATTGAAAGCCAACGTGTTTGTTTACACTAAATTTCCTTTTTATAGAATTATTCATTAGTAAATTGAGAAGTTCGTTCTGCCACCAACTGTATTTGCTTAGAATGAGTGTGAACGATGACAATATCGCAGCAATCCCCATAGGATACACAAATACTAATAAAAAAAAACTAGTCAAATGCAGTGCCAAACATGAATGGGGAGATTCAAACGAACTATACGAGATGAATATATTAAACGTTACCTAATTTATGCTTCTAATGATCAATTTACTTGTTGACTAGTCGAAAAAAACTAGACTCTTAGGTGTTTTGTCATATGCCTCCTCATATAAGCTGTTTTTTGACACCATTCGAAAATTTTGTAAAACTCAGAAATACCATTTCATTCAGGAATCACCACAAACATAACCTGAATCGAATAAAAAATCTGGACAAGGTATAGATCACGAATAGTTTTAGTTTTCTGAAATCACTGATGAATACTTACTTACTTACGCCTGTTACTCCTCGTGAAGGAGCATAGGCCTCTCACCAGCCTGATGAATAATTCAGTTTGAAATACTGATATGTTCATTTTGTTATGGTAAGTGTTATCAAACACCATGCATACTAGTGGATGGGATGATCTCTTGTTTGACAGAAGAACTCATTTATACACGACCTGAATGACGTAGAACGATAGACCGTGGTTAACTTCATTCACATCTACTTGTTCAATCGATTTCTTTGACTAGATTCAGTGTGACGTTGCGTATCAGGTTAATTTACAATCATGATCATGGGTAACATATCTATTGAAAATCGGCAGCAAAAAAATAATTAACCGACTACTTTATTTCTGTTCACAAAAGGTCCTCTAAACAATAATAAACTGTCATTTGATGATTTTGTGGAGAACGTAGAATTATCATACACTTTATATCATAAACTGATCTTGGAGAAATCCAGTTGATCACATCACCTATGATAACAGTTGGAATTGAATAATATTGGTCAACCGTGAACCCATGGAGAGACTTTCAAATTTCACAATTTGTCAACTAAAACCGAACAATAAATATTTGAATAGATTCGACAAGACGTACAGCACTCCACGATAATTACTGTACATCCATGCATGTGGGAAAACCACAATGAATTTTACCTAACCACCATACTACTAACATGACAATCAGTAGCATGAAAGTATGAGAGAATATTTATGCAACGAAATGGACTGAAGCGAGTTACGAAACAAACATGTAATTTGATGTGTTAGTGTTGTCGCTTGAAAACATATTAGCGCTTACAAATAAGAATCAAACGAACGAATTCACAACTGCATTCATTACGTGATGATTCGATTTTGTACAAAACATAGCATAATCAGGATTGAACAGACATTCTGATTGATTCCCATTCAACTATGAATTGTGAACGATAAATTACAGCGAAATTGATGATTAATATTTATGTGACCCACTCAAGTTGATGAATTTGAGTGGATAGAGAAATGAGCAGTGGTACACATATAATACGTGATTGACAGAAGTCTTATAGCCTTTAGGTACCAGACGAATATAGCACCAAAAAAGCATTGATCAATGAATGAGTGTCTGTCCTTTCTGTTAGAGAGCAGTTGTGTTTCGAGTAACATAATAGCTCATGTTGCATATGTGCGTGATCAGAGTTTGGATCACATGTCGAGTAATAGCTCCTTCAAGATCGTTGTCACACTTTATAGAATTGTATCAAATACGATAAAACCTGAGATTTGGGCATTTGACCGACAGCCATCGAATACAGAACATTGCTTAAGTGAATTAAAATATTAACATATTAACTTAAAAAAATAAAGATGAATAACACTGGTTCGGGGGCGAGATCGTAGATGCGGACTGCTGAGGAGTTTCATACTAGTACGAAACGGCTGTTTAGTGCTTCCAAGTTTTCCATGATGATCTAGCTTCAATTGACTCATGATTTCAATCAGTGAAATTTCTAAAATCTCCACCAAATCCCTTCTGAAAGATGAATAAGAGTCTTCATTATAGTTATGTAGATAATGTACCTAGAACTTAACAATCAGTCTAGTCTGGATGAATCGGGATTATTCACGGCAAGACATGAAAACAAGGAGGTTCTTTGTGAAAATGACCATTCAACTGAATTTGAATTAGATGGCTAATGCTTATTATAGTCTAAGCATAGCTGAAGCAAGAATGTCTATTGAATTAACACCGCCAAAGTATTTGTTTTCATCAATATTTTTTTCTTGTTTTTTTAATTACAAAAATGCTAATTTCATTCATATTGGTTCCGTTTGCGTGGGTGATTGATCGTCACGTAAACAAAGGCGCATAATTACAAAGAAGAAGAAGAAGAAGAATTATATTGTGCTCACACCACAATTGATTAGTTCACCTTATATGGTTAATTAGAAAAGAATGCGTTGTGATAGACGACAACAAGGTAAAATTAGTGATATAATTCTATCAACAACCAAAGTCAACAGATAGATATTGACAGACAAACTCTAAGATTATTTCATTATAATTGTTTTCATAAAGTATTTTTCACAATAAAGGAACCATATTTGGTTTATCCGGATTCAAATAGATGTGATGATTATGTGTATTATTCAACCACCTAATCCTGATTGAATATTCAAGTTACAGTCTTCAATCCATCTCTGAGTATACTACACATGACTCAAGGCATTATCGAAACAATCTACACAGGATGTAAGATATGCCAATAGAAGATACAATTTTAAGTGATGGTAAGGAACACGTACTGTGTATCAGTTAAACAAAAACTATTCATCAACAGTGTTATGTTCCAAAACTATGGAAATATCTTTTCTGGTTACCAAATACATTGTGATCTCAAATAAACGACAGATATATAACATCACTATTAACCTGATCAAACTATGGAAAACGAAATAAAAACAAACAATCAACGATTATCATTATGACAATGAAATAGTTAAGTATCACTATCGCTCTGACTATCAATCCTTATCATTAACTTTTATGTTCTTTGTTCAGTTTCTTCATTCAATGAATCCTCTCAATACTAAGGATGCTATTATTCTATTATATAGAGTGTCACATATTTGACTATCTGTTCATGCACAATATATCGAAACCTATTCATTTGTCATCCTCCTTTAACAAATTTACCTTCTTCATAAACATTGTGGACAGAGTCAGTTAGTTGACTCGCATATCAATGTGTTAGATACATCCATTTATGTTTCACGTTTCATTTGTAAACAAACAATCCACAGTTCATATCACGTGTACTAGTGAGTGCGTGTCCGAGATCTGATACTGATATCCGATGTGCTAAGCACTGAAACTCCAACTGACAACACAGAAGTGATGTGTGTGTAAGAAAGTGAATTTGGCTGCCGAATAAAATGCACAAATATTCTTTCATGTATCCAACACATTGATTATCAGTAAACGCATACATTTCTTACACAATCAAATGCACTTGTCATTCAGGTCATTCTTGACTGTTATCGATATAACTTCTCACTAAACTACTTCTCATTGACTATCCACATCAGGTTGATTGATCTTCAGTGAGAAACGGAAATTATTGCGTGAATGTGATGATCTATGTCTTCAGGTATTAGATCTGATTGAAAAGTTGATGATTCATTGTTTCATTGTAAACATAACGGATTTATTCACATTTGAGAACTAAATATCCTAAAGACATTTTGAAGGATACATCTTCCTTTCATTGATATCATATTCACTTGAATGTGTTCATTACGACTTGAACTAAACAGATCTGATCGCATAATGAGTTGGTACATACAATGTCGAATGCAACAATAACATGTTTATTAATTGTTCTTCATATTCTGTGTAACGATCTTGTTCGCTTGGTAGATGTAAAAGGTCAAGTAACTTATCTGATATATCCGAATGGGAAGATGTCTATTTACTTTGAGAATGTAAGTTTCACTATTGAATGGTGATGTAATGTTATTTCATTGTGCTGTCTCCTTTAATTGAGTAATGTTGATTGTGTCTAGATACACTAAACACGAGGAAATCAGAACAAGATTTTATATTGTGTAGACAGGTTGTATGACATTATAACTTGAACTTTAATAAGGCATTTTATTCTGACATCATTAGTGAATGGGGTTTTGTGGAGATTTTAGAAATTCACTGACTGAAATCACGAGCCAATTGAAGCTAAACCACCATGGAAAACCTGGACGCACTGGACGGCCGTTTCGTTCTAGTATGGGACACCTCAGCAGTGCGAGTTCACGATCCCGCAACCCGCGAGATTCGAACATACGACCTATAGGTTTGGCACCAGGCGCTTAACCAAAACGAACACTGAGCCGGCCGGCATCCAACGGTGTTAATGTCTAATTTCAAGCAATCCATGAAGTTGCTCCACCACACACCGTTGTCTTCAGTGAGTTGATATCTCACAACAGACCTGGTTGAACTCCACTGGTAACGGCTTCTCACTAGAACTCCAGGAAATGCCTCTTGAAGTCAGTCACTAGTGAACAGATGATTATTATCAGAAGGGGTTTTGTGGAGATTTTAGAAATTTCACTGATTGAAATCATGAGTCAATTGATGAAATTGTTGATCAGTTCGGAATGTGTAGTTATTTCAATGTTATCGTTTGATGTTTCATCTATTTTGAATACAACTGCTGTTGATTCACTATAATATGGTCCTATGAAAGAACAGATGACATGTTTTAAGCTGAATCTGTTTTAAATGATAAGAAGTAGTCTGGAAACATTAGTAATTACTATCCATGGAGTTATTGAAAATCGTATCTCATTTCAAAAAACGTAGATGTTCATGTTAGATTGTATCGCCTCATTTTATTATTGACAGATTGTACATCAGACCTCACTGAAGTTGATGACTGCATTAAGTTAGAATAGCTGTGTAGACAAGGTGAAATATCCTCGAAAAGAAACTGATTATACTTGCATGCCTACTGTGAATGTGATTAATTGTCTTTGAATATGATGTCCTGAATGATGACACACTACTGAAATGATTAGTTGCTTTTGATGTATGTGGTTGTGTGATTAACAGATCTTAATTCATATTTCCGATGGTTATTTTCAGATACCCAAAGAAATTGATGAAAGTAATTTACAGTCGTGGATTCATTATCTACATCATTGTATAGATGAGAAAACGAACAGTGAGAAAACATTAAAAGGTATTCTTCTGAATGTTTCAATGTACAGTTATGTACATCGACAATCATCTGTTATCATTATATTACTTTCTGTCTCCAAACAGCTATCAAAGTGCCATCATTCAGATCTAATCTAATCTATTTCAGTGAATTAATGTCACTTTCTTACATTCTACATCGGTCGATTGTTCCAAGTGTGAAATAAATTGATCGAAATGTCACTGAATTATTGAGAATAAATGTTCAGAATAAAGTCGGAATACTTTTCTTCGGTGGGGGCGTGCACTATTTAAACTTTATTACTTTTCAATAAATCAACGTCAATATCATGATGATACTTCTTGAACCAATATCCAATTGTTTTACATGATAAAAAAATCACAGTGTAAGTCACTGATGAAGTTGCTCGATGTTTCAGACAACGTCTTTTGAATATTGAAGAACTGTTATTAACTATATTGAAGCTAAACTGTAAATCTCCATGTTGACTAGTTGTAAGCCGAAATGTGAAATAATTTGTAATGAAACAGTCATATTCTGTTGGAATGTTGAACGACCTCCACTTTATTCAAACTCAACAGTGTTTCTTATTTTGTTCACACTTTAAGAGATACATACCATTTGTTATAATTTCAATAGAAATCATAAATTGAAGTGTTTGTTCTTTTTGTTCAATCAGTTTATATTTTCGAATCGTACAATCGAATTAACGTTCCAGTACACTTGATCAAACATCGTACTTTGGTGGAGTTTGAACCGAATACAGGTATGTAATAAGTGATTTGATCAGTATTGACCATTTTCACACTTGAACACCTGAAGTTGATTACTTCAAATTAAGAATTCCAAATGAGATTTTAGTCCGTTATGCAACCATCTATCTGAACGGACGTTCTATTTACTATGAATGACTTCATTTTGATTCGTTGTTGAATAATCAACATGATAGATTAAACTTGATTAATATTTTAAAATTTGAAATATTCCCATATTGTAAATTTAGAACAACATATATAAGCGAACAATATTGTTTTCGATTAGATCCTCATCAGGCTTTACTCTAATATACAGTAATATTTATATGCATATACGAAATGAATTAAACCAATCAAGGTAGTTTATAAGTCAATGATAACAATGGAAAAGATTACATAATAAGTAAGATGTGAAAAGTACAAATTGATGGTGTGACAACAGGTGCATTAGTTTTTGATAAGCAATAATAATAAAGGTTCAAATCAATGTTACATAATCTGAAATAGGTCAATGATTAGAAAAATATAGAAACTGCGATAACAATTATAAAATTATAAGATGACGTAATAAGAAATGTTCAGATAATTGGACCATGAAACGTATAGTTGAGAGAAAATAAAGTGGTAGAAGGGTGTGAAGAAAAATAATAAACGAAGAGAAAGTTAGAAAAGGAATAATAAATAAATTCATTTATTAATTAAGGCCAAGGGAGAGATAAGGGAGTTACAAATTTCTTCTGAACACAAAGACTTGGCTTGTTGGTTCGGATTCCTATAGCTTCTGCTATGTGTAAGAGACGAGATCGAACACCATAAGGAAAACTAGTGGGTATCCGATATATAACTTTGAACGACTTGGTTCTGTCTACTATATGACCGCTATCGATCAAGTGTGATAGAATCGAGCTGCGTATTGTTTTGACGTAACCTTTTCCGAACCACGATGGGAGGTGTTCACTAACTCGTTGGTTCAGTTGCCTGGTAGTGCGCCCAATATAGCTTTCTCCACAGGAGCAGCTGAATTCGTAGATACACATAGAAGTGGCATAACCAGGTAACTTATCCTTCAATTGCGGAATCACCATCGATCGGGTCGAATACGATAGGCAGAGGTTGGCAGCATTAAACGTTCTCTTTATTGATCTAGTCAATCTATCCCGTAATACATCGCTAGCCAAATCACCATTGAATTGCAGTTTCAAAAAAAGCGGTTTCTTATTAGCCGTCAGGGTCACTATTTTCCTGTTTTGTACGCGCAAATGTTTCTTCAGGAAACCCAATGGATATCCCAATTCAATCAAAATATTATGGATGTTTTGTAATTCTCTATCAATAGTGTCGACTGAGCATATCTTAAGAGCTCTATTTGCAAGGCATTTGACTAAGTTTCTCTTATAATGAAGAGGCACAAAGCTTAAAAAATGTGTGTATTGGCTTGGAGAAGAACTTTTTCTAAACACACCCCTGCTGATAGAACCATTTTCTTTTCTACTTAACAAAACGTCCAGAAAATTTAGTTTGTTATCTATTTCCTCCTCACATGTAAATTTAATAGCAGGATGTTTGTTATTAAAAAGTTCCAGTAGTTGTTCTTTTTTAATGTTCTGATCGGCAATGATGAAGGTGTCATCAACGTAACGACAGTAGAAATCCAGTTTATTGATAACCTCCTTGAGAGGTCCGTTTTCTAGTTTCGCCAGGAAAAAATCCGCAAGGATGGGACCTAGTGGCGAACCCATCGCTATACCATCAATTTGTCTATAATATGTGTTATTGAAGAGAAAATGGACATTCATTGTGCATTTTAAAAGTAATTCTTTAAGACTAACCCCAGGAATTCCAATATTGATTTGCTTTTCCTGCAGTTGTTGGCACACAAAATCGATAGTCTCTGCTAATGGTACATTGGTGAACAGGGAAGCAACATCTAAAGATATCATTCGTTTCCCATTTAAATTTATATGTTCCATTTTAGATATGAAATCGAATACATCTTTCACGCTTCTATTGACGACTAATTTGTGTAGGGGGTTCAGGATACGAACTAGCCACTTTGCAGTTTTATGATAAGGCGAATTATACATATCTAAAACTGGGCGAAGAGGAAGATCTGTCTTGTGAACTTTAGGTAAACCGTATAGTCGCGGTGTGTTCGATCCAGTAGGCTTGAGTGAGTCATTTAAATCAGGAGTAAGGATACCTTTATTTTTTAATTCCTTCAGTGATATAGTCAGCAATTTTTCCGCCTTCATGTTTAAGTCCTTAACTTCGTTGAGTTTCTGAAATTTAGTCGGATCATTCAAAATCACATTCATTTTATTAATGTAATCAGCTTTGTTCATAAGAACTAGCCCCCCTCCTTTGTCCGGCTTGCTTATGATTAGAGTATTGTCGTTTCTAAGTACATGTAAAGCATCTCGGTGCTGTTTGGTAAGTGGAGTCTTCACTGTACATTTACTATTTCTGTATTGTTGGCAGATGTCTACCAACGTGGTCTTAAACCTGGTTAGTTCATCAGAAGAAGTAGGAACCAAATCTGTTGTTTGTGAAAATAAATTTTCAAACTGTACATCTGTATCTAGTTGGTTTATTTTATTACTATAGTCGCAAAACCTAGGGCCGAGTGACAAAGCCTCTAATTGCAATGTGTTTAACGTAACACTAGAGAAATTATGAACGTACCGCTCAGGGTCCATAGGAAATTTTCGTTCAGG
Source organism: Schistosoma margrebowiei (assembly GCA_944470205.2). NCBI lineage: Eukaryota > Metazoa > Platyhelminthes > Trematoda > Strigeidida > Schistosomatidae > Schistosoma > Schistosoma margrebowiei. The sequence continues at coordinate 1,261,267 of OX104026.1, read as the reverse complement.
TTTATGAGGTTCCAGAGACTGAAATAATTTTGTTCCCAGTTTTTCTGATCTACTTTTTACTACCATGTTATTATAATCCATAAATTGTGATTTTATTTCCGGTGGTAGGTTATCGAGCATATATTCTCTTTGTGAAAGATTTCTTTCTAGATTGTTTATATGTAATTTTAATGAATCCGTTTGGTTAAGTGCATGCCGTTTAAGGGTTCTGGCATTTGGATAAACTTTGTTCCGGCGTAAACATTTCCAATATATTTTAGGATATCTGTCATTCCGTATACAATCATTAATAAATTCCAACGATGTTTTCGCTTCAGTGAGACGAGCATTAAACTTTAGGAACTCATTGAGCACCTTAAATGCAATCGGATCCCCACGTGACTTCAAAATTTGAAATATTCCCATATTGTAAATTTAGAACAACATATATAAGCGAACAATATTGTTTTCGATTAGATCCTCATCAGGCTTTACTCTAATATACAGTAATATTTATATGCATATACGAAATGAATTAAACCAATCAAGGTAGTTTATAAGTCAATGATAACAATGGAAAAGATTACATAATAAGTAAGATGTGAAAAGTACAAATTGATGGTGTGACAACAGGTGCATTAGTTTTTTGATAAGCAATAATAATAAAGGTTCAAATCAATGTTACATAATCTGAAATAGGTCAATGATTAGAAAAATATAGAAACTGCGATAACAATTATAAAATTATAAGATGACGTAATAAGAAATGTTCAGATAATTGGACCATGAAACGTATAGTTGAGAGAAAATAAAGTGGTAGAAGGGTGTGAAGAAAAATAATAAACGAAGAGAAAGTTAGAAAAGGAATAATAAATAAATTCATTTATTAATTAAGGCCAAGGGAGAGATAAGGGAGTTACAAATTTCTTCTGAACACAAAGACTTGGCTTGTTGGTTCGGATTCCTATAGCTTCTGCTATGTGTAAGAGACGAGATCGAACACCATAAGGAAAACTAGTGGGTATCCGATATATAACTTTGAACGACTTGGTTCTGTCTACTATATGACCGCTATCGATCAAGTGTGATAGAATCGAGCTGCGTATTGTTTTGACGTAACCTTTTCCGAACCACGATGGGAGGTGTTCACTAACTCGTTGGTTCAGTTGCCTGGTAGTGCGCCCAATATAGCTTTCTCCACAGGAGCAGCTGAATTCGTAGATACACATAGAAGTGGCATAACCAGGTAACTTATCCTTCAATTGCGGAATCACCATCGATCGGGTCGAATACGATAGGCAGAGGTTGGCAGCATTAAACGTTCTCTTTATTGATCTAGTCAATCTATCCCGTAATACATCGCTAGCCAAATCACCATTGAATTGCAGTTTCAAAAAAAGCGGTTTCTTATTAGCCGTCAGGGTCACTATTTTCCTGTTTTGTACGCGCAAATGTTTCTTCAGGAAACCCAATGGATATCCCAATTCAATCAAAATATTATGGATGTTTTGTAATTCTCTATCAATAGTGTCGACTGAGCATATCTTAAGAGCTCTATTTGCAAGGCATTTGACTAAGTTTCTCTTATAATGAAGAGGCACAAAGCTTAAAAAATGTGTGTATTGGCTTGGAGAAGAACTTTTTCTAAACACACCCCTGCTGATAGAACCATTTTCTTTTCTACTTAACAAAACGTCCAGAAAATTTAGTTTGTTATCTATTTCCTCCTCACATGTAAATTTAATAGCAGGATGTTTGTTATTAAAAAGTTCCAGTAGTTGTTCTTTTTTAATGTTCTGATCGGCAATGATGAAGGTGTCATCAACGTAACGACAGTAGAAATCCAGTTTATTGATAACCTCCTTGAGAGGTCCGTTTTCTAGTTTCGCCAGGAAAAAATCCGCAAGGATGGGACCTAGTGGCGAACCCATCGCTATACCATCAATTTGTCTATAATATGTGTTATTGAAGAGAAAATGGACATTCATTGTGCATTTTAAAAGTAATTCTTTAAGACTAACCCCAGGAATTCCAATATTGATTTGCTTTTCCTGCAGTTGTTGGCACACAAAATCGATAGTCTCTGCTAATGGTACATTGGTGAACAGGGAAGCAACATCTAAAGATATCATTCGTTTCCCATTTAAATTTATATGTTCCATTTTAGATATGAAATCGAATACATCTTTCACGCTTCTATTGACGACTAATTTGTGTAGGGGGTTCAGGATACGAACTAGCCACTTTGCAGTTTTATGATAAGGCGAATTATACATATCTAAAACTGGGCGAAGAGGAAGATCTGTCTTGTGAACTTTAGGTAAACCGTATAGTCGCGGTGTGTTCGATCCAGTAGGCTTGAGTGAGTCATTTAAATCAGGAGTAAGGATACCTTTATTTTTTAATTCCTTCAGTGATATAGTCAGCAATTTTTCCGCCTTCATGTTTAAGTCCTTAACTTCGTTGAGTTTCTGAAATTTAGTCGGATCATTCAAAATCACATTCATTTTATTAATGTAATCAGCTTTGTTCATAAGAACTAGCCCCCCTCCTTTGTCCGGCTTGCTTATGATTAGAGTATTGTCGTTTCTAAGTACATGTAAAGCATCTCGGTGCTGTTTGGTAAGTGGAGTCTTCACTGTACATTTACTATTTCTGTATTGTTGGCAGATGTCTACCAACGTGGTCTTAAACCTGGTTAGTTCATCAGAAGAAGTAGGAACCAAATCTGTTGTTTGTGAAAATAAATTTTCAAACTGTACATCTGTATCTAGTTGGTTTATTTTATTACTATAGTCGCAAAACCTAGGGCCGAGTGACAAAGCCTCTAATTGCAATGTGTTTAACGTAACACTAGAGAAATTATGAACGTACCGCTCAGGGTCCATAGGAAATTTTCGTTCAGGTTTATGAGGTTCCAGAGACTGAAATAATTTTGTTCCCAGTTTTTCTGATCTACTTTTTACTACCATGTTATTATAATCCATAAATTGTGATTTTATTTCCGGTGGTAGGTTATCGAGCATATATTCTCTTTGTGAAAGATTTCTTTCTAGATTGTTTATATGTAATTTTAATGAATCCGTTTGGTTAAGTGCATGCCGTTTAAGGGTTCTGGCATTTGGATAAACTTTGTTCCGGCGTAAACATTTCCAATATATTTTAGGATATCTGTCATTCCGTATACAATCATTAATAAATTCCAACGATGTTTTCGCTTCAGTGAGACGAGCATTAAACTTTAGGAACTCATTGAGCACCTTAAATGCAATCGGATCCCCACGTGACTTCAAAATTTGAAATATTCCCATATTGTAAATTTAGAACAACATATATAAGCGAACAATATTGTTTTCGATTAGATCCTCATCAGGCTTTACTCTAATATACAGTAATATTTATATGCATATACGAAATGAATTAAACCAATCAAGGTAGTTTATAAGTCAATGATAACAATGGAAAAGATTACATAATAAGTAAGATGTGAAAAGTACAAATTGATGGTGTGACAACAGGTGCATTAGTTTTTTGATAAGCAATAATAATAAAGGTTCAAATCAATGTTACATAATCTGAAATAGGTCAATGATTAGAAAAATATAGAAACTGCGATAACAATTATAAAATTATAAGATGACGTAATAAGAAATGTTCAGATAATTGGACCATGAAACGTATAGTTGAGAGAAAATAAAGTGGTAGAAGGGTGTGAAGAAAAATAATAAACGAAGAGAAAGTTAGAAAAGGAATAATAAATAAATTCATTTATTAATTAAGGCCAAGGGAGAGATAAGGGAGTTACAAATTTCTTCTGAACACAAAGACTTGGCTTGTTGGTTCGGATTCCTATAGCTTCTGCTATGTGTAAGAGACGAGATCGAACACCATAAGGAAAACTAGTGGGTATCCGATATATAACTTTGAACGACTTGGTTCTGTCTACTATATGACCGCTATCGATCAAGTGTGATAGAATCGAGCTGCGTATTGTTTTGACGTAACCTTTTCCGAACCACGATGGGAGGTGTTCACTAACTCGTTGGTTCAGTTGCCTGGTAGTGCGCCCAATATAGCTTTCTCCACAGGAGCAGCTGAATTCGTAGATACACATAGAAGTGGCATAACCAGGTAACTTATCCTTCAATTGCGGAATCACCATCGATCGGGTCGAATACGATAGGCAGAGGTTGGCAGCATTAAACGTTCTCTTTATTGATCTAGTCAATCTATCCCGTAATACATCGCTAGCCAAATCACCATTGAATTGCAGTTTCAAAAAAAGCGGTTTCTTATTAGCCGTCAGGGTCACTATTTTCCTGTTTTGTACGCGCAAATGTTTCTTCAGGAAACCCAATGGATATCCCAATTCAATCAAAATATTATGGATGTTTTGTAATTCTCTATCAATAGTGTCGACTGAGCATATCTTAAGAGCTCTATTTGCAAGGCATTTGACTAAGTTTCTCTTATAATGAAGAGGCACAAAGCTTAAAAAATGTGTGTATTGGCTTGGAGAAGAACATTTTCTAAACACACCCCTGCTGATAGAACCATTTTCTTTTCTACTTAACAAAACGTCCAGAAAATTTAGTTTATTATTATTTATTATTCCTTTTCTAACTTTCTCTTCGTTCATTATTTTTCTTCACACCCTCCTACCACTTTATTTTCTCTCAACTATACGTTTCATGGTCCAATTATCTGAACATTTCTTATTACGTCATCTTATAATTTTATAATTGTTATCGCAGTTTCTATATTTTTCTAATCATTGACCAATTTCAGATTATGTAACATTGATTTGAACCTTTATTATTATTGCTTATCAAAAACTAATGCACCTGTTGTCACACCATCAATTTGTACTTTTCACATCTTACTTATTATGTAATCTTTTCCATTGTTATCATTGACTTATAAACTACCTTGATTGGTTTAATTCATTTCGTATATGCATATAAACATTAATATTTTAGTCTTCGTTTTGTTCATTATTACGTAATCGCACTGTCATAAAAACGAAGAATAAAATGATACAATTGGTGAATAAAATTTATCGACAGTTAATTGTGGATGCATTGACAAGGGAGTGTGCCATTGTTCTTTCATTTAGTGCATGTGCTATTGAATTTTCCTCAAGTATTGAAATTGCAGAAACATTTTAGATGATTGTCATTACCTTGTGTTAGTGGGACATAGATTAGATTAAAGCATGGTCAATTTATGAGTCCTTTGGAGCATGATGATTGACTAATTCTTATCCAATCAACGCTAGCCGATTCTTGGAGAACATTCTAGAATCTCCTCAATGTAAAAACTATAAATATACACAAAAGTTTTTCCTATTGTGCTTCTTCATACTTCCATCTAACCTTGTTATTTGGAATATAATCTGTTTTCCTGTTCAACCATGTTCTGAATTGGTGGACTTCTCGAATGAATTGATGTCTAAGAATATTAAGCAGTTTATAGTTACATTTCTTTAAGGTTTGTTTTATTCAATCACTTGTAATACAATTATCATGTTCCATTGTTTTATAGAAACTTGTTACATTAAAGATTCAAAAGAAACATGTCTATCTGCATCTAAACCGAATATGACATGTTATTGGTGTTCAAAAGCTAATAAATGTACTAATGGTCTTGATACACATATTGGTCATTGGATGGAAAATGATTGTAAACCCACTGTAAGTAATCATTAAACTTAACAACGTTTTCTTTCTTTTTTGATTGAGATCATGAACCAATTGATGTTAGAACACCATTGAAATTCTGGAAGCAATGGAAGGCCGTTTCGTCCTATTGAGGGACTCCTGAACAGTGAGCATCCATGATCCCGCTCGCGGGATTCAAACTCAGAGCCTTCAGCCTTGTGCACAAACGCTCAATCTACTGGATCAGTATACAATGGTGTTAATGTGTAACCTGAATCGATCCACGAAATTGCGCGACCACCTTCGATTTTACTGAGGTAGACACCTGTTTCTACTTTGTGGATTGGTTGAGGTTACACATTAACATCATTAGATGCCTGCTCAGTGATCCAGTAGGTTAAGCGTTTGCGGGTGAGCCTGAAGGCGTTGGGTTCGAATCCTGCGAGGTGCGGGATTGTAGATGCGCACTGTCGAGGAATCACACAATAGAAGGAAACGACCGTCCATTGCTTCCAGCTTTTCAATAGTGGTCTGACATCAATCGGTTCATGATCTCAATCAATAACTTGACAATGTCCACAACCTCTAAACTGATCTCTATATATATGTTGTTTTGTTTATTTCATTTCAGAAATCATCGGTTTACCTATATGCATTGATACCATTAGTTTTATGTTTCCTGATTGTATGTGTTGGATTTGTCATATGGTTTAAATTATCAAAAGGATAATAAATGTAATTCATGATCTACAGAAACATCTTCACAGATGAATAGAACTATATTTTGTAATTCATTTCAATAGTTTAGATATTAGTTTGTGCAATGATTAACACTTTTCTATGGTCAATTATGTAATGTTATGTTTGCTTTGTTTTGTTTTGTTCGCTTTATTTTGTTTTAATCAAATATTAAACATGGTTTTCATTATACATGTGATTGTTTTCATTTGATCAAAAGTAATTTGTGTTACACCGTTGGATACAGGTCGGCTCAGCAGTCTGGTAGGTTGAGCAATTGTGTACAAGGCTGAAGGTCCTAAGTTCAAATTTCACGAGCAAATTGTGGATGAGCACTGTTGGGGAGCCACACAATAGGAGGAGATAGTCGTTCATTGTTTCCAGGTTTTAAATGGTGATTTAACAACAATAGGTTCATGTTCTCAATCAATAACTTAATAATATCCACAACCCTATACTGATAATTACCATGTGCTCACTAGTGACTAGCTTCTCGAGGGGGTTCTCACCGTTTTAGTGAAAAGCTGTGACCAGTGGAGCTATTTCGTCTATGCCAACTCAGTGGTTGAGCGTTTGTAATTAAACACATCCATTCTTCGTTATTGTTTGCTTATTGAAAGCTCAATGACAAACTATAGTTAATAGAGTATTATGAAAACGGATTGAGAAAAGAACTTAAGACAGCTAAGCCAATACTCAAGTAGAACTGTGAAAAAGTGTAGGTTGAATAAAGTAGTAATAGATTGTCCATAGCACTGTTCAATAATATGACAAATAAATTGTAGTGTCTCATTCGTATTGATTATTTCAATCTTCTCGTTGATGTATAGAACTGTTGTTGACCAGTCATTTTAATGTAAATGTGCAGCCTATATAGATTGACTCGATATTATATTAAGTTATAAGCAAAAGAAGCAGAAATGGGTGGTGGCTAGCAGTGGAATATCACTTTATCCCATTTAAAACTCACCAGGTTGGTGTACTTGCATCACAGAGTTGGTGTTTACCCTGATACTCAAAATCAGTACCGTTTACTGCAAACACCGCGTCATCTCATCAGCTAATATATGTAGATACACATTGAATTCTAAAAACAGTTTCAGAGCTGGATATTAAGGTGAGCATTGACTTGATAAATTAGATTTTTAGAAATCGTTTCCTCATCATGTTGTTGAATGCTTTGATTGTGACAAAATTGGACACATTAAGTTAGTGTGTAAGACTACTGTGTGTTCACTGTTGAGAGCTCTCATGCTAAAACATGCCGTATATTAGGATCTGCTCTCTGTTAAAAAAACTGATTCGTTTATTTGTTTCTATATAACTGATGAAGCATCAATGTTGTAATTGACATCGTTTGTTGAGGAGTAGCAACATTATTTTGATTAGTAGAGTGAAATAATGGAACAGACATGTAGAACATGCGAAGTGCAATTCAGTCGACTTTTTTGAATGTGCTGATATACACTAACTAATCACATAGCAGTGTGCAATATCGTGTTATTCTGGATCTCAGTGCTGATTAAACTTCATCTATCGAGTTGAAAATGAAGCCTGGTAGTACAGGTGTTCAGTTGTGGAACGAGTATTTCAGTGATAAGTTGCCAAACTGTGAAATTGTATGACACGAGTCCTCATCAAACAGTGAACATCAGCACTCTTGATATTCTAGTTATTTCTTAAGGACAAGTATCAACCAGCATGAAACTTGTGTTCAAACATTGCTGTCAATCAACATTAACTACTTAACATATACTAAGTAATTGCAGGACGATCTCATTACAAGCTATCACTAAATTACATGTTCTCATTTTGTTTCATATACATAGTGCCTAGTGGAACGCTAACACTAACACTAACAGTTGCAGCCATTAATAATCTCTTTGATTTGTTTTACTGGTGTCATCTTGTGGTTTAATGATGAATATTGGGATGATAGAGAGCTTTTGTGTCCTAACATATGCCGTAAACGTAAATATCTCGCTTGCACCTTTTGAGCAACGACGGTAATGAAAAGCCAACACGGAATAAGTTGGGTGAATACATGTTGACTACGTCACTCCCTATCCTTAGTTCAGGTGTTGATTCAGACCAGTCCTGAAGCAACAATTTGCATTTAGATGTGAAGAAGCTCATCCAACACATCCTGACACTGTTGTTCAGTGCTATAAAAAGGTCTGCATTTTATCACCTTCTCCATTAAACTGGACTATGTGATCTGCGTATTCTCATTCAATAAGTGGGAATCCTGGTGGAAGATTGATTCTTCGATAACCAGTAGACGAAAACCTCATTTCCTGTGGTAATTCTTTGATGGAATTAGATAAAAATGAAGATAGTAGAAAGCGTGATCGGACTCTACCTGAGTTTGTGAAATCATATGTCAGTTTGCCATAAGCTCTGACTTGATTGGTGGTGTTCGAGTAATGTGTCTTCACAAGGTTCATGTACTTCTGAGGTACGCATTTTAATAACAAACAATGCCACAGAATGTCTCGGCTATAGATTCAAATGCTGCTTTGAAGTCAAGAAAAACCACTATTGTCAGATGCCGATAAGTATGTCTGCATTTCGAAATGTGACGGATGTTGAATATGTGGTCGATGCAATAACTATCAGTTCGAGAGTCAGCCTGATTTTCTAGTGCTTGCAGTCCGCGCGTCTTGTTTCAGTGATCGTTAATTATTCAGTCTAATATTTTAATTGATAAATTAATTTAACTAATCTCAAAATCGTCCAACATAATTAGTGGACGTAGATTGTCAACTTTACTACGGTTTACCGTAACAACTGGCATAAAATGACTTTAACTACATCTATGTATACAGAAAGATTCGGTTGTCTATATTGTCTTATCATAAAGATCTCATTTATAAAAGTTTTTCTTACGCAATTCTTCTTCTAATCACACTAGTTGCAACATTATGATAAAGAAACGCATCGTTAACCGATATTTTGGATAGATACATTTTATTGTTGCCTAAATGTTTTCTTAATTGTTTATATTGACTGAGATTGAATATGATAGCCGACTGAAGTAGATCGAATTGTTCAAGCAATTCAATGTTTTACGACATATCAATCACTTGGTATTGACATTCGTTTTTGTAAACTAAATGAAGTGCAAAACTACCTACTACTCGATATATGAATGTACCGACTCTGGAACATGCATTAAAATTCTCGCATCATTACCAATACTACCACCAATACTACTGTAGTCAACGAGAACACAGGTAGGAACAAACAGATTTACTTGTATACAAAATCACTGAATGTCGCAGTAAAATCTTAGAAATAAACAACAAATACTTCATGTGCAAAATACCTAACAGTTGTCTCAAACGCCTTTAATCCTTCGTTTCTATACCAATCACTCTCTGTGTTCTTGTCCTCTTCTCTTCGATGTTCTCAACCTCATGCCGTCAGGCATTCCACTTCCGACTGATGATACATACTATATATACCTGTCAAAATTGGTAGAACACACCACATTACTACCGGTTTTATTGTCAAATCTGCATTCTGACTATCTACCATTTTAGGTTTATTCTTCCTGGGCTCCATTATTTTGAATCTGTTAGCTTTGGTTGTCTATACTGTGACAATGAATTACAAGCACAGATAAATGATTGTACTGAGGCTAACCTCAATGGGCACTGATGGTTATGAAAGCTAAAAAATAATTGATTTAGAAAGAATATTCTAGATGCTTATCAATACAGATAGATTGTGAGAGGTACAGGAGAAAAGTAAACTATTGACAGTCCCTTAAATGTTTTCTGAAAATTGTGAAATTTCAATTGTCACTAGATTTTGTACTTTATATATTAGATACAAGATTATATAGAAGGAGATTGTGAAGAATAATGAATTGATTAGAGTTGCATATAAAAGCATATGAATCCGGTCTCAGTGGTCTAAGGGGTCAGATGTTTTTGTACGAAACCGAATGGAAGGTCGTGAGTTGTAGCCTTAGATACACAATCATTAACGCGCGCTTTTAACAAGTCACAAGCGAGAATGAAACCGTCATCCCGTACTTTTACTTTTCAGTGCCAGATTAACAAAGGTAACTTTGTCATTTAAAGCTATGGAGAATACACCGTGAGATATTGGGGAATATTTATGACTCAGGTGAATGAATTCGGTCGAGTTTTGTTTTTTGAGCCCAATGATTTGGTCGTAGAATGTTCATAGTTAAGCTGAACAACATCATCAGAACAACTTAAATGCGGAAATGGAGTGTTTGGCTTTCTGCAAAAATGACTGGTCAACAACAGTTCTATACATCAACGAGAAGATTGAAATAATCAATACGAATGAGACACTACAATTTATTTGTCATATTATTGAACAGTGCTATGGACAATCTATTACTACTTTATTCAACCTACACTTTTTCACAGTTCTACTTGAGTATTGGCTTAGCTGTCTTAAGTTCTTTTCTCAATCCGTTTTCATAATACTCTATTAACTATAGTTTGTCATTGAGCTTTCAATAAGCAAACAATAACGAAGAATGGATGTGTTTAATTACAAACGCTCAACCACTGAGTTGGCATAGACGAAATAGCTCCACTGGTCACAGCTTTTCACTAAAACGGTGAGAACCCCCTCGAGAAGCTAGTCACTAGTGAGCACATGGTAATTATCAGTATAGGGTTGTGGATATTATTAAGTTATTGATTGAGAACATGAACCTATTGTTGTTAAATCACCATTTAAAACCTGGAAACAATGAACGACTATCTCCTCCTATTGTGTGGCTCCCCAACAGTGCTCATCCACAATTTGCTCGTGAAATTTGAACTTAGGACCTTCAGCCTTGTACACAATTGCTCAACCTACCAGACTGCTGAGCCGACCTGTATCCAACGGTGTAACACAAATTACTTTTGATCAAATGAAAACAATCACATGTATAATGAAAACCATGTTTAATATTTGATTAAAACAAAATAAAGCGAACAAAACAAAACAAAGCAAACATAACATTACATAATTGACCATAGAAAAGTGTTAATCATTGCACAAACTAATATCTAAACTATTGAAATGAATTACAAAATATAGTATTATTCATCTGTGAAGATGTTTCTGTAGATCATGAATTACATGTATTATCCTTTAGATAATTTAAACCATATGACAAATCCAACACATACAATCAGGAAACATAAAACTAATGGTATCAATGCATATAGGTAAACCGATGATTTCTGAAATGAAATAAACAAAACAACATATATATAGAGATCAGTTTAGAGGTTGTGGACATTGTCAAGTTATTGATTGAGATCATGAACCGATTGATGTCAGACCACTATTGAAAAGCTGGAAGCAATGGACGGTCGTTTCTTTCTATTGTGTGATTCCTCGACAGTGCGCATCTACAATCCCGCACCTCGCAGGATTCGAACCCAACGCCTTCAGGCTCACCCGCAAACGCTTAACCTACTGGATCACTGAGCAGGCATCTAATGATGTTAATGTGTAACCTCAACCAATCCACAAAGTAGAAACAGGTGTCTACCTCAGTAAAATCGAAGGTGGTCGCGCAATTTCGTGGATCGATTCAGGTTACACATTAACACCATTGTATACTGATCCAGTAGATTGAGCGTTTGTGCACAAGGCTGAAGGCTCTGAGTTTGAATCCCGCGAGCGGGATCATGGATGCTCACTGTTCAGGAGTCCCTCAATAGGACGAAACGGCCTTCCATTGCTTCCAGAATTTCAATGGTGTTCTAACATCAATTGGTTCATGATCTCAATCAAAAAAGAAAGAAAACGTTGTTAAGTTTAATGATTACTTACAGTGGGTTTACAATCATTTTCCATCCAATGACCAATATGTGTATCAAGACCATTAGTACATTTATTAGCTTTTGAACACCAATAACATGTCATATTCGGTTTAGATGCAGATAGACATGTTTCTTTTGAATCTTTAATGTAACAAGTTTCTATAAAACAATGGAACACGATAATTGTATTACAAGTGATTGAATAAAACAAACCTTAAAGAAATGTAACTATAAACTGCTTAATATTCTTAGACATCAATTCATTCGAGAAGTCCACCAATTCAGAACATGGTTGAACAGGAAAACAGATTATATTCCAAATAACAAGGTTAGATGGAAGTATGAAGAAGCACAATAGGAAAAACTTTTGTGTATATTTATAGTTTTTACATTGAGGAGATTCTAGAATGTTCTCCAAGAATCGGCTAGCGTTGATTGGATAAGAATTAGTCAATCATCATGCTCCAAAGGACTCATAAATTGACCATGCTTTAATCTAATCTATGTCCCACTAACACAAGGTAATGACAATCATCTAAAATGTTTCTGCAATTTCAATACTTGAGGAAAATTCAATAGCACATGCAATAAATGAAAGAACAATGGCACACTCCCTTGTCAATGCATCCACAATTAACTGTCGATAAATTTTATTCACCAATTGTATCATTTTATTCTTCGTTTTTATGACAGTGCGATTACGTAATAATGAACAAAACGAAGACTAAAATATTAATGTTTATATGCATATACGAAATGAATTAAACCAATCAAGGTAGTTTATAAGTCAATGATAACAATGGAAAAGATTACATAATAAGTAAGATGTGAAAAGTACAAATTGATGGTGTGACAACAGGTGCATTAGTTTTTGATAAGCAATAATAATAAAGGTTCAAATCAATGTTACATAATCTGAAATAGGTCAATGATTAGAAACATATAGAAACTGCGATAACAATTATAAAATTATAAGATGACGTAATAAGAAATGTTCAGATAATTGGACCATGAAACGTATAGTTGAGAGAAAATAAAGTGGTAGGAGGGTGTGAAGAAAAATAATAAACGAAGAGAAGGTTAGAAAAGGAATAATAAATAATAATAAACTAAATTTTCTGGACGTTTTGTTAAGTAGAAAAGAAAATGGTTCTATCAGCAGGGGTGTGTTTAGAAAAAGTTCTTCTCCAAGCCAATACACACATTTTTTAAGCTTTGTGCCTCTTCATTATAAGAGAAACTTAGTCAAATGCCTTGCAAATAGAGCTCTTAAGATATGCTCAGTCGACACTATTGATAGAGAATTACAAAACATCCATAATATTTTGATTGAATTGGGATATCCATTGGGTTTCCTGAAGAAACATTTGCGCGTACAAAACAGGAAAATAGTGACCCTGACGGCTAATAAGAAACCGCTTTTTTTGAAACTGCAATTCAATGGTGATTTGGCTAGCGATGTATTACGGGATAGATTGACTAGATCAATAAAGAGAACGTTTAATGCTGCCAACCTCTGCCTATCGTATTCGACCCGATCGATGGTGATTCCGCAATTGAAGGATAAGTTACCTGGTTATGCCACTTCTATGTGTATCTACGAATTCAGCTGCTCCTGTGGAGAAAGCTATATTGGGCGCACTACCAGGAAACTGAACCAACGAGTTAGTGAACACCTCCCATCGTGGTTCGGAAAAGGTTACGTCAAAACAATACGCAGCTCGATTCTATCACACTTGATCGATAGCGGTCATATAGTAGACAGAACCAAGTCGTTCAAAGTTATATATCGGATACCCACTAGTTTTCCTTATGGTGTTCGATCTCGTCTCTTACACATAGCAGAAGCTATAGGAATCCGAACCAACAAGCCAAGTCTTTGTGTTCAGAAGAAATTTGTAACTCCCTTATCTCTCCCTTGGCCTTAATTAATAAATGAATTTATTTATTATTCCTTTTCTAACTTTCTCTTCGTTTATTATTTTTCTTCACACCCTTCTACCACTTTATTTTCTCTCAACTATACGTTTCATGGTCCAATTATCTGAACATTTCTTATTACGTCATCTTATAATTTTATAATTGTTATCGCAGTTTCTATATTTTTCTAATCATTGACCTATTTCAGATTATGTAACATTGATTTGAACCTTTATTATTATTGCTTATCAAAAAACTAATGCACCTGTTGTCACACCATCAATTTGTACTTTTCACATCTTACTTATTATGTAATCTTTTCCATTGTTATCATTGACTTATAAACTACCTTGATTGGTTTAATTCATTTCGTATATGCATATAAATATTACTGTATATTAGAGTAAAGCCTGATGAGGATCTAATCGAAAACAATATTGTTCGCTTATATATGTTGTTCTAAATTTACAATATGGGAATATTTCAAATTTTGAAGTCACGTGGGGATCCGATTGCATTTAAGGTGCTCAATGAGTTCCTAAAGTTTAATGCTCGTCTCACTGAAGCGAAAACATCGTTGGAATTTATTAATGATTGTATACGGAATGACAGATATCCTAAAATATATTGGAAATGTTTACGCCGGAACAAAGTTTATCCAAATGCCAGAACCCTTAAACGGCATGCACTTAACCAAACGGATTCATTAAAATTACATATAAACAATCTAGAAAGAAATCTTTCACAAAGAGAATATATGCTCGATAACCTACCACCGGAAATAAAATCACAATTTATGGATTATAATAACATGGTAGTAAAAAGTAGATCAGAAAAACTGGGAACAAAATTATTTCAGTCTCTGGAACCTCATAAACCTGAACGAAAATTTCCTATGGACCCTGAGCGGTACGTTCATAATTTCTCTAGTGTTACGTTAAACACATTGCAATTAGAGGCTTTGTCACTCGGCCCTAGGTTTTGCGACTATAGTAATAAAATAAACCAACTAGATACAGATGTACAGTTTGAAAATTTATTTTCACAAACAACAGATTTGGTTCCTACTTCTTCTGATGAACTAACCAGGTTTAAGACCACGTTGGTAGACATCTGCCAACAATACAGAAATAGTAAATGTACAGTGAAGACTCCACTTACCAAACAGCACCGAGATGCTTTACATGTACTTAGAAACGACAATACTCTAATCATAAGCAAGCCGGACAAAGGAGGGGGGCTAGTTCTTATGAACAAAGCTGATTACATTAATAAAATGAATGTGATTTTGAATGATCCGACTAAATTTCAGAAACTCAACGAAGTTAAGGACTTAAACATGAAGGCGGAAAAATTGCTGACTATATCACTGAAGGAATTAAAAAATAAAGGTATCCTTACTCCTGATTTAAATGACTCACTCAAGCCTACTGGATCGAACACACCGCGACTATACGGTTTACCTAAAGTTCACAAGACAGATCTTCCTCTTCGCCCAGTTTTAGATATGTATAATTCGCCTTATCATAAAACTGCAAAGTGGCTAGTTCGTATCCTGAACCCCTTACACAAATTAGTCGTCAATAGAAGCGTGAAAGATGTATTCGATTTCATATCTAAAATGGAACATATAAATTTAAATGGGAAACGAATGATATCTTTAGATGTTGCTTCCCTGTTCACCAATGTACCATTAGCAGAGACTATCGATTTTGTGTGCCAACAACTGCAGGAAAAGCAAATCAATATTGGAATTCCTGGGGTTAGTCTTAAAGAATTACTTTTAAAATGCACAATGAATGTCCATTTTCTCTTCAATAACACATATTATAGACAAATTGATGGTATAGCGATGGGTTCGCCACTAGGTCCCATCCTTGCGGATTTTTTCCTGGCGAAACTAGAAAACGGACCTCTCAAGGAGGTTATCAATAAACTGGATTTCTACTGTCGTTACGTTGATGACACCTTCATCATTGCCGATCAGAACATTAAAAAAGAACAACTACTGGAACTTTTTAATAACAAACATCCTGCTATTAAATTTACATGTGAGGAGGAAATAGATAACAAACTAAATTTTCTGGACGTTTTGTTAAGTAGAAAAGAAAATGGTTCTATCAGCAGGGGTGTGTTTAGAAAAAGTTCTTCTCCAAGCCAATACACACATTTTTTAAGCTTTGTGCCTCTTCATTATAAGAGAAACTTAGTCAAATGCCTTGCAAATAGAGCTCTTAAGATATGCTCAGTCGACACTATTGATAGAGAATTACAAAACATCCATAATATTTTGATTGAATTGGGATATCCATTGGGTTTCCTGAAGAAACATTTGCGCGTACAAAACAGGAAAATAGTGACCCTGACGGCTAATAAGAAACCGCTTTTTTTGAAACTGCAATTCAATGGTGATTTGGCTAGCGATGTATTACGGGATAGATTGACTAGATCAATAAAGAGAACGTTTAATGCTGCCAACCTCTGCCTATCGTATTCGACCCGATCGATGGTGATTCCGCAATTGAAGGATAAGTTACCTGGTTATGCCACTTCTATGTGTATCTACGAATTCAGCTGCTCCTGTGGAGAAAGCTATATTGGGCGCACTACCAGGCAACTGAACCAACGAGTTAGTGAACACCTCCCATCGTGGTTCGGAAAAGGTTACGTCAAAACAATACGCAGCTCGATTCTATCACACTTGATCGATAGCGGTCATATAGTAGACAGAACCAAGTCGTTCAAAGTTATATATCGGATACCCACTAGTTTTCCTTATGGTGTTCGATCTCGTCTCTTACACATAGCAGAAGCTATAGGAATCCGAACCAACAAGCCAAGTCTTTGTGTTCAGAAGAAATTTGTAACTCCCTTATCTCTCCCTTGGCCTTAATTAATAAATGAATTTATTTATTATTCCTTTTCTAACTTTCTCTTCGTTTATTATTTTTCTTCACACCCTTCTACCACTTTATTTTCTCTCAACTATACGTTTCATGGTCCAATTATCTGAACATTTCTTATTACGTCATCTTATAATTTTATAATTGTTATCGCAGTTTCTATATTTTTCTAATCATTGACCTATTTCAGATTATGTAACATTGATTTGAACCTTTATTATTATTGCTTATCAAAAAACTAATGCACCTGTTGTCACACCATCAATTTGTACTTTTCACATCTTACTTATTATGTAATCTTTTCCATTGTTATCATTGACTTATAAACTACCTTGATTGGTTTAATTCATTTCGTATATGCATATAAATATTACTGTATATTAGAGTAAAGCCTGATGAGGATCTAATCGAAAACAATATTGTTCGCTTATATATGTTGTTCTAAATTTACAATATGGGAATATTTCAAATTTTAAAATATTAATCAAGTTTAATCTATCATGTTGATTATTCAACAACGAATCAAAATGAAGTCATTCATAGTAAATAGAACGTCCGTTCAGATAGATGGTTGCATAACGGACTAAAATCTCATTTGGAATTCTTAATTTGAAGTAATCAACTTCAGGTGTTCAAGTGTGAAAATGGTCAATACTGATCAAATCACTTATTACATACCTGTATTCGGTTCAAACTCCACCAAAGTACGATGTTTGATCAAGTGTACTGGAACGTTAATTCGATTGTACGATTCGAAAATATAAACTGATTGAACAAAAAGAACAAACACTTCAATTTATGATTTCTATTGAAATTATAACAAATGGTATGTATCTCTTAAAGTGTGAACAAAATAAGAAACACTGTTGAGTTTGAATAAAGTGGAGGTCGTTCAACATTCCAACAGAATATGACTGTTTCATTACAAATTATTTCACATTTCGGCTTACAACTAGTCAACATGGAGATTTACAGTTTAGCTTCAATATAGTTAATAACAGTTCTTCAATATTCAAAAGACGTTGTCTGAAACATCGAGCAACTTCATCAGTGACTTACACTGTGATTTTTTTATCATGTAAAACAATTGGATATTGGTTCAAGAAGTATCATCATGATATTGACGTTGATTTATTGAAAAGTAATAAAGTTTAAATAGTGCACGCCCCCACCGAAGAAAAGTATTCCGACTTTATTCTGAACATTTATTCTCAATAATTCAGTGACATTTCGATCAATTTATTTCACACTTGGAACAATCGACCGATGTAGAATGTAAGAAAGTGACATTAATTCACTGAAATAGATTAGATTAGATCTGAATGATGGCACTTTGATAGCTGTTTGGAGACAGAAAGTAATATAATGATAACAGATGATTGTCGATGTACATAACTGTACATTGAAACATTCAGAAGAATACCTTTTAATGTTTTCTCACTGTTCGTTTTCTCATCTATACAATGATGTAGATAATGAATCCACGACTGTAAATTACTTTCATCAATTTCTTTGGGTATCTGAAAATAACCATCGGAAATATGAATTAAGATCTGTTAATCACACAACCACATACATCAAAAGCAACTAATCATTTCAGTAGTGTGTCATCATTCAGGACATCATATTCAAAGACAATTAATCACATTCACAGTAGGCATGCAAGTATAATCAGTCTCTTTTCGAGGATATTTCACCTTGTCTACACAGCTATTCTAACTTAATGCAGTCATCAACTTCAGTGAGGTCTGATGTACAATCTGTCAATAATAAAATGAGGCGATACAATCTAACATGAACATCTACGTTTTTTGAAATGAGATACGATTTTCAATAACTCCATGGATAGTAATTACTAATGTTTCCAGACTACTTCTTATCATTTAAAACAGATTCAGCTTAAAACATGTCATCTGTTCTTTCATAGGACCATATTATAGTGAATCAACAGCAGTTGTATTCAAAATAGATGAAACATCAAACGATAACATTGAAATAACTACACATTCCGAACTGATCAACAATTTCATCAATTGACTCATGATTTCAATCAGTGAAATTTCTAAAATCTCCACAAAACCCCTTCTGATAATAATCATCTGTTTACTAGTGACTGACTTCAATAGGCATTTCCTGGAGTTCTAGTGAGAAGCCGTTACCAGTGGAGTTCAACCAGGTCTGTTGTGAGATATCAACTCACTGAAGACAACGGTGTGTGGTGGAGCAACTTCATGGATTGCTTGAAATTAGACATTAACACCGTTGGATGCCGGCCGGCTCAGTGTTCGTTTTGGTTAAGCGCCTGGTGCCAAACCTATAGGTCGTATGTTCGAATCTCGCGGGTTGCGGGATCGTGAACTCGCACTGCTGAGGTGTCCCATACTAGAACGAAACGGCCGTCCAGTGCGTCCAGGTTTTCCATGGTGGTTTAGCTTCAATTGGCTCGTGATTTCAGTCAGTGAATTTCTAAAATCTCCACAAAACCCCATTCACTAATGATGTCAGAATAAAATGCCTTATTAAAGTTTAAGTTATAATGTCATACAACCTGTCTACACAATATAAAATCTTGTTCTGATTTCCTCGTGTTTAGTGTATCTAGACACAATCAACATTACTCAATTAAAGGAGACAGCACAATGAAATAACATTACATCACCATTCAATAGTGAAACTTACATTCTCAAAGTAAATAGACATCTTCCCATTCGGATATATCAGATAAGTTACTTGACCTTTTACATCTACCAAGCGAACAAGATCGTTACACAGAATATGAAGAACAATTAATAAACATGTTATTGTTGCATTCGACATTGTATGTACCAACTCATTGTGTGATCAGATCTGTTTAGTTCAAGTCGTAATGAACACATTCAAGTGAATATGATATCAATGAAAGGAAGATGTATCCTTCAAAATGTCTTTAGGATATTTAGTTCTCAAATGTGAATAAATCCGTTATGTTTACAATGAAACAATGAATCATCAACTTTTCAATCAGATCTAATACCTGAAGACATAGATCATCACATTCACGCAATAATTTCCGTTTCTCACTGAAGATCAATCAACCTGATGTGGATAGTCAATGAGAAGTAGTTTAGTGAGAAGTTATATCGATAACAGTCAAGAATGACCTGAATGACAAGTGCATTTGATTGTGTAAGAAATGTATGCGTTTACTGATAATTAATGTGTTGGATACATGAAAGAGTATTTATGCATTTTATTCAGCAGCCAAATTCACTTTCTTACACACACATCACTTCTGTGTTGTCAGTTGGAAGTTCAGTGCTTAGCACATCGGATATCAGTATCAGATCTCGGACACGCACTCACTAGTACACGTGATATGAACTGTGGATTGTTTGTTTACAAATGAAACGTGAAACATAAATGGATGTATCTAACACATTGATATGCGAGTCAACTAACTGACTCTATCCACAGTGTTTATGAAGAAGGTAAATTTGTTAAAGGAGGATGACAAATGAATAGGTTTCGATATATTTTACATGAACAGATAGTCAAATATGTGACACTCTATATAATAGAATAATAGCATCCTTAGTATTGAGAGGATTCATTGAATGAAGAAACTGAACAAAGAACATAAAAGTTAATGATAAGGATTGATAGTCAGAGCGATAGTGATACTTAACTATTTCATTGTCATAATGATAATCGTTGATTGTTTGTTTTTATTTCGTTTTCCATAGTTTGATCAGGTTAATAGTGATGTTATATATCTGTCGTTTATTTGAGATCACAATGTATTTGGTAACCAGAAAAGATATTTCCATAGTTTTGGAACATAACACTGTTGATAAATAGTTTTTGTTTAACTGATACACAGTACGTGTTCCTTACCATCACTTAAAATTGTATCTTCTATTGGCATATGTTACATCCTGTGTAGATTGTTTCGATAATGCCTTGAGTCATGTGTAGTATACTCAGAGATGGATTGAAGACTGTAACTTGAATATTCAATCAGGATTAGGTGGTTGAATAATACACATAATCATCACATCCATTTGAATCCGGATAAACCAAATATGGTTCCTTTATTGTGAAAAATACTTTATGAAAACAATTATAATGAAATAATCTTAGAGTTTGTCTGTCAATATCTATCTGTTGACTTTGGTTGTTGATAGAATTATATCACTAATTATACCTTGTTGTCGTCTATCACAACGCATTCTTTTCTAATTAACCATATAAGGTGAACTAATCAATTGTGGTGTGAGCACAATATAATTCTTCTTCTTCTTCTTCTTTGTAATTATGCGCCTTTGTTAACGTGACCATCAATCACCCACGCAAACGGAACCAATATGAATGAAATTAGCATTTTTGTAATTAAAAAAACAAGAAAAAAATATTGATGGAAACAAATACTTTGGCGGTGTTAATTCAATAGATATTCTTGCTTCAGCTATGCTTAGACTATAATAAGCATTAGCCATCTAATTCAAATTCAGTTGAATGGTCATTTTCACAAAGAACCTCCTTGTTTTCATGTCTTGCCGTGAATAATCCCGATTCATCCAGACTAGACTGATTGTTAAGTTCTAGGTACATTATCTACATAACTATAATGAAGACTCTTATTCATCTTTCAGAAGGGATTTGGTGGAGATTTTAGAAATTTCACTGATTGAAATCATGAGTCAATTGAAGCTAGATCATCATGGAAAACTTGGAAGCACTAAACAGCCGTTTCGTACTAGTATGAAACTCCTGAGCAGTGCGCATCTACGATCCCGCCCCTGACCAGTGTTATTCATCTTTATTTTTTTAAGTTAATATGTTAATATTTTAATTCACTTAAGCAATGTTCTGTATTCGATGGTTGTCGGTCAAATGCCCAAATCTCAGGTTTTATCGTATTTGATACAATTCTATAAAGTGTGACGACGATCTTGAAGGAGCTATTACTCGACATGTGATCCAAACTCAGATCACTCACATTTGCAACATGAGCTATTATGTTACTCGAAACACAACTGCTCTCTAACAGAAAGGACAGACACTCATTCATTGATCAATGCTTTTTTGGTGCTATATTCGTCTGGTACCTAAAGGCTATAAGACTTCTGTCAATCACGTATTATATGTGTACCACTGCTCATTTTTCTATCCACTCAAATTCATCAACTTGAGTGGATCACATAAATATTAATCATCAATTTCGCTTCATCTTATCGTTCACAATTCATAGATGAATGGGAATCAATCAGAATGTCTGTTCAATCATGATTATGCTATGTTTTGTACAAAATCGAATCATCACGTAATGAATGCAGTTGTGAATTCGTTCGTTTGATTCTTATTTGTAAGCGCTAACATGTTTTCAAGCGACAACACTAACACATTAAATTACATGTTTGTTTCGTAACTCGCTTCAGTCTATTTCGTTGCATAAATATTCTCTCAAACTTTCATGCTACTGATTGTCATGTTAGTAGTATGGTGGTTAGGTAAAATGCATTGTGGTTTTCCCACATGCATGGATGTACAGTAATTATCGTGGAGTGCTGTACGTCTTGTCGAATCTATTCAAATATTTATTGTTCGGTTTTAGTTGACAAATTGTGAAATTTGAAAGTCTCTCCATGGGTTCACGGTTGACCAATATTATTCAATTCCAACTGTTATCATAGGTGATGTGATCAACTGGATTTCTCCAAGATCAGTTTATGATATAAAGTGTATGATAATTCTACGTTCTCCACAAAATCATCAAATGACAGTTTATTATTGTTTAGAGGACCTTTTGTGAACAGAAATAAAGTATTCGGTTAATTATTTTTTTGCTGCCGATTTTCAATAGATATGTTACCCATGATCATGATTGTAAATTAACCTGATACGCAACGTCACACTGAATCTAGTCAAAGAAATCGATTGAACAAGTAGATGTGAATGAAGTTAACCACGGTCTATCGTTCTATGTCATTCAGGTCGTGTATAAATGAGTTTTTCTGTCAAACAAGTGATCATCCCATCCACTAGTATGCATGGTGTTTGATAACACTTACCATAACAAAATGAACATATCAGTATTTCAAACTGAATTATTCATCAGGCTGGTGAGAGGCCTATGCTCCTTCACGAGGAGTAACAGGCGTAAGTAAGTAAGTATTCATCAGTGATTTCAGAAAACTAAAACTATTCGTGATCTATACCTTGTCCAGATTTTTTATTCGATTCGGGTTATGTTTGTGGTGATTCCTGAATGAAATGGTATTTCTGAGTTTTACAAAATTTTCGAATGGTGTCAAAAAACAGCTTATATGAGGAGGCATATGACAAAACACCTAAGAGTCTAGTTTCTTTCGACTAGTCAACAAGTAAATTGATCATTAGAAGCATAAATTAGGTAACGTTTAATATATTCATCTCGTATAGTTCGTTTGAATCTCCCCATTCATGTTTGGCACTGCATTTGACTAGTTTTTTTTTATTAGTATTTGTGTATCCTATGGGGATTGCTGCGATATTGTCATCGTTCACACTCATTCTAAGCAAATACAGTTGGTGGCAGAACGAACTTCTCAATTTACTAATGAATAATTCTATAAAAAGGAAATTTAGTGTAAACAAACACGTTGGCTTTCAATACAATAGAAGGTTTTGCTTCAGATGCAATTTGTGATCTAAAGAATATTCGTCTTCGATACCAGGCCAATGTAAAACGTTAGTCGAAACAGTAGAAACTTGTGGATGTGTATGAAAGCAGATTAGGAGGAATAACATGTATTCGATTTATTATATACGACCAACAGTGATTCTATTTTAGTGCAGCCCATTGGTTCAGAGAAACAAGATTCAAATCAAACGCTCTGCCTACGTTCTGATAAAAGATTTGGAGCATGATAAAAGGGGATTCCGTAAGCCGAATAAAGAAAGCTTTAGAAGAATTTCGTTTGAGACAATGTAAAAAACCTTCTGAAAATCCAATTGCAGAAATATCACTAATTTTTCAACATTCCTTGTCTGAGTAATTTGATTAAAACATTCAAAGTTAGGTGCAGAGCATGAGAGTTTAGTCATGAACTCATATTGAAATAGGTTAATTGGGCTTGCCAAAAGTAATAATGTTAATAGCTGTTTTTGGATAATTTACTGCGGTTATGGCCTGCTTAGTGTTGGTAGATATAAAATTCATTTCAAACAGATGCCTAGATGTCAGCGTTAAAAATTTGTTAATATAGATATCGGTTATTGTGCCTCAGCGTCGAGAGAAACGGTAGCTGAATTGTCTACAAATAGTGTCACGTTCTTTAGTAATGCTGCCGTGAATAATCTGATTGCGTCAAGAGAAGTTAATTTCATGCGGGATTTAAGAAGTTGAAGCATGGATGGGTTTTTACTATCTAAGGCTTTATTCTTCATAGTCATAAGACTCTTGCGTTGAGATGATTTATTTTCATCTGTCAAGTTGAGTATGCTCTGAAGCAAATAAACATCATGGTGCTTGTAGTTGTGATATTTTCACTTTCTCAGCCTCCTCTCAAAAGCTTTAAAAGTGTTCTGCCTCCTATTAGCATCATAAATCATATGGTTAATGAGTGAAGCAGAGCAGTCAAACAATACATCCGATTGCAATATAAGTCGGAAAACGCAATATCATTGTTATCTGTAGTAAGATACATTTCACATGGTAATAAAACTGTCTGCTCTGGTAAATTGCTGCAGCTTTGGAGTTCGAATACAAAGTGTTTGGAGAACGAATGATTCTCAATGAACTATAGACATATGATTTGCAAGATAAGGTGTGTACACACATGCTCATGAAAAAAAGTCATAACAAATAAGTCAATGACTGAAAAAGCTAAAATTCAGTTTACGAATGATGAAGCAAGGTTTAACATAGCACATCAGTTTACATTATTCAACGCTATAATATGACACTGAATAACTCTCACAAATACTGTACTGCTCACACAAACTTCTTCTCTTTAATTACCCACTGTTACAATGAAAAAACCCTAATAAATTTTGCTATCTAAGCTTACAGATCACAGTGACATTCTCATTGAATGTTTTATCTGAATATACATCTGGAACTATAACACAGTTGTGATTGGAATTATTAACTACTTATAATTGCGGATTGTGGACCAGACGGAAGTCGAACACGTCGATTCCTGACGATTTAGGTAACGTTCTGTATATCTGTCTTGTGTGTATGTGTTTTATTTAACATATTAAAGCATCATTTTAGGAATTTATATATTCTTGCTCCACCGCAGGACCATTATAATAATCAACATATTTAATTACACGTACATTGTAAGGTTTTCTAGATTAGTCATCAATGTACTTTTTTGGTTACGTAAGGAAACATATCGAGGGTCAATCAAGCAAGATGAGGATGATGTACTGTAATAAGGATGTAGTGCATAATTATTTACAAATTAAATAACATTTACTGCAGATCCAATATACACCACAGTCGGCTATTCAGGGTGGTATTAGTACGAACTAGTGAATCCTTTGCCAGACGATTATGAACTTCAAACATATTACGTTCATTTATATTCCACTAGTTCTACCGTTCCTAAATACCATCATTTAGGAGATTTATAGGACATTCATTCGAATACTTCAAATTATCATATTGGCATCGCGATCAACCAAAATTTTAGACAGCTGGACATAAACCCAAGTGTGGACAACTTCGATGATT
This sequence comes from Schistosoma margrebowiei, assembly GCA_944470205.2. Lineage (NCBI taxonomy): Eukaryota > Metazoa > Platyhelminthes > Trematoda > Strigeidida > Schistosomatidae > Schistosoma > Schistosoma margrebowiei. The sequence goes on along the minus strand of OX104026.1, from coordinate 1,235,553 downwards.
AGATGAAACGGTCCGAATTTAGAGAAACAATTAGAAAGCCCAGAAGTACATTCCAGGAAATTGGAACAGCATGTATTAACTATGAGGCAATGAATGAGCCTGATTTACAGTCAGTGAAAATTTCTAACACTTTGCTTAGTTGTCGTGATGATCTAAACTCTCAAAGTCACTCGTGCACGCCTTGTTTTAGTAACGGTTTTTATTCTCAGGAAAATGTGAAAACCGATTCATTAAAGAATTGCGACACAGGTTAGAAATGTAAATTCAGGTTCGTTAAATGTTTATCTTGCGGTAAACTTCACTTATGAAATTTATGTCTTTCGTCATGCCAAAATGCTTTAGTTGCGACAAAATGGGACATATCAAGTCGATCTCTATAGCCACTGTTCATTTTTTTGCTACTGATGATAAACCCTGTCGTTTGGATTCTATTTAGTTGAGTTTTTCTAATGATCACTTATCCTTATCCACGATTTCAATTTCTATATTTACAAGAAATTATGTACATTCCTTGGTTCCTTCCATACCTTTATCGTTGAAACAAGTGGCATGGAATACATTATTTCACTCAAGAAACTGACTTCTTTAAATTCTAGTGTTATAGTACAAGTATTAATGAGTTGATTCTTGAATTCTTACTGCATTACAGACTGACTCGGTATAAGTCCACAGCAATTCAGACCAAATACGTGGCAAAAATTAAACGAGCAATCCAACCTAAAACACAAATTTCTAACACTCATATCTCCATTCTGGCCACGAAACTCAGCTAAAGTAATAAAATAGTGTATAAGATAATTTGTGGAGATAAATAACGTTTAATCTAAAAGACGAATTCATCAATAGATGGTCGATTCTTAATAAGAGCAAGCACGTACTACATATGCATATTTTGATTTCGGCTTTGCTGACAAGTGGACACTAACTTTCTTTTCTCATTGTTTATGAGTTGTTGTCATGTTAGTAATCTAATTACCCATATCGGAGTTTTATGCAAAAATGAACTGTGAAACCATTTGCATTTCGTTCACCTCCTTAATTATGGTCGTGTTGAACTTGAATGTTCATAGCTGTTTGTAAAATGTAGGTTGAAACAAGGAACTGTGCATAACATTACTATAAGTGCCACATTAATCAGTTACACTTTCGTCATAAGTCTAATGATGCCTGTTTGTTGTGAGCATGGTGACTGAACCTAATTGTAATTAACACTAATTTCTGATGTGTCTGTTGTAAGAATAATCAATGAATTTCTATTAACGAGATCTGAAATCACTAATGAATAGCACTGTTTACAAGTCGACATTTATAGGTACATTCTGTTACCTGCTATTTGATTGACTTATAGGTTACGTAATAATTCATTTCACTTTTTCATATTTAATTACCGATTTCTTAAACCACCCTGTCACTTAATCCTCTTCAATTATGTGAACTCTTCAAATTCTATTCAGTTATTACGTAACCCAACTTATCAGTCCTTAATTCCACGAATCCTTTTGTTTTAACCATAAAATTTTCACATCACTTATCTGTCTCTGAACTTCACCCGATTATGACACCACCCATCCTTAATGGTTCCTTGATTCTGGCAACAAATAACCTCTGACCTGTTATTGCATATATACATATGTATTTAGTTATTATTGATAACCTACATTATTCCAATTCTTTACATTCAGTTATGTTAATTGTTTCATACCTCAATGTTAAATTCTAATACATATTTGGTTGTAAGCGGCTGATGAGAAACCACAAAATATAATGAATTCATATTATTCTGCATCAATATTTCTTCTGGTTTTATTTAAATTCATTAAACAGAACTAATCGCATGAAATTATAGTCTAGTTAGGTATTGATACCAATTTGATAATAAATGTAATCTGACGACGGGAAATATGTCATGTGGGTGCCTAATCTGTAAGACTTTACGTGAAAGTAGCGTCACTTATGTCTTCTTAATTCTTACAGACACTTACTCGTGAACATTATTGGTATTCATCCACATGAAAGTAGGAATAAGAGGAAAATAAAAATTATGCAAAAGTTTATTGAATCATTGAAGCATAAAAACAAGTTTACAAGTTGTTATTGATAATTCTTAAATAATAATTGTTGACTTTGTTTCTCAACTCCCGTCGCGAAACTTTCATCATATTTCTCAATGATGTGATGCCTGTAAATTCTTTGGTGTCGTAGAATCCTTATATATTCATCACTTCATCTCAGCAATGCAACTGTTGTGTTATTTTGGAAGTTCTGCGTAATATGTAGCTTCTATCCGCTGCAATGTCTAAGAAGTTGATGAGCTATATAGTTTATATTTTATAATTAATTAAGCTTATCTGTGATAGTTCGTCTTTTAACATATGCCAATAGCATATAGAGGCAAGGATATTGACACTTAACAAATATTCTACAATAGTACTCACAAGTGCTTACATCCACTTCATAATGCTGTCCACAGTCAACCATAAACAACCGGTCGCCGTTTTCATCTTGTAAGATTTGATGACATATCCTTGCTCCTCCATTCTCACACGGAACTTTGATCGGCAATTCAGTCAGTCAGTCAGCTACAACGTAGGACCAGGCACATATGTGCATCGGTCCAGGTTGCCATACCTCATTAGCACAGCAAGATGAACACCGGATTCGTTGTAGTGGTTAGGTCAAAGGTGGTAATATATAGGAGAAAGATTGCAATAAGGATATAGTATAGGAAGAAAGAATTAGTTAGTAGAAAGAAAGATATGAAGTGATTTTAATCTCTTGGTTTAAAGGAAGACAGAGAATGTATACACCGACGCCATTGTGATCGATTCTAAGCCATGTCATCAAGAGTCTCCAACCATTGGTTACGAAAGTCGGCAATTAACGAATTTAGACATTGAACAACAGATATTAGTTAAGGTTCTCACGTTTTTGATTCACTTCCAAACCTTCCGAATCGCGCTTATGACCAAATGTACAGTGAAACGTAACAAACAGATATTTGAACCTGACATCCTTCAGCAACTTGCTTTACATGTGGATGTAATCAGTATGGTGTTATAACCCAGTGAATATTAAGTTATAGGTAACTTCCGAAGACTGTTAATAGACTAATATTCTAGGAAGGATATCAATATGATGGCACTCAGTCACGACATCAGCCTCAAAACCCTGGCTAAATTACAAGTAGACGATTTGGAATTGAAAGTCTGCAATGAAAAGTCTAACTTGAATCTTAAACTAATGCCCATTCCTTTCTCAGATGCATCGATTATTTACGACACTTCAACGGGTACTAATCGCCCCTTTGTGCCACAACCCTGTCGACAAAAAATATTTCAACAGCTACATGTTTCGTGCCTATAGGTAACCCCCGTACTATTGATAGAAGAAACCACAGAATTATGGAGTACGTGTTTATTTCGATCTTAGCGCAGTCACAGTGGAGCGTGGGATTATCTGTTCAGACAAACAAAGGCTTTCAGCATTCAATATAAGATAATAAGGAATATAACGCTTATACAAAATAAGGAAGTGAATGAATACTTGAACAATACTGTTTTGGCATATGCCCCTTTGTGCCACAACCCTGTCGACAAAAAATATTTCAACAGCTACATGGACTGTCGATTCAGAAAGGATCTGAGAGTATGGGATTATGTGTGGTTATAAAATAAAATATAGTGCTAGAAACATTATTGTGATATACAATTGGCTGTCTTCCTTTTTTATCCAAGCTATTAGATCCCCTTTCATTTTTTTGTACTATTTTTTTTCAGGTATCATAGGGTCTTGAGTAGGCTCCGTATATTAGCGAATTGTCTAGTTTGCTTGTCATAGGATTACTAGGTAGGAAGTGAAGTCAATTCAACATTCGTAACACGGTTTAATGAGGTATTTTGCATGATAAATCTGCATTAAAACCTTAAGTTCGTGACATCTCACTAAACCATAAGGAGCCGTAATTAAACAAAATGTTCTGCCCTACAGACATGGGTGGCTTGAAGTTATCTCCCCACCATCATGCTTGCTGGTCAGTAACGCCACCCTCCCTCCTTTTGCGATGTTAGACTCTCTTACGTTTGTGGTAAGTATGAATTCTGCTTTAATCAAAGCCCGTGGTTGGAATACACTGTCTCTACTAGGTCCATGTTACAAGCAAATCAGATAGTTGAAAAGTCTATTTTATGGGCTAGATGTGCACATAGTATATCACACTGCTATGAAAACAACTAATGGTTTAAAGAAGTAAGGATTAATAGCAAATCAAAAGATATGAGAGGGTATAAAATTGTAGAAAAACAAAAAAAAGATTTCAGGGTAAGACAAATAAAACATTGAGAAACTCACAAGACTTTGTGGCCAAATTTTGAGTTTTGTATGATCGGCCTTAGTAGATCAGCACCCATAAGATTGAGCTATCTGTCTACTTGCAGTAAAAAAAAAGCATGACTTTTAGGAATAATAATGTACATTTAACGTGTAGAGATTTGGGTACTAAAAGCTAGGGTTAGGAGCATAGGGCCATGATTAATAAACAATGAACAATAGGAAAGGATAAGCCATGTATTCTGTGATTTCGTACCGTACTGTAAAAATCTTACAACGCATTTGTTTTTGGTGTTTTACGGTAAGTAGTGTATATGCGTTGTTTCTAAGTCTATAGGCTGGATCGTATTTATTTTATTTATTATTTATTTGAACACATAAATATTGGTACAAGAGAGCGCCAATATATATGCGCCACACAAAACAATGAAAATTCGAAGAGATAGAAAAAAACTAAGGAGCACAAAAGAAAAAGAGAACGATAACGAAGAGATTGGTGTAAGATAGTGTGGTAGTAACGAGGAAACGGAAAGGTACAATCAGAAGAAATCTTTCAGGTAAGGGAGACACAACCATTTTTTATGAAGAAAGTAAAAGAAGGTTACAGCAGGATTGCCACTGGCTTCTATTCTGAGCCATATCTGATAACGTCTCTAGCCACGGTGTAGCACCATCTCTCAGACCCCAACCAGGGAGTCGTGGAGGACCGACACAAGCCAGTCCTTTGCAGCTTTCTTTCATACCACGACACCATGTCATGCACTGACCACCTCTCCGCTTTTTCCAACCAGTCCCAGAGTCGGCAAATAATGCACGACGTGAAATTCACTGGGACGACATTCGTAGAACATGTCCAAGCCACCGAAGTCGGTGTTTCAAGATGGTGACACCAATTGAATTACCATCTCTGTGCCCAAACACACGATGCCGAACCTCTGCATTACTGACATGGTGTTGCCACTGAATGTCAGCAATCCTTCGGAGACAGCGATGATCGAACACAGAGAGTCGTCTAACGTCCTCAACTCGGAGAGGCCAGGTTTCACAAGCATAGAGCAAAACTGCTCTCACCGACGCGTTGTAGATCCGATCTTTTACAGCCAGACTAACATCACGAAGGCGCCAAGGGTGGCCCAGATTGACGTAAGCCGCTCTGGCTTTCACTATACGTGCATTGATCTCAACATTCACACCCCCACCAGCACTTATGCAGCTCACCAGATACACGAACTTCTCGACTACGTCTATCTGCTCACCATCCAGGGTGAGTACAGGATTGGAATCCTGCCAGTCTTGTAAAAGTACTTTGCACTTCGAAGGTGCAAAGCACATATCATACCTACGGACACTGATTGCCAACTGATTAAGTGCGGATTGCATGCCTTGGGCATTGTCGCACAGTAAGACAATATCGTCTGCATACTCAAGGTCGAGAAGTCTTTCTCCAAGCAACAGATCCACACCACCATTACTTACATTCATCAGAGCTGTTTCCAGAATGTCATCGATGGCAAAGTTGAAGAGGAATGGCGAGATTGTGCAACCCTGCCTAACCCCACTACTCGTATAGAACAATGGAGAGAGGTGGTTGTATGCCCTCACTCTGCCTGAGGTGTTTTTATATAGGGCTTTTAGGATGTTAATAAACTTCTCAGGCACACCCTTCTTCAATAGACAATCCCAGAGAACAGTCCTGTCCAACGAATCGAAGGCAGCCCTGATGTCAAGAAACACTACGATTGTTGGCCTTTGATAAGTATGGCGGTGTTCTAACATTTGGCGGAGGGTGAAGATATGGTCAATACATTCTCGACCAGAACGAAACCCAGCCTGCTCCTCACGATTCAATCTTTCTCACGTTTTGAACAACCTACGAAGTATGACGGAAGCCAATAGCTTGGACGCAATCGGAAGTAGACTTATCCACCGATAGTTGTTGCAGGAACGACGTGAACCCTTTTTAAAGATAGGGACAACTATCGACTCATTCCATGACGTTGGTACACTCTCTAATTCCCAAACCTTTGTAAACAACGTCGACAATTCCTTAGTCAAAAAGTCACCACCATCTTTAAAAAGAGCCGGAGGTAAGTCATCTGGGCCTGGTGATTTGTAACGCTTCAAGAGTTGGAGTTCCTTGCGGACTTCCTCCTCGTTTGGTGGATCAGTCGTCACCGGCCATGGAGGGCAGGACAGTCTGACCGATGTTGCCGGAGCAGCAGGCCAGTTGAACTGCCCGTTCTCAATGCTCAAGGTCCTACCATATTGAGGGTTGTTCCACCAGAAAATGGCAGCAATTCACCAGTTATGCAAGCTTATCCTCCTCGAATGGCTAGTCAGTTGTTAAAGGAGCCTTCTGATAATTATCTTACAATGTCTGGAATTATTCACATGCCAAATATTATACGGAAAAGGCCTCCTTCGCTTGTCGAAACTAGTCAGCCTTTTTCAAAAATCAGACGTAAACTTAACCATGGTCCAGTAGATAAAGACGTTAGCCATCAGATCACAGCATTTTCTGGTATGGGTACTGTCCCAACTAGCTCAAGTAAATGATATGAGGCTCCTAATGTTTCACGACCATCTTTGCCTCCTCACTGCGTCCGAGTACCTAGTCATACTCAAATGACTCCCAGATCATACCCGTTGATAAAACGAGATGAAGATATGGATGAAGATGAAGATTTAGCTCAAGCCGAAACGTATGCTGACTATATTCCGTCAAAACTGAATTATGGATAAAAGCATCCAGATCATGTTGTTGAGTCGAGTTTCTTGTCCAGTGTCTCTCCTCCAGACATTCATTATCGTCTGATTCTTCCGGATGAAGTTATCGAGCGAGCGTATCTTTCAGCTGCGCAACTGGAAGCAGTTGTGTACGCCTGTCAACTTCATGAGTGTATCTTACCGAATGGTCAACGTGCGGGGTTTTTAATTGGCGACGAGGCAGGTGTGGGAAAAGGTCACACCTTTTCGGAATATTATATGAAAATTATTTGCGACATCGTAAGAAGGCCATTTGGCTCTCAGTTTCAAATGATTTGAAGGTTGATGCTGAACGCTATCTGCGTGATGTGGGCTTGAGAAAGATCAACGTTCATTCCTTAAACAAGTTTAAATATGCTCGTATTTCTGGTAAAACTAATGAACGTGCAAAAAAGGTTTTATTTTTTCTACTTATTCTTCATTGATTGGTGAAAGTTAAGGTGGTGCAAAAGCGAAATATAAAACTCGATCAAAACAAATTGTTCATTGGTGTGGGAAAAAATTCAATGGTGTTATTGTGTTTAATGAATGTTATCGAGCTAAAAATGTAACTCCTAGTGGTTCTCAAAAAAAATTTAATAAGTTAATAGCCACATAAATGAATTTATGTAAAGCTAAAAAGATTACAATATTCGAACTTCTTTTTATCAAGAAGCATAGCTATGGTCAGTATTAACAATGGATTCTGGCGATATAGCTCTATCATTAGCACCGATTGAACTGATCACTTATGTGCACATGTCTTCCGATGCTTCGAGGCATGAACGGATGAGTTTACTTGCCAAAGGTTCACTAAGAGCATGGACTGAGTGGTAGTTGTTAGTGAACTTCTCTAGCGGATCAACACTCCCTGTAGAGAATGACATGTTGTCCAGCGCACGAAGAACCAAGTCCATTATGTATTTCCAGTTCCACCGGCTGCTATGTCGAAATAAGTCTACAAAGCTTATAGAGATAAGGGAACACACACTTACCTCCACGAATTAGATCTTTGGAATGTGCATGCAGAATATGACCACAGGGCAGCATGTTGTCACTGAAACGCTCACAAGCACATCATGCACGTGAAGTATCAACGACATTCATCATGCACTTGTCGTAGCAACGGATGTATTCTCCTTCTATAAATCCGTGTCTCATTGTCCTAACACGTTTATAATTTACAGATACAATTTTAGCTGCAAAAGATGTGAACTCACTCATAGGAATTCAAAATGACATTAAAACCTGTAATTCATGATACATTTAACTATATTTCTTACCTAAAGAAATGGAAAACTTTGAAGATTTTTTACAGCGTCATATGGATGCAAACATAGGTCAGTGTCTGTTTTACTCCAAATTTTCCAGAACGTCAATGGAAGAGAATCACCTATTCTGAGACGTTCTTTTAGGTGTTTATGAGCACTTTCGACACAGTTGTTTGTGTGGTTGCCCAGGCTTAATACATGTCGCCGGTAACAGCGAGCCCATATTGACTTCCGGGAAATCCAGTAATCTTTTATGTAATCATATGCCCGTGGGAAATGGGTTATTAGATGTTCTCACTTCTGAGTAAATCTGAATATTTTATTTTATTTGAACACAAAAATATTGGTACAAGAGTGCGCCAAATATATATGTGCCACACAAGACAATGAGAATTTGGAGAGAAGGAAAAAGAAAAAAGGTGAGGAGGGTAAAACAAGAACAATAAGGAAGAGATTGGTGTAATGTAGTGTAATAAGAATAGTGATACAAACGATATAATATCCACTGTAGTAAATTACATAGCTGGGTTGATAATTTCTAAGATATGAATGTAGATGGTTTTATTCAGTACCACAGTTGGCGAGCTTCATGAACGTCGCGTTGCAAATGTACAACTGATGGTCAAGGATAGGTCCATTGAGTATGACCCGATACGTCTCTTGAAGGTAGAGTAAAAAGAGAGAAGGCACTAGCTGAACTAGAAACCCGTCGACAAAACGATGAGAAAAATCTCCGATGAGTGGGTTTTCGGGTGGTTAGGTCTTGGAAGCGAATGCTACCGAGGCCTATGTGGATAAGCCGTTCTCTCTAGGAGTTTTATATGTCAACGCTCGTAGTCTAAGAAATAATTTCTGTGAACTAGGAACATTAGTGGACAGATTAAAGCCACTCATTGTTACAGTGACAAAAACTTGGTTAATCCATGACTTAGACATTACTACAGAATTATTCAGATACCATTACCTCAGGAGTGATAAACATAGATATAGAAAAGGATATGGCGTCCTGTTATATATAGCCAAATATATAAATACCATATCAGAAGGGGGCTGAAAGAGGGAGCAAGTAAAAGAAAGGACGAGAGGCAGAGCAGCCAATATTCATGAAGGAATGTTTAACAAAAATTTGTCCCTATGGCGTTTTTTCAAAACGACTATCGCCAACTGAAGAAAGTTATAGCACCTTCGGACGCAAACTTCCGGCCATGTATTTAGCTGTAAAATATTTCAGCTTCTTGCTACAGGGCCGTGATTTCACCATGATTGCTGATCATAAACCCCTTTGATATTCCTTTAGCATGTCGTACGACAAGCATCCTCCATAGGAAGCCAGAGAAATGGATTACATTTCTCAATTCACTACGGACATCCAGTTTATCAAAGGCTCCTAAAATGTTGCCACAGACACACTATCTAGGAAGGATATCAATATGTTGGCACTCAGTCACGACATCAGCCTCAAAACCCTGGCTAAATTACAAGTAGACGATTTGGAATTGAAAGTCTGCAATGAAAAGTCTAACTTGAATCTTAAACTAATGCCCATTCCTTTCTCAGATGCATCGATTATTTGCGACACTTCAACGGGTACTAATCGCCCCTTTGTGCCACAACCCTGTCGACAAAAAATATTTCAACAGCTACATGGACTGTCGATTCAGAAAGGATCTGAGAGTATGGGATTATGTGTGGTTATAAAATAAAATATAGTGCTAGAAACATTATTGTGATAGATCTGCAATTTATTATATACTCATAGTCTCTAATCCTAGTATTAACCAGCAACTTATACTCAGATATTATATTTAATTTAACGATCACTGTACTCACTTATTTTCATATCATGTCCAATAACTCCAGTAAAAGAAAAATTTCACCAACCTCTTAGCCAAATAAACGGTCCAAATCTATAACCCCTACAATTGACGACCCAGTGCTTGACAATGTCGAACCTTCAACTACTGAAAAATATGTATATTGTACACAAATGTCTTTATCATCACCAGATTCTCCATGTCGCAGCCCCTTTATCTCTACGTGCAGTATGCCAACGGTAAGACTGGTTGACATACAAGACACTATACCTACGTGCATCGAAAAGTCAGCACAGTCTACTAGACAGTATGTGCTACCAAGGCCTAAATCTAAAATTTCAAAAACTAAAGAGTTCAATGGTCCACCTCATACACACCAAAATACTGATAGATATAGTAATGACATCCGACAGCTACAAAACTCTCTATCTGAAACTAACGGCAAACTTGAGCAATTAGCACCCCTCACTCATATATGGGGTCTTGACACAGACAGAAATCTTGAGCAACTCACTAAAGCTGAGTGTATTTTGGAGTTTGTGGCTGAAGAAGTGACGAAGAGAGTGATGTCGTCCTTCAATGCAGTTGTATATAACCTCCCCGACCTCACACACCCATCTAAGTTAAGAGATATTTGCCTTCGAGCATGCGGTATGCCGAACGTTAACTGCAAAGTCATCCGCCATAGAAAAAGTCAGACAGATCGACTTGCTCCATTTTGTTTATGTTTGACTGTTGTAACGATGCTAAGCTGTTTATTGATTTGAGCAAAAACATTAGCTCACTAGTTCCATACAAGAATATAAAAGTCACTCCAGACTTTACGCACTGTCAACGTCGTGTAAGAAGATGTGAAGCGATAGAATTGAATGGGAGTGTTACAATTGATAATCAGCCAGAGACAGTTTGCAACACAGCAAATAGTTTAAAACACACGAATAATGAGCATAACACCACTCCACATACGGCTGATCACTCTGTTGATCTAGATGAGTCTGCAGATCAGAAACCTTTGGATAAGATACGGCCCCCAACTGACACCAAAAACCATAACGACATGACTAATCACATTTGTTCGTTCAGTAATGTACTAAAATGTGAGTCGTGTAACAACACACGTGCAACTAAACCTATACACTTGAAAATTTGTCCTCCTAAAGATATTCCACGAGTAGACTTGAATGAACCTAAGTTCATGTCACCGAGACAACGAAATACTCCAGCTCTGAAAATAAAGGGTGGGAAGACAAAACTCATGATACCGAATAGGGAACCACGTAAGATTGAATCCAACTGCTCTATAGGTATCTCAAGAACCGTGAACAGGTTCTCCCGCTGCTATCGTATAACTTGCCTTCAACACCTCTAAGTTGCAAAATGGGTGGTGGGCTTCAACGTAGCAAGCCTTCTTACACGCAGACTAGCGAAAACTACCGGAGAACTGGCCACCCAAGTCACCCCCTGAAGCCTAAAACCATAAATAAGAATGGTATTATTAGGTTTCTCACTCCACACCCTACCTACATTCCCCAGGATCACAACTGTAATTACTCTCAGAAAACTTCTCATACCCTTTACTACCGACCCATCACATAACAACGGCTCCCATGTATAACAAAAGTCGCAACTCCTCCCAGTTACACGTAGCAGACCCCTCTCACGCTAACGTCAGTAGCCATAACAGGGGCTACGAGTCTAGCCATCAAGACTGTTTTGTAAATACCCATACACTTCACAGTAGGCCTGTACAAGATTTTTTTGAAATATGACCCCTAGTGACACCTCTGTTGAAGCGAATAGCTCATCTTATTTCAAACCACATGCAAACCATAGATTTGTTTCCTCCGTACAGTTTCCATCACAGAGTACTCCCACTCTTTCCTCCTGGGTAAACTCCCCGATCAACTTCCCTAGCTCATTCTATACATCTCCCACTAAGTCTAGCTACAAAATACCGAGCTAATGAAGAACATGCAATCCCTCACTTCAAACTCATCTCACACCCGCGAGGGTTACGACGACTTTATCCGAGATACCCTCACCCATTTTAACTTAGTAGGCCACTTGTTTAATATATGTCTTGTCAACGCTCGATCGATCTGCAACAAAAAGATGGATCTAGCCCTGTTTGTTCCCATATATCAACCATGACTTATAATGATATCTGAAGCATGGACAAACAGTAATATTTCCGATCAAAGTATATCTCTTGATAACTATTTCCTATATAGAAGCGACAGATTGAATGGACGAGGCAAAGGATGCCTCATTTATGCTCACTCTAGCCTAAACTCACTACTATGTGATATGCCTGAACGAAACAAACTGAAAGATTCGGTGTGGATTGTATTCGAGCCTTCGAATTCCGTTACCTTACTGCTCGGCTGTGTTTGTCGTCAACCTAACGCATCAATAGATGAAATAGCAGTATTATCTGAGGTATTCACACTAGCATCATCCCTCTCATTCACAGACAAGCTCATTTGTGATGACCTCAATATGCTCGAAATTTCTTGGCTGCCAATCAAAGCGCCGAGACGCTATGAATCATTGATTGAATGTCTAGAGCTTGGACAATGGACTCAGTATGTCGATAGCCCTACCAGACATCAAAACATCTTAGACTTAGTCTTTACCAGTGGCCTCATCCCCAATACTTTGTATATTGGAAAAAAGTTCTCAGGTAGTGATCATAACATTGTCATATGCAGCCTTAATCTAAAAACCACAATCGATAGAAGTAAAACCGTAACACTTCGTAGAAACTATCGCACGGTTGATTGGAATAACTTCCACAATTACCTAAGAAGCACTGATTAGGGAACTTTCTTTACCTTAAACAATACCGACACATTAACTAATATATTTTATTACAACATTAAAAGTATCATCAACAACATCACACCTTTAGAATACTGTAGATCTCCGTTATCCAAAGATCTCTATATACCGGTCAGTACAAGAAGACGTCTTCAAAGACATTGTACTCAATTCCACAACTTAAATGACTTTTCCTCTTTAATAACGACGACAGAAATACTTGTCCGAACAGGGACAATAAGTAAACAAAAAGCTTCAACTGACTCATCATTTAAAAACCTGTGAAATTTCGTAAATTCTCCACAAAACCCATTCTGATAATAATAATCAACTGCTCACTAGTGACTGACTTCAAGAAAAGCTCCTGGAGTTCTATTGAGAAGCCGTTATCAGTGGAGTTCAGCCGGACTGTTGTGAGATAACAACTCACTGAAGACAATGGTGTACGGTGGCGCAACTTCGTGGATTGGTTGAAATTAGACATTAACACCGTTGGATGCTGGCTCAGTGGCCTAATGGTTAAGTGCTCGCGCGCGAAGCCAGTAGGTCCTGGGTTCGAGCCCCGCGTGGTGCGGGATCGTGGATGCGCACTGCTGAGGAGTCCTATACCAGGATGAAATGGCCGTCCAGTGCTTCCAGGTTTTCAATGATGGTCTAGCTTCAACTGAATTATTTAGTGAACATAATAGGTTACTCGTCAAACTAAAGTCCTTCGGAATACACAACTCACTGTACTCATGGTTTGCTTCGTTCTTAACAGAACGTAAACAGATGGTAAAGTACAATGACTGTCCCTCGTCCCCTAGACCAATCACCAGTGGAGTCATCCAGGGAAGTGTATTAGGTCCACTTTTGTTTCTTATGTATATAAACGATATATGTAACACCATAAAATTTGGGTAACCATACTTATATGCTGATGATCTCAAAATAGTATACAGCTATAAGCCTGAAGCACTAAGCGAAAGTGTATCCCAGATTCAAAAGGACCTCAATAACTTAACTATATGGATTGGAAAATGGCAATTACCATTTAACCCCAACAAGTGTGGGATCATGCACTTTGGAAAGCATCCCTAAAAACCGCAACTTCACTTAAATGAAAGTAGAGTCCAAACACTCGAATCAGTACATGATTTAGCAATTAACTACACAGGAAGCCTGAACTTTGAAGAACATGCCTCCTCTATTATTTCTAAATCTAGACGCCTAATTGGTTTTATAATGAAAAACTTTTACACAACAGAGGGTAAACTTGCTCTCTACAAAATATATGTACGACTCTCCATTGAATACTGCTCCTTTTTCTTCTCTAATATGAATATGACAGACAGGATAAGAGTAGAAGTTGTTCAAAGACGTTTCACACTTCAACTAATAGGATGTAACTCGAATCTCAATTACACAGATAGATGTAAGCATCTATCTTTAGAAACTTTATGGCACCGTAGGCTAAAGAACAATTTAATATTTCTCTACAAATCGATATATGGGCTCTCCTTTCTAACCTCCTGCCCGACTATCACCCACGATCCAGCCTTCAAGGGCCTGGTACTGCCGAGAGTGGGGAGAGTCTACTCTCCCTCTCGAAATACTCTCACACGGCCGTGCGTATACAGCCTCTGCCAGGGAAGTTCTACTCATTGCCTTCTCGTGGCAGGTTTTTTTTACAAAAATGAGAAAACGAAAAGCGAATGTCCGGCAACTTAACCGGATTACAAACCAATTCACTGGTGCACATGAGCTCCAGTATCTCGCTGGATCAAATGACGTCTGAACCAATTTTCGGTCACCGGCTACCATGGGATTGCATCTCCTCACGATGCTCGACTATCTTGTGGGTTAGATCTTTAGGTCAAACGCTCGGGGTGTGGCCCTCTATGATAACCACCTGCTTCGGTTTGGGCACCCGAACAGTATCACAGGCCACACACAAAAGATGAACCGTCTAAAGTTATAGAGGCTACGTTTCTTGATTCGACTAACAATCAAGTGGCTCAAATTGTTATTATTATTACCATTGTTTTTATTATTATTATTAGTATTATTATTATTCACTACGACATTATTCATCTTCTTTTATTCCTACTCTGTCTATACTTATTTTTTCGACTTATACAGCAGCTCGCCTATGGTGGAAATTCGACTGTATCTAAACGTTCTCGAGTCACTGTCCGATTGAAAATTGTATGTTACCACCGAATACGAGAACTGAAGCAGTTTTTCTGAAACCACGTGCACCATTCAAACTGGCTGCCTTCAACGTTCACACACTAGTGCAGGTCGGACAACAGATAGGGCTGGCTATGTATTTGGAAAGTCTTAATATTGATGTTTGTTGTCTATCCGAGACCCGTATTCAAGACTCTGGCGCAGTACTACAAATTCGATCTCCATCTGTCGCTTCGAAAAGCCTGTTTTACGTGCGCTTATCCGGAGACCCTGTGGCATCTTCGTCTGGTCTTGCTGGCATTGGTGTCGCACTAAGCGCTAGAGCCGATGCAGCACTAATCGATTGGATTCCCATTAACAGTCGGTTATGTGCTGTTTGATTAGAGTTCAATCAAAGTGAGAAGAAATCGGCGTGAGAAACGATATCTTTTCGTCATCTCCGCCTATGTCCCGACAGATTGCAGCCCGGATGCAATCAAAGATGAGTTTTACCACCAGTTATCTGTTCTTCTCCAGAAAGTGCGTTCGACAGATATTGTAGTACTAGCCGGAGACTTGAATGCTTAGGTCGGGCTTCTAGGCACAGAAGAGAGTCGTTTAAGTGGCCGATGGGGACTCGTTGGTCGCAGGTCAGATAACGGGGACCCTCTAATGCAACTATGCACAGACCACAACCTGTTTCTGGCTAGCACTAACTTTCGGCACAGTCATCGCCGATGTGCCACCTGGCGTCCTTCCTCTGCATCCCAAGCCTGGACTCAGATTGATCACATTGCGATCAGCTACCGCTGGCGTGGTTGTGTACAAGACTGCCGCTCCTTTTGGAGTATCCATCTGGACTCTGACCATGCCTCGGTCTGCGTCAATCTTACCTTACTTTTCAGTGGACAACGAAGTGACCGTCACCAACGGATTGATGTTAGCAAGCTGATTGCAACTTCGTAGGTTGTTCAAAACGTGAGAAAGATTGAATCGTGAGGAGCAGGCTGGGTTTCGTTCTGGTCGAGAATGTATTGATCATATCTTCACCCTCTGCCAAATGTTAGAACACCGCCATACTTATCAAAGGCCAACAATCGTAGTGTTTCTTGACATCAGGGCTGCCTTCGATTCGTTGTATAGGACTGTTCTCAGGGATTGTCTATTGAAGAAGGGTGTGCCTGAGAAGTTTATAAACATCCTAAAGGCCCTATATAAAAGGACCTCAGGTAGAGTGAGGGCATACAACCACCTCTCTCCATTGTTCTATTCGAGCTGTGGAGTTAAGCAGTGTTGCCCAATCTCACCATTCCTCTTCAACTTTGCCATCGATTACATTCTGGAAACAGCTCTGATGAATGTAAGTAATGGTGGTGTGGATCTGTTGCTTGGAGAAAGACTTCTCGACCTTGAGTATGCAGACGATATTGTCTTACTGTGCGACAATGCCCAAGGCATGCAATCCGCACTTAATCAGTTGGCAATCAGTGTCCGTAGGTATGATATGTGCTTTGCACCTTCGAAGTGCAAAGTACTTTTACAAGACTGGCAGGATTCCAATCCTGTAGTGACCCTGGATGGTGAGCAGATAGACGTAGTCGAGAAGTTCGTGTATCTGGTTAGCTGCATAAGTGCTGGTGGGGGTGTGAATGATGAGATCAATGCACGTATAGTGAAAGCCAGAGCGGCTTACGGCAATCTGGGCCACCTTTGGCGCCTTCGTGATGTCAATCTGGGTGTAAAAGGTCGGATCTACAACGCGTCGGTGAGAGCAGTTTCGCTCTATGCTTGTGAAACCTGGCCTCTCCGAGTTGATGACGTCAGACGACTCTCTGTGTTCGATCATCGCTGTCTCCGAAGGATTGCTGACATTCAGTGGCAACACCATGGTAGTAATGCAGAGGTTCGGCATCGTGTGTTCGGGCACAGAGATGATAATTCAATTGGTGTCACCATCTTGAAACACCGACTTCGGTGGCTTGGACATGTTCTACGAATGTCGTCCCAAAGAATTTCACGTCGTGCATTATTTGCCGACTCTGGGACTGGTTGGAAAAAGCGGAGAGGTGGTCAGTGCATGACATGGTGTCGTGGTATGAAAGAAAGCTGCAAAGGACTGGCTTCTGTCGATCCTTCACGACTCCCTTGTTGGGGTCTGAGAGATGGTGCTACACAGTGGCTAGAGACGTTATCAGATATAGCTCAGAATAGAAGCCAGTGGCAATCCTGCTGTAACTTTCTTTTACTTTCTTCATAAAAAGTGGTTGTGTCTCCCTTACCTGAAAGATTTCTTCTGATTGTACCTTTCCGTTCCCTCGTTACTACCACACTACCTTACACCAATCTCTTTGTTATTGTTCTCTTTTTCTTTTGCGCTCCTTAGTTTTTTTTATATCTCTTCGAATTTTCATTGTTTTGTGTGTCGCATATATATTTGGCGCTCTCTTGTACCAATATTTATGTGTTCAAATAAATAATAAATAAAATAAATACGATCCAGCCTATAGACTTAGAAACAACGCATATACACTACTTACCGTAAAACACCAAAAACAAATGCGTTGTAAGTTTTTTACAGTACGGTATAGTTTATTGTGGAACAGGCTGCCAATGCCTATCCGTAACTGTGATACGTCTACCAGATTAAAAAAGCTAATAACACTATTTCTAGATTCCAAAGAGCTTCAACATTTCCTTGAACTCCCGTCCACCAATGAGGCATTTTATTACGGACCGCCTAGTATCTAGAAAGAACTAGGTTATAACAAGTTCGACTGTTACTAATATAAATATAACGAAATCACAGAATACATGGCTTATCCTTCCCTATTGTTCATTGTTTATTAATCATGGCCTTATGCTCCTAACCCTAGCTTTTAGTACCCAAATCTCTACACGGTAAATGTACATTATTATTCCTAAAACTCATGCTTTTTTTCTACTGCAAGTAGACAGATAGCTCAATCTTATGGGTGCTGATCTACTAAGGCCGATCATACGAAACTCAAAATTTGGCCACAAAGTCTTGTGAGTTTCTCAATGTTTTATTTGTCTTACCCTGAAATCTTTTTTTTTCTTTTTCTACAATTTTATACCCTCTCATATCTTTTAATTTGCTATTAATCCTTACTTCTTTAAACCATTAGTTGTTTTCATAGCAGTGTGATATACTATGTGCACATCTAGCCCATAAAATAGACTTTTCAACTATCTGATTTGCTTGTAACATGGACCTAGTAGAGACAGTGTATTCCAACCACGGGCTTTGATTGAAGCAGTATTCATACTTACCACAAACGTAAGAGAGTCTAACATCACAAAAGGAGGGAGGGTGGCGTTACTGACCAGCAAACATGATGGTGGGAGATAACTTCAATCCACCCATGTCTGTAGGGCAGAACATTTTGTTTAATTACGGCTCCTTATGGTTTAGTGAGATGTCACGAACTTAAGGTTTTAATGCAGATTTATCATGCAAAATACCTCATTAAACCGTGTTACGAATGTTGAATTGACTTCACTTCCTACCTAGTAATCCTATGACAAGCAAACTAGACAATTCGCTAATATACGAAGCCTACTCAAGACTCTATGATACCTGAAAAAAAATAGTACAAAAAAATGAAAGGGGATCTAATAGCTTGGTTAAAAAAGGAAGACAGCCAATTGTATATCACAATAATGTTTCTAGCACTATATTTTATTTTATAACCACACATAATCCCATACTCTCAGATCCTTTCTGAATCGACAGTTCATGTAGCTGTTGAAATATTTTTTGTCGACAGGGTTGTGACACAAAGGGGCGATTAGTACCCGTTGAAGTGTCGCAAATAATCGATGCATCTGAGAAAGGAATGGGTATTAGTTTAAGATTCAAGTTAGACTTTCAAGCAGACTTTCAATTCCAAATCGTCTACTTGTAATTTAGCCAGGGTTTTGAGGCTGATGTCGTGACTGAGTGCCATCATATTGATATCCTTCCTAAAATATTAGTCTATTAACAGTCTTCGGAAGTTACCTATAACTTAATATTCACTGGGTTATAACACCATACTGATTACATCCACATGTAAAGCAAGTTGCTGAAGGATGTCAGGTTCAAATATATGTTTGTTACGTTTCACTGTACATTTGGTCATAAGCGCGATTCGGAAGGTTTGGAAGTGAATCAAAAACGTGAGAACCTTAACTAATATCTGTTGTTCAATGTCTAAATTCGTTAATTGCCGACTTTCGTAACCAATGGTTGGAGACTCTTGATGACATGGCTTAGAATCGATCACAATGGCGTCGGTGTATACATTCCCTGTCTTCCTTTAAACCAAGAGATTAAAATCACTTCATATCTTTCTTTCTACTAACTAATTCTTTCTTCCTATACTATATCCTTATTGCAATCTTTCTCCTATATATTACCACCTTTGACCTAACCACTACAACGAATCCGGTGTTCATCTTGCTGTGCTAATGAGGTATGGCAACCTGGACCGATGCACATATGTGCCTGGTCCTACGTTGTAGCTGACTGACTGACTGAATTGCCGATCAA
Organism: Schistosoma margrebowiei; assembly: GCA_944470205.2. Lineage (NCBI taxonomy): Eukaryota > Metazoa > Platyhelminthes > Trematoda > Strigeidida > Schistosomatidae > Schistosoma > Schistosoma margrebowiei. The sequence goes on along the minus strand of OX104026.1, from coordinate 1,215,874 downwards.
AGTTCCGTGTGAGAATGGAGGAGCAAGGATATGTCTTCAAATCTTACAAGATGAAAACGGCGACCGGTTGTTTATGGTTGACTGTGGACAGCATTATGAAGTGGATGTAAGCACTTGTGAGTACTATTGTAGAATATTTGTTAAGTGTCAATATCCTTGCCTCTATATGCTATTGGCATATGTTAAAAGACGAACTATCACAGATAAGCTTAATTAATTATAAAATATAAACTGTATAGCTCATCAACTTCTTAGGCATTGCAGCGGATAGAAGCTACATATTACGCAGAACTTCCAAAATAACACAACAGTTGCATTACTGAGATGAAGTGATGAATATATAAGGATTCTACGACGCCAAAGAATTTACAGGCATCACATCATTGAGAAATATGGTGAAAGTTTCGCGACGGGAGTTGAGAAACAAAGTCAACAATTATTATTTAAGAATTATCAATAACAACTTGTAAACTTGTTTTTATGCTTCAATGATTCAATAAACTTTTGCATAATTTTTATTTTCCTCTTATTCCTACTTTCATGTGGATGAATACCAATAATGTTCACGAGTAAGTGTCTGTAAGAATTAAGAAGACATAAGTGACGCTACTTCCATGTAAAGTCTTACAGATTAGGCACCCACATGACATATTTCCCGTCGTCAGATTACGTTTATTATCAAATTGGTATCAATACCTAACTAGACTATAATTTAATGCGATTAGTTCTGTTTAATGAATTTAAATAAAACCAGAAGAAATATTGATGCAGAATAATATGAATTCATTATATTTCGTGGTTTCTCATCAGCCGCTTACAACCAAATATGTATTAGAATTTAACATTGAGGTATGAAAAAATTAACATAACTGAATGTAAAGAATTGGAATAATGTAGGTTATCAATAATAACTAAATACATATGTATATATGCAATAACAGGTCAGAGGTTATTTGTTGCCAGAATCAAGGAACCATTAAGGATGGGTGGTGTCATAATCGGGTGAAGTTCAGAGACAGATAAGTGATGTGAAAATTTTATGGTTAAAACAAAAGGATTCGTGGAATTAAGGACTGATAAGTTAGGTTACGTAATAACTGAATAGAATTTGAAGAGTTCACATAATTGAAGAGGATTAAGTGACAGGGTGGTTTAAGAAATCGGTAATTAAATATGAAAAAGTGAAATGAATTATTACGTAACCTATAAGTCAATCAAATAGCAGGTAACAGAATGTACCTATAAATGTCGTACTTGTAAACAGTGCTATTCATTAGTGAGTTCAGATCTCGTTAATAGAAATTCATTGATTATTCTTACAACAGACACATCAGAAATTAGTGTTAATTACAATTAGGTTCAGTCACCATGCTCACAACAAACAGGCATCATTCGACTTATGACGAAAGTGTAACTGATTAATGTGGCACTTATAGTAATGTTATGCACAGTTCCTTGTTTCAACCTACATTTTACAAACAGCTATGAACATTCAAGTTCAACACGACCATAATTAAGGAGGTGAACGAAATGCAAATGGTTTCACAGTTCATTTTTGCATAAAACTCCGATATGGGTAATTAGATTACTAACATGACAACAACTCATAAACAATGAGAAAAGAAAGTTAGTGTCCACTTGTCAGCAAAGCCGAAATCAAAATATGCATATGTAGTACGTGCTTGCTCTTATTAAGAATCGACCATCTATTGATGAATTCGTCTTTCAGATTCAACGTTATTTATCTCCACAAATTATCTTATACACTATTTTATTACTTTAGCTGAGTTTCGTGGCCAGAATGGAGATATGAGTGTTAGAAATTTGTGTTTTAGGTTGGATTGCTCGTTTAATTTTTGCCACGTATTTGGTCTGAATTGCTGTGGACTTATACCGAGTCAGTCTGTAATGGAGTAAGAATTCAAGAATCAACTCATTAATACTTGTACTATAACACTAGAATTTAAAGAAGTCAGTTTCTTGAGTGAAATAATGTATTCCATGCCACTTGTTTCAACGATAAAGGTATGGAAGGAACCAAGGAATGTACATAATTTCTTGTAAATATAGAAATTGAAATCGTGGATAAGGATAAGTGATTATTAGAAAAACTCAACTAAATAGAATCCAAACGACAGGGTTTATCATCAGTAGCAAAAAAATGGTAGAGTCCTTCACATACCTAGGAAGCATCATCGATGAACAAGGAGGCTCAGATGCAGACGTAAAGGCAAGGATTGGCAAAGCAAGGACAGCATTCCTACAGTTAAAGAACATATGGAACTCAAAACAACTTTCAACCAATATCAAAGTGAGAATCTTCAATACGAACGTCAAGACAGTTCTACTGTATGGAGCTGAAACTTGGAGAACTACAACAACCACCATCAAGAAAGTACAAGTATTTATAAATAGCTGTCTTCGCAAGATACTCAATATCCATTGGCCTTCTGTGGGAGAGAACAAACCAACTTCCAGCTGAAAAAGAATTTAGGAAAAGACGATGGAAATGGATAGGACATGCATTACGCAAATCATCAAACTGCATCACGAGGCAAGCGCTAACTTGGAATCCTGAAGGGAAGCGAAAAAGAGGAAGGCCAGAGAACACATTGCGTCGGATAATAGAAGCAGATATGAAAACGATGAATTACAACTGGACGGAGCTAGAAAGGATTGCCCAGGACAGGGTTGGATGGAGAATGCTGGTGAGCGGCCTATGCTCCTTCACGAGGAGTAACAGGCCTAAGTAAGTAAGTAAGTAAGCAAAAAAATGAACAGTGGCTTTAGAGATCGACTTGATATGTCCCATTTTGTCGCAACTAAAGCATTTTGGCATGACGAAAGACATAAATTTCATAAGTGAAGTTTACTGCAAGATAAACATTTAACAAACCTGAATTTACATTTCTAACCTGTGTCGCAATTCTTTAATGAATCGGTTTTCACATTTTCCTGAGAATAAAAACCGTTAGTAAAACAAGGCGGGCACGAGTGACTTTGAGAGTTTAGTTCATCACGACAACTAAGCAAAGAGTTAGAAATTTTCACTGACTGTAAATCAGGCTCATTCATTGCCTCATAGTTAATACATGCTGTTCCGATTTCCTGGAATGTACTTCTGGGCTTTCTAATTGTTTCTCTAAATTCGGACCGTTTCATCTAATCATCGAAGTTGTCCACACTTGGGTTTATGTCCAGCTGTCTAAAATTTTGGTTGATCGCGATGCCAATATGATAATTTGAAGTATTCGAATGAATGTCCTATAAATCTCCTAAATGATGGTATTTAGGAACGGTAGAACTAGTGGAATATAAATGAACGTAATATGTTTGAAGTTCATAATCGTCTGGCAAAGGATTCACTAGTTCGTACTAATACCACCCTGAATAGCCGACTGTGGTGGATATTGGATCTGCAGTAAATGTTATTTAATTTGTAAATAATTATGCACTACATCCTTATTACAGTACATCATCCTCATCTTGCTTGATTGACCCTCGATATGTTTCCTTACGTAACCAAAAAAGTACATTGATGACTAATCTAGAAAACCTTACAATGTACGTGTAATTAAATATGTTGATTATTATAATGGTCCTGCGGTGGAGCAAGAATATATAAATTCCTAAAATGATGCTTTAATATGTTAAATAAAACACATACACACAAGACAGATATACAGAACGTTACCTAAATCGTCAGGAATCGACGTGTTCGACTTCCGTCTGGTCCACAATCCGCAATTATAAGTAGTTAATAATTCCAATCACAACTGTGTTATAGTTCCAGATATATATTCAGATAAAGCATTCAATGAGAATGTCACTGTGATCTGTAAGCTTAGATAGCAAAATTTATTAGGGTTTTTTCTTTGTAACAGTGGGTAATTAAAGAGAAGAAGTTTGTGTGAGCAGTACAGTATTTGTGAGAGTTATTCAGTGTCATATTATAGCGTTGAATAATGTAAACTGATGTGCTATGTTAAACCTTGCTTCATCATTCGTAAACTGAATTTTAGCCTTTTCAGTCATTGACTTATTCGTTATGACTTTTTCTCATGAGCATGTGTGTACACACCTTATCTTGCAAATCATATGTCTATAGTTCATTGAGAATCATTCGTTCTCCAAACACTTTGCATTCGAACTCCAAAGCTGCAGCAATTTACCAGAGCAGACAGTTTTATTACCATGTGAAACGTATCTTACTACAGATAACAATGATATTGCGTTTTCCGACTTATATTGCAATCGGATGTATTGTTTGACTGCTCTGCTTCACTTATTAACCATATGATTTATGATGCTAATAGGAGGCAGAACACTTTTAAAGCTTTTGAGAGGAGGCTGAGAAAGTGAAAATATCACAACTACAAGCACCATGATGTTTATTTGCTTCAGAGCATACTCAACTTGACAGATGAAAATAAATCATCTCAACGCAAGAGTCTTATGACTATGAAGAATAAAGCCTTAGATAGTAAAAACCCATCCATGCTTCAACTTCTTAAATCCCGCATGAAATTAACTTCTCATGACGCAATCAGATTATTCACGGCAGCATTACTAAAGAACGTGACACTATTTGTAGACAATTCAGCTACCGTTTCTCTCGACGCTGAGGCACAATAACCGATATCTATATTAACAAATTTTTAACGCTGACATCTAGGCATCTGTTTGAAATGGATTTTATATCTACCAACACTAAGCAGGCCATAGCCGCAGTGAATAAAGTCATATAACAGTCAGCCTGACGACACTTCTGCATCGCTCGTGAAATGCCGAATTCAGGAAGATTCATTATTCTGTTTAAAACTGTTCAACCTATCTGTGAATTATGAAGCCTATTTTTCTATATGGAAAACATTGATTATTACTACTGGATTCAAAAGTGAATCACGTAGCGATATTTCTAAATATAGACCCATTTAATTGACGTCCGTGTTGCCAAGATTCTTGTAAAAAATTATCCAAAAACAGCTATTAACATTATTACTTTTGGCAAGCCCAATTAACCTATTTCAATATGAGTTCATGACTAAACTCTCATGCTCTGCACCTAACTTTGAATGTTTTAATCAAATTACTCAGACAAGGAATTTTGAAAAATTAGTGATATTTCTGCAATTGGATTTTCAGAAGGTCTTTTACATTGTCTCAAACGAAATTCTTCTAAAACTGTCTTTATTCGGCTTACAGAATCCCCTTTTATCATGCTCCAAATCTTTTATCAGAACGTAGGCAGAGCGTTTGATTTGAATCTTGTTTCTCTGAACCAATGGGCTGCACTAAAATAGAATCACTGTTGGTCGTATATAATAAGTCGAATACATGTTATTCCTCCTAATCTGCTTTCATACACATCCACAAGTTTCTACTGTTTCGACTAACGTTTTACATTGGCCTGGTATCGAAGACGAATATTCGTCAGATCACAAATTCCATCTGAAGCAAAACCTTCTATTGTATTGAAAGCCAACGTGTTTGTTTACACTAAATTTCCTTTTTATAGAATTATTCATTAGTAAATTGAGAAGTTCGTTCTGCCACCAACTGTATTTGCTTAGAATGAGTGTGAACGATGACAATATCGCAGCAATCCCCATAGGATACACAAATACTAATAAAAAAAACTAGTCAAATGCAGTGCCAAACATGAATGGGGAGATTCAAACGAACTATACGAGATGAATATATTAAACGTTACCTAATTTATGCTTCTAATGATCAATTTACTTGTTGACTAGTCGAAAGAAACTAGACTCTTAGGTGTTTTGTCATATGCCTCCTCATATAAGCTGTTTTTTGACACCATTCGAAAATTTTGTAAAACTCAGAAATACCATTTCATTCAGGAATCACCACAAACATAACCCGAATCGAATAAAAAAATCTGGACAAGGTATAGATCACGAATAGTTTTAGTTTTCTGAAATCACTGATGAATACTTACTTACTTACGCCTGTTACTCCTCGTGAAGGAGCATAGGCCTCTCACCAGCCTGATGAATAATTCAGTTTGAAATACTGATATGTTCATTTTGTTATGGTAAGTGTTATCAAATACCATGCATACTAGTGGATGGGATGATCTCTTGTTTGACAGAAGAACTCATTTATACACGACCTGAATGACATAGAACGATAGACCGTGGTTAACTTCATTCACATCTACTTGTTCAATCGATTTCTTTGACTTGATTCAGTGTGACGTTGCGTATCAGGTTAATTTACAATCATGATCATGGGTAACATATCTATTGAAAATCGGCAGCAAAAAAATAATTAACCGACTACTTTATTTCTGTTCACAAAGGTCCTCTAAACAATAATAAACTGTCATTTGATGATTTTGTAGAGAACGTAGAATTATCATACACTTTATATCAGAAACTGATCTTGGAGAAATCCAGTTGATCACATCACCTATGATAACAGTTGGAATTGAATAATATTGGTCAACCGTGAACCCATGGAGAGACTTTGAAACTTCACAATTTGTCAACTAAAACCGAACAAAAAATATTTGAATAGATTTGACAGGACGTACAGCACTCCACGATAATTACTGTACGTTCATGCATGTGAGAAATCCACAATGCATTTTACCTAACCACCATACTACTAACATGACAATCAGTAGCATGAAAGTTTGAGAGAATATTTATGCAACGAAATAGACTGAAGCGAGTTACGAAACAAACATGTAATTTAATGTGTTAGTGTTATCGCTTGAAAACATGTTAGCGCTTGCAAATAAGAATCAAACGAACGAATTCACGACTGCATTCATTACGTGATGATTCGATTTTGTACAAAACATAGCATAATCATGATTGAACAGACATTCTGATTGATTCCCATTCATCTATGAATTGTGAACGATAAGATGAAGCGAAATTGATGATTAATATTTATGTGATCCACTCAAGTTGATGAATTTGAATGGATAGAAAAATGTGCAGTGTTACACACATAATACGTGATTGGCAGAAGTCTTATAGCCTTTAGGTACCAGACGAATATAGCACCAAATAAGCATTGATCAATGAATGAGTGTCTGTCCTTTCTGTTAGAGAGCAGTTGTGTTTCGAGTAACATAATAGCTTATGTTGCAAATGTGAGTGATCAGAGTTTGGATCACATGTCGAGTAATAGCTCCTTCAAGATCGTTGTCACACATTATAGAATTGTATCAAATACAGCAATAACATCCAGGCCTTTCATGATCTACTCGATGGAGAATGAACTACAATGGAGAGCAACTGGAAATGGATCAATGAGGTAATTACTTCAACATGTCATGAGGTCCTGGGTCACAAGAAGCACCATCACAAGGAATGGATCACTGTTGATACACTGGATAAGATTCAAGAAAGGAGGAACAAGAAAGCAGCAATCGATACCAGCCGAACAAGAGCAGAAAAAGCCAAGGCACAAGCTGAATACACAGAAGTAAACAAACAAGTGAAGAGGAGCATCAGAACCGACAAACGTAAATATGTGGAAGATCTAGCAAAGACGGCGGAAAAGGCTGCAAGAGAAGGGAACATGAGACAACTGGATGACATAACAAAGAAACTCTCTGGAAATCGCCGCAAACCTGAACGACCAGTGAAAAGCAAGGAAGGCGAGATAATCACCAACATTGAAGAGCAACAAAACAGGTGGGTAGAACACTTCCAAGGACTCTCGAATCGACCAGCCCCACTGAACCCACCCGACATTGAATCAGCACCCACGGACCTCCCAATCAATGTTGGCCCACCAACAATTGAAGAAATCAGCGTGGCCATCAGACAAATCAAGAGTGGCAAAGCAGCAGGACCAGACAACATTCCAGCAGAGGCACTGAAAGCAGACGTAGCGGCAACTGCAAGGATACTCCACATGCTTTTCAAAAAATTTGGGATGAGGAACAAGTACCAAAATACTGGAAAGAAGGACTCCTGATCAAAATACCGAAGAAAGACGATCTCAGCAAGTGTGATAACTACAGGGACATCACTCTTCTCTCAATACCAGGAAAAGTCTTCAACAGAGTATTGTTAAACAGGATGAAGGACTGCGTAGACGCCCAAATTCGTGACCAACCGGCAGGATTCCGTAAGGATAGATCGTGTACAGACCAAATCGCAACTCTACGGATCACTGTGGAACAATCAATTTAATGGAATTCATCACTCCACATCAACTTCATTGACTACGAAAAGGCATTTGATAGCGTGGACAGGACAACACTATGGAAACTTCTTCGACACTACGGCGTGCCTCAGAAGATAGTCAATATCATACAGAATTCATATGATGGATTAAACTGCAAAATCGTGCATGGAGGACAGTTGACCAAGTCGTTCGAAGTGAAGACCTGTGTTAGGCAAGGTTGCTTACTCTCACACTTTCTCTTTCTCCTAGTGATCGACTGGATCATGAAGACATCAACGTCTGAAGGGAAGCGAGGGATACAATGGACATCTAGGATGTAGTTGGATGATCTAGACTTTGCAGACGATCTGGCCATTCTATCCCAAACGCAACAACAGATGCAGGAGAAGACGAACAGTGTGGCAGCAGCCTCAGCAGCAGTAGGTCTCAATATACACAAAGGGAAAAGCAGGATTCTCCGATACAACACAGCATGCACCAATCCAATCACAATTGACGGAGAAGATTTGGAAGATGTAAAAACCTTTACATATTTGGGCAGCATCATTGATGAACATGGTGAATCTGATGCAGATGTGAAGGCGCGGATCGGCAAAGCAAGAGCAGCATATTTACAACTGAGGAACATCTGGAACTCAAAACAACTGTCAACCAACACCAAGGTCAGGATTTTCAATACAAATGTCAAGACAGTTCTACTGTATGTGGCAGAAACCTGGAGAACTACGAAAGCCACCATCCAGAAAATGAAAGTGTTCAATAATAGTTGTTTACTCAAAAACTTTGGATCCGTTGGCCGGACACTACTAGCAACAACGTACTGTGTGAGAGAACAAACCAGATCCCAGCGGAGGAAAAAATCAGGAAGAAGTGCTGGAAGTGGATAGGATACACATTGAGGAAAGCACCCGACTGCAACACAAGACAAGCCCTCACATGGGATCCTCAAGGCCAAAGGAGGAGAGGAAAACCAAAGAACACATTACGCCGAGAAATGGAAATAGACATGAGAAAAATGAACAAGAATTGGATGGAACTAGAAAAGTAGGCTCAGGACAGAATGGGTTGGAGAATGCCGGTCAGCGGCCTATGCTCCATTGGGAGTGACAGGCGTAAGTAAGTAAGTAAGTAAGTAAGTAAGTAAGTAAGTAAGTAAGTAAGTAAGTAAGTAAGTAAGTAAGTAAGTAAGTAAGTAAGTAAGTAAGTAAGTAACTAGATTCAATTAATTCTTGACTTAAATCAGTAAAAGTTCTAAAATCTCCATAAAACCCCTTCTTATAGATGGATAAGAGTCTTCATCATAGTTACATAGAACGTAATAACCAGTCTAGTCTGGGTGAATCATGATTATGCACAACAGTTAAATAGGTCGATAAAACATGGACATGAAAACAAGGAGGTTCTTTGTGAAAATGACCATTCAACTGAATTTGAATTAGATGGCTAATGTTTATTATTGTCTAAGCATAGCTGAAGCAAGAATGTCTATTGAATTAACACCGCCAAAGTATTTGTTTCCATCAATATTTTTTTCTTGTTTTTTTAATTACAAAAATGCTAATTTCATTCATATTGGTTCCGTTTGCGTGGGTGATTGATGGTCACGTTAACAAAGGCGCATAATTACAAAGAAGAAGAAGAAGATAAATTGTATTGTGCTCACACCACAATTGATTAGTTCACCTTATATGGTTAATTAGAAAAGAATGCGTTGTGATAGACGACAACAAGGTATAATTAGTGATATAATTCTATCAACAAGGAAAGTCAACAGATAGATATTGACAGACAAACTCTAAGATTATTTCATTATAATTGTTTTCATAAAGTATTTTTCACAATAAAGGAACCATATTTGGTTTATCCGGATTCAAATGGATGTGATGATTATGTGTATTATTCAACCACCTAATCCTGATTGAATATTCAAGTTACAGTCTTCAATCCATCTCTGAGTATACTACACATGACTCAAGGCATTATCGAAACAATCTACACAGGATGTAACATATGCCAATAGGAGATAAAATTTTAAGTGATGGTAAGGAACACGTACTGTGTATCAGTTAAACAAAAACTATTTATCAACAGTGTTATGTTCCAAAACTATGGAAATATCTTTTCTGCTTACCAAATACATTGTGATCTCAAATAAAGGGCAGATGTATAGCATCACTGTTAACCTGATCAAACTATGGAAGACGAAATAAAAACAAACAATCAACGATTATCATTATGACAATGAAACAGTTACGTATCACTATCGCTCTGACTATCAATCCTTATCATTAACTTTTATGTTCTCTGTTCAGTTTCTTCATTCAATGAATCCTCTCAATACTAAGGATGCTATTATTCTATTATATAGAGTGTCACATATCTGACTATCTGTTTATGTAAAATATATCGAAACCTATTCATTTGTCATTCTCCTTTAACAAATTTACCTTCTTCATAAACACTGTGGACAGAGTCAGTTAGTTGACTCGCATATCAATGTGTTAGATACATCCATTTATGTTTCACGTTTCATTTGTAAACAAACAATCCACAGTTCATATCACGTGTACTAGTGAGTGCGTGTCCGAGATCTGATACTGATATCCGATGTGCTAAGCACTGAAACTCCAACTGACAACACAGAAGTGATGTGTGTGTAAGAAAGTGAATTTGGCTGCCGTATAAAATGCATAAATACTCTTTCATGTATCCAACACATTAATTATCAGTAAACGCACAATCAAATGCACTTGTCATATATGTACATGTATAGAGGTACCTCACTGAATGCTTTATTATCTGGTTTACTTAATCAAATTCACAGCTACCCCATTTGATTACAGAATGGACTACTTACTTACTTACTTACGCCTGTTACTCCTAATGGAGCATAGGCCGCTGACCAGCATTCTCCAAACCATTCTGTTCAGGGCTTTTTTTTAATTCCATCCAATTATTGTTCATTTTTCGGTCTTCCTCTTTTTCTTTGGCCTTGAGGATTACAAGTGATGAGGACTTGCCGAACAATACCAAATGAATTTTAAATTCATCCCATTGCACAAGCAGTGGCTATCAGGACTCAGTAGTTGGGTAGATAACGCAATGGCGTTTGAAGCGAATGATGCTGGGTTCGAGTGCCACAGTGAACATCAACTCTGAGATGCAGGTAAATCCAGCTGACGAGTCCCAAATAGGAGGAAGTGACGTGCGTCCTAGATTCCACTGCTAGCCACTATCCATCTTTGCTTACAAAAGTCTTGTGAATTAAGTCGACATCGAGGTAATACGCAGAGCAGGCACATATGCCAATAACAGAGTGATCAATTGCAGTCTTAAACCTCGATGGGAATATACAAGCCAAACAATACCAAGTTAATCAATTTACCTCTTTCGCATTCAAACATTTTCTTAGCTTTCTAGTACAATTATCACTATTGTAATTACAAATCTGTGTCGTTTTCCAAAAAAATCCCTTACCATTCTTTTCTACTTTACTTTCAATAATGTTTATAGTTTTTCTCTTATCACAATCACTGACGAATTCAATCTACGTAACTAAACTAATTCAGAAAAGGATTTTGTAAAGACTATAGTAATTTAATAGTTGAGTTCATGAATCAACTAAAGCTAGATCACTATGGAAAACCAGGAAGCACTAGACGACCGTTATATCCTAATATGGGACTCATTAGCTGGATGCATCCAGGATTCCGAAAGCAAGATTAGAATTCAGAACCTTCGGTCTCATGCGCGAACGCCTAACTTCTAAATCACTGATCCCGCAATCAACAGTGTTAATCTCTGACACCAACCAATCCGCGCGATTCTGCCACTGTTCATCATTGTCTTCAGTAAGTTTCTATCTCACAATAGACCACGTTCAACTCCACTGGTCGTGGTTTCTGATTAAAACTTCAGGAAACACCTCTTGAAGCCAGTCATTAATGAGCATATAATGATTATGATCAGAAAGGCGTTTTGTAGAGATTATAGTATGTGTGATCATGAGACAAATTGTCATTCCAATTTTTATGTCTATATTTTTTAACAGACATTAACACTGTCATATGATGGTTGAATAGAATCTTTATAACTTTATTCTCAAATTACAATCTTAATATTAAACACGGATAGAACCGTTTGATACCACTTTTTCATGAAAATAAAATTCAAATATAAAAATGCAAATTTCAACAACCAATCAAAATAGTTTATGCCATATTGATTTTAACCAATCAGATTACAAGAGTTAACCAAATATTACCACCAATCAAATGTTTATTATTGTAGAACACATGAGCACATATTTTATTTCTATCCAATAATATTCTATCAATAGAGATAAGGAATGTCAATCACCTTGTGAATAATTGTCAGCACACGTCTTTAATAGTAGATAGAAGAATATGGTACAATGATGATGTTCGTCTTGCACAATTATTATTTAACACTAAACACATAAATATGTGACACATGATCTTTTTTATTGGTTGTTTTAAATCATCAAATCATACTGAAAGTAGTGAACTCAAAAAAAGTCTATATAAACCTGAGAGATCCTTTCAATATCATTCTACTATCTTCAACAAGAAGATGATGAAGTGAGTGTCAATTGAAACGATTCAATAAATGAATGAAGCATATTCATTCCAATTTGATGACACTAACCAATAATGTTATGTTCATTTTCAATGTTACAGATTTACTCTTTCATCTTGTTTGTTGGTCATTGTACTTACCAAGCTATTTGACTGTCAGACCGTTTGTGGACGTATGAAAGATGTCAAATATGAAAAGATAATTTCTCAAAATACTTCATACAGTTATGTAAGTAACCAATTAAATGTTAATTTCACATTTATACAGTCTGATCATTATGAATATTTTCAAAGAATTCATCTTGATCAGCCCAATCCTATTAAAAGTGGAACTTTTGTCAAGAGTGAAATTTCTTCTGAAGTAAGTTGATACCATTTTGTAATACAAGGTACTAATACAAAATGTGTGTGTATATTTTTAGGTGGTTAAACCTAAATTCCAGTTTAAATATTACGGTGAAATAGTCAATGAATTGAAAATCATAAAGCCTGGTAAGAGACTAATTTTCTTGATACTAAGTTCTGTTAATCACATTGAATCATATTTCTTAAACTCACAATTGAATGAGACTATGCTTTATGGACAAGCTTGAAGCAACAATAAAGTAATCTTGATAACGTCCAGCGACTGACGACCATTTAATGAGGGTTATAGATTAGTTTGAGGAATTAACATGAAGATTTACAGCTGATGGTTATGGGTTGGAATTGTATTGTCAATGTTCGTCACGAACTGACAAATCTGTTCATTCATTCACTGTAAATTATCATTCCAAATTGTATGTTGTAATGTCTTTGCATCGTTTATCAATCATCTTTGTAACCGTTATGTGATATTAATCTCAATGTTATCTGAATTCAGAAGACAATAAGAAGTGGCAACTACAGTTTATTAGCGGATAGATAGCCCAGTTAACAAAGCTATAAGCACTTCGAGCGAATTTGGTGCAGTAAGAACAATGTGTGTGTGTTTGTGCGAGCAAATACAGAGGCGAATTATTTATAGTCAAATTGAATAAGGTGCAGCTAGTCAAGGCAAAACCTGATAGTAGGATTCGAGTACCATGTTATACATGAGGAAGAGAATGATTGATAAGCGATAATTAAGCGATCAACATTTAAGCTAGAGTCTGTTTTGTGACCAAGGTACATGTTTATACAGATATGGTAGTGATGATAATAGTACAGAGAAATATACGAATCGTTACTGTTCGAATAACATTGTCTGTCAACTAAGTTAATAAAAGGGCTTAACCAAAATGCAACCATAATCGAAATTAATTGTAAATGTGTTGTTAATATCCATCCCATTAATAAATACAGGCTTTTTGCAACTTAACGGAGACGGCATAAAAGGAATAATGAAAATCTTTGAAAATATCACATTTGAAGACACACTCGAGATTCTGAATGAAAGTGAGTCCTTCTATTATTGAATAAACACACTTTCCTCTTTCACATTTTCACTATTTAACTTGATTGTTCGCAATGATTGTATTGGTTTGTGTGTTTCAGTGCTCGAACATTCCTTCAGAATATATAGTCATTACTGTCAGGTAAAAATGTAAAACAAGACGAAGATTCACTTCCAGCTAAACACAAATTGATTGATGTGAAATAACTCAAAGTAAACATTACGTAGGTTCCAGTCTATCTGAACTATAGTAAAAGAGATATTACAATATCTCGATAAATCTCAGTAGATTCAATGAACCTAACTGACCACATGCGCAACAATAAGTGAATTCCTGCGTTTTGGCAGATTATCTTATTGAGACATATGAACCACTAAAATGTATTTGATGTCCTCCATCTCTTTTCTGGCACTTACTTGATCCATAAAGGTTTGATGTCCTTTAGTTGTTGTCAGCAGACCATAGGATATTCAGCACTTTCTAAATTATTGTATTTGTATGACTATGAAGTTTGAATGCATACCTTTACTTGAATGAAATAGCGAATCAAAGGAACGACCATGAATAGTCCGCTACAACGAAATGATTTACTTAAAATAGAACACCCAGGGAATGAACTCAAGTAGAATTTCTCAGTTCAATTTCGTCTATTTCGGTGATTCAACACAATTATTGACGTCGGAGTAACATTTCTGAATGATAATTAGCTTAATCGTGAGTAAGTTTTTCTATCGGATTTATAGAAGTTATGATGGTTTTACGTAACTGTTGCTGGTGAAAAGACTTGTGAACTTCATGAATTAATCTAAAGTTCTTAGAATCAACGTTATAAGAGTAAAATATTCTTCTCAGTTGTTTGAATTGAAAATGTTCATCATAATTAACAATCGTTCAAATCGCATCATTAGGTTGATTGATCATTCAATTGCATCCATTTACTCAAATCCTAAAGGGAAGATCATGACATATGTTCATACTGATTCTATGTTAAAATGTATGTTAAATTATTAAAAGAGATACATATTCAATATACATATCCGTAAATACTCATTTGATATTCATTTTATCAGTCGAATTATTCGCTGTCAAATGGTCTCTGCAGGAGAATACAAATTCTGGTGGTAAGTAAAATCAATTGCAAAGAATCATTTTCATTGACAAACTCAAATAGAACTTGATGAGAGGACTGTTATGGTTAGGTATCCGAGAGCAGAGATTGATACATGGTGAGCGACAACACAGGTGTGGTGTGTGTGAGAAAGTGAATTTGTCTGCTGAATAAAAGGCAAAAATACTCTTTCATGTATCCAACACACTAATTCTCAGTAAACGCATACATTTCTCACACAATCAAATGCACTTGTCATTCAGGTCATTCTTGACTGTTATCGATATAACTTCTCACTAAACTACTTCTCATTGACTATCCACATCAGGTTGATTGATCTTCAGTGAGAAACAGAAATTATTGCGTGAATGTGAAGTTCTATCCTTAAGAGTATTAGATCTGATTGAAAAGCTGATGATTCATTGTTTCAATGTAAACATGACGGATTGATTCACATTTGAGGATACATCTTCCTTTCATTGACATCATGTTCACTTGAAAGTGTTCATTAAGACTTGAACTAAACAGATCTGATCACATAATCAATAGTTATATATACAATGTCGAATGCAACAATAACTTGTTTATTAATTGTTCTTCATATTCTGTGTAACGATCTTGTTCGTTTGGTAGATGTAAAAGGTCAAGTAACTTATCTGATATATCCGAATGGGAAGATGTCTATTTACTTTGAGAATGTAAGTTTCACTATTGAATGGTGATGTAATGTTATTTCATTGTGCTGTCTCCTTTACTTGAGTAATGTTGATTGTGTCTAGATACACTAAACACGAGGAAATCAGAACAAGATTTTATATTGTGTAGACAGGTTGTATGACATTATAACTTAAACTTTAATAAGGCATTTTATTCTGACATCATTAGTGAATGGGGTTTTGTGGAGATTTTAGAAATTTCACTGACTGAAATCACGAGCCAATTGAAGCTAAACCACCATGGAATACCTGAAAGCACTGGACGGCCGTTTCGTTCTAGTATGGGACACCTCAGCAGTGCGAGTTCACGATCCCGCAACCCACGAGATTCGAACACCCGACCTATAGGTTTGGCACCAGGCGCTTAACCAAAACGAACACTGAGCCAGGCGGCATCCAACGGTGTTAATGTCTAATTTCAAGCAATCCATGAAGTTGCTCCACCACACACCGTTGTCTTCAGTGAGTTGATATCTCACAACAGACCTGGTTGAACTCCACTGGTAACGACTTCTCACTAGAACTCCAGGAAATGCCTCTTGAAGTCAGTCACTAGTGAACAGATGATTATTATCAGAAGGGGTTTTGTGGAGATTTTAGAAATTTCACTGATTGAAATCATGAGTCAATTGATGAAATTGTTGATCAGTTCGGAATGTGTAGTTATTTCAATGTTATCGTTTGATGTTTCACCTATTTTGAATACAACTGCTGTTGATTCACTATAATATGGTCCTATGAAAGAACAGATGACATGTTTTAAGTTGAATTTGTTTTAAATGATAAGAAGTAGTCTGGAAACATTAGTAATTACTATCCATGGAGTTATTGAAAATCATATCTCATTTCAAAAGACGTAGATTTTCATGCTAGATTGTATCGCCTCATTTTATTATTGACAGATTGTTTATCACGCCTTACTGAAGTTGATGACTGCATTAAGTTAGAATAGCTGTGTAGACAAGGTGAAATATCCTCGAAAAGAAACTGATTATACTTGCATGCCTACTGTGAATGTGATTAATTGTCTTTGAATATGAAGACCTGAATGATGACACACTACTGAAATGATTAGTTGCTTTTGATGTATGTGGTTGTGTGTTAAACAGATCTTAATTCATATTTCCGATGGTTATTTTCAGATACCCAAAGAAATTGATGAAAGTAATTTACAGTCGTTGATTTATTATCTACATCGTTGTATAGATGATAAACAGAGAAGTAAGAAAACGTTTACAGATATTTTTCTGAATGTTTCAATGTACAGTGATGTACATCGACAATCATCTGTTACCATTATATTACTTTCTGTCTCCAAACAGCTATCAAAGTGCCATCATACAGATCTAATCTAATCTATTTCAGTGACTTAATGTCATTTTCTTACAGTCTAGACCAGTCGGTTGATACTTGTGTCACTAAATTATTTAGAATGAATGTTCAGAATAAAGTCGGAATACTTTTCTTCGTGGAGGTTGGCACTATTCAAACTTTAATGCTTTTCGATAAATCAACGTCAATGTCATGATGATACTTCTTGAACCAATATCCAATTGTTTTACATGATAAAAAAATCACAGTGTAAGTCACTGATGAAGTTGCTCGATGTTTCAGACAACGTCTTTTGAATATTGAAGAACTGTTATTAACTATATTGAAGCTAAACCGTAAATCTCCATGTTGACTAGTTGTAAGCCGAAATGTGAAATAATTTGTAATGAAACAGTCATATTCTGTTGGAATGTTGAACGACCTCCACTTTATTCAAACTCAACAGTGTTTCTTATTTTGTTCACAAGTTAAATGATACAAACCATTTGTTATAATTTCAATAGAAATCATAAATTGAAGTGTTTGTTCTTTTTGTTCAATCAGTTTATATTTTCGAATCGTACAATCCAATTAACGTTCCAGTGCACTTGATCAAACATCGTACTTTGGTGGAGTTTGAACCGAATACAGGTATGTAATAAGTGATTTGATCAGTATTGACCATTTTCACACTTGAACACCTGAAGTTGATTACTTCAAATTAAGAATTCCAAATGATATTTTAGTCCGTTATGCAACCATCTATCTGAACGGACGTTCTATTTACTAAGAATGACTTCATTTTGATTCGTTGTTGAATATTCAACATGAAAGATCAAACTTGATTAATATTTTAGTCTTCGTTTTGTTCATTATTACGTAATCGCACTGTCATAAAAACGAAGAATAAGATGATACAATTGGTGAATAAAATTTATCGACAGTTAATTGAGGATTCATTGACATGGGAGTGTGCCATTGTTCTTTCATTTAGTGCATGTGCTATTGAATTTTCCTCAAGTATTGAAATTGCAGAAACATTTTAGATGATTGTCATTACCTTGTGTTAGTGGGACATAGATTAGATTAAAGCATGCTCAATGTATGAGTGCTTTGGAGCATGATGATTGGCTGATTGTTATCCAATCAACGCTAGCCGATTCTTGGAGAACATTCTAGAATCTCCTCAATGTAAAAACTATAAATATACACAAACGTTTTTCCTATTGTGCTTCTTCATACTTCCATCTAACCTTGTTATTTGGAATATAATCTGTTTTCCTGTTCAACCATGTTCTGAATTGGTGGACTTCTCGAATGAATTGATGTCTAAGAATATTAAGCAGTTTATAGTTACATTTCTTTAAGGTTTGTTTTATTCAATCACTTGTAATACAATTATCATGTTCCATTGTTTTATAGAAACTTGTTACATTAAAGATTCAAAAGAAACATGTCTATCTGCATCTAAACCGAATATGAAATGTTATTGGTGTTCAAAAGCTAATAAATGTACTAATGGTCTTGATACACATATTGATCATTGGATGGAAAATGATTGTAAACCCACTGTAAGTAATCATTAAACTTAAAAACGTTTTCTTTCTTGATTGATTGAGATCATGAACCAATTGATGTTAGACCACCATTGAAATTCTGGAAGCAATGGAAGGCCGTTTCGTCCTATTGAGGGACTCCTGAAAAGTGAGCATCCATGATCAAACTCAGAGCCTTCAGCCTTGTGCACACAGCTCAATCTTCTGGAGCGGTATAGAACGGTGTTAATGTGTAACCTGAATCAATCCACGAAATTGCGCGAACAACTTCGATTGTGTATTGGTTGAGGATACACATTAACATCATTAGATGCCTGCTCAGTGATCCAGTAGGTTAAGCGTTTGCGGGTGAGCCTGAAGGCGTTGGGTTCGAATCCTGCGAGGTGCGGGATTGTAGATGCACACTGTCGAGGAATCACACAATAGAAGGAAACGACCGTCCATTGCTTCCAGCTTTTCAATAGTGGTCTGACATCAATCGGTTCATGATCTCAATCAATTACTTGACAATGTCCACAACCTCTAAATTGATCTCTATATATATGTTGTTTTGTTTATTTCATTTCAGAAATCATCGGTTTACCTATATGCATTGATACCATTAGTTTTATGTTTCCTAATTGTATGTGTTGGATTTGTCATATGGTTTAAATTATCTAAAGGATAATAAATGTAATTCATGATCTACAGAAACATCTTCACAGATGAATAGAACTATATTTTGTAATTCATTTCAATAGTTTAGATATTAGTTTGTGCAATGATTAACACTTTTCTATGATCAATTATGTGATGTTATGTTTGCTTTGTTTTGTTTTGTTCGCTTTGTTTTGTTTTGTTCGCTTTGTTTTGTTTTAATCAAATATTAAACATGGTTTTCATTATACATGTGATTGTTTTCATTTGATCAAAAGTAATTTGTGTTACACCGTTGGATACAGGTCGGCTCAGCAGTCTGGTAGGTTGAGCCATTGTGTACAAGGCTGAAGGTCCTAAGTTCAAATTTCGTGAGCAAGATTGTGGATGATCACTGTTGAGGAGTCACACAATAGGAGGAGATAGTCGTTCATTGTTTCCAGGTTTTAAATGGTGATTTAACAACAATAGGTTCATGTTCTCAATCAATAACTTAATAATATCCACAACCCTATACTGATAATTACTATGTGCTTACTAGTGACTAGCTTCTCGAGGGAGTTCTCACAGTTTTAGTGAAAAGCTGTGACCAGTGGAGCTATTCCGTGTATACCGACTCAGTGGTTGAGCGTTTGTAATTAAACACATCCATTCTTCGTTATTGTTTGCTTATTGAAAGCTCAATGACAAACTATAGTTAATAGAGTATTATGAAAACGGATTGAGAAAAGAACTTAAGACAGCTAAGCCAATACTCAAGTAGAACTGTGAAAAAGTGTAGGTTGAATAAAGTAGTAATAGATTGTCCATAGCACTGTTCAATAATATGACAAATAAACTGTAGTGTCTCATTCGTATTGATTATTTCAATCTTCTCGTTGATGTATAGAACTGTTGTTGGCCAGTCATTTGTGTAGAAATCCAAACACTCCATTTCCGCATGTAAGTTGTTCTGATGATGTTGTTCAGCTTAACTATGAACATTCTACGACCAAATCATTGGGCTCAAAAAACAAAACTCGACCTGAATTCATTCACCTGAGTCATAAATATTCCCCAATATCTCACGGTGTATTCTCCACAGCTTTAAATGACAAAGTTACCTTTGTTAATCTGGCACTGAAACGTAGAAGTACGGGACGGCGGTTTCGTTCTTGCGTGTGACTTGTTAAAAGCGCGCGTTAATGATTGTGTATCTAAGGCTACAACTCACGACCTTCCATTCGGTTTCGTACAAAAACAACTGACCCCTTAGACCACTGAGACAGGATTCATATGCTTTTGTATGCAACTCTGATCAATTCATTATTCTTCACAATCTCCTTCTATATCATCTTGTATCTAATATATAAAGTACAAAATCTAATGACAATTGAAATTTCACAATTTTCAGAAAACATTTAAGCGACTGTCAATAGTTTACTTTTCTCCTGTACCTCTCACAATCTATCTGTATTGATAGGCATCTAGAATATTCTTTCTAAATCAATTATTTTTTAGCTTTCATAACCATCAGTGTCCATTGAGGTTAGCCTCAGTACAATCATTTATCTGTGCTTGTAATTCATTGTCACAGTATACACAACCAAAGCTAACAGATTCAAAATAATGGAGCCCAGGAAGAATAAACCTAAAATGGTAGATAGTCAGAATGCAGATTTGACAATAAAACCGGTAGTAATGTGGTGTGTTCTACCAATTTTAACAGGTATATGTAGTATGTATCATCAGTCAGAAGTGGAATGCCTGACGGCATGAGGTTGAGAACATCGAAGAGAAGAGGACGAGAACACAGAGAGTGATTGTTATAGAAACGAAGGATTAAAGGCGTTTGAGACAACTGTTGGGTATTTTGCACATGAAGTATTTGTTGTTTATTTCTAAGATTTTACTGAGACATTCAGTGATTTTGTATACAAGTAAAT
Source organism: Schistosoma margrebowiei (assembly GCA_944470205.2). Lineage (NCBI taxonomy): Eukaryota > Metazoa > Platyhelminthes > Trematoda > Strigeidida > Schistosomatidae > Schistosoma > Schistosoma margrebowiei. Next base: position 1,194,437 of record OX104026.1, on the reverse strand, counting down.
CTGTTTGTTCCTACCTGTGTTCTCGTTGACTACAGTAGTACTGGTGGTAGTATTGGTAATGATGCGAGAATTTTAATGCATGTTCTAGAGTCGGTACATTCATATATCGAGTAGTAGGTAGTTCTGCACTTCATTTAGTTTACAAAAACGAATGTCAATACCAAGTGATTGATATGTCGTAAAACATTGAATTGCTTGAACAATTCGATTTACTTCAGTCGGCTATCATATTCAATCTCAGTCAATATAAACAATTAAGAAAACATTTAGGCAACAATAAAATGTATCTATCCAAAATATCGGTTAACGATGCGTTTCTTTATCATAATGTTGCAACTAGAAGAATTGCGTAAGAAAAACTTTTATAAATGAGATCTTTATGATAAGACAATATAGACAACCGAATCTTTCTGTATACATAGATGTAGTTAAAGTCATTTTATGCCAGTTGTTACGGTAAACCGTAGTAAAGTTGACAATCTACGTCCACTAATTATGTTGGACGATTTTGAGATTAGTTAAATTAATTTATCAATTAAAATATTAGACTGAATAATTAACGATCACTGAAACAAGACGCGCGGACTGCAAGCACTAGAAAATCAGGCTGACCCTCGAACTGATAGTTATTGCATCGACCACATATTCAACACCCGTCAGATTTCGAAATGCAGACATGTTTATCGGCATCTGACAATAGTGGTTTTTCTTGACTTCAAAGCAGCATTTGAATCTATAGCCGAGACATTCTGTGGCATTGTTTGTTATTAAAATGCGTACCTCAGAAGTACATGAACCTTGTGAAGACCCATTACTCGAACACCACCAGTCAAGTCAGAGCTCATGGCAAACTGACATATGATTTCACAAACTCAGGTAGAGTCCGATCACGCTTTCTACTATCTTCATTTTTATCTAATTCCATCAAAGACTTACTGCAGGAAATGAGGTTTTCGTCTACTGGTTATCGAAGAATCAATCTTCCACCAGGATTCCCACTTATTGAATGAGAATACGCAGATCACATAGTCCAGTTTAATGGAGACGGTGATAAAATGCAGACCTTTTTATAGCACTGAACAACAGTGTCAGGATGTGTTGGATGAGCTTCTTCACATCTAAATGCAAATTGTTGCTTCAGGACTGGTCTGAATCAACACCTGAACTAAGGATAGGGAGTGACGTAGTCAACATGTATTCACCCAACTTATTCCGTGTTGGCTTTTCATTACCATCGTTGCTCAAAAGGTGCAAGTGAAATATTTACGTTTACGGCATATGTTAGGACACAAAAGCTCTCTATCATCCCAATATTCATCATTAAACCACAAGATGACACTAGTTAAACGAATCAAAGACATTATTAATGGCTGCAACTGTTAGTGTTAGTGTTAGCGTTCCACTAGGCACTATGTATATGAAACAAAATGAGAACATGTAATTTAGTGATAGCTTGTAATGAGATCGTCCTGCAATTACTTAGTATATGTTAAGTAGTTAATGTTGGATGACAGCAATGTTTGAACACAAGTTTCATGCTGGTTGATACTTGTCCTTAAGAAATAACTAGAATATCAAGAGTGCTGATGTTCACTGTTTGATGAGGACTCGTGTCATACAATTTCACAGTTTGGCAACTTATCACTGAAATACTCGTTCCACAACTGAACACCTGTACTACCAGGCTTCATTTTCAACTCGATAGATGAAGTTTAATCAGCACTGAGATCCAGAATAACACGATATTGCACACTGCTATGTGATTAGTTAGTGCGTATCAGCACTTTCAACAAAGTCGACTGAATTGCACTTCGCATGTTCTACATGTCTGTTCCATTATTTCACTCTACTAATCAAAATAATGTTGCTACTCCTCAACAAACGATGTCAATTACAACATTGATGCTTCATCAGTTATATAGAAACAAATAAACGAATCAGTTTTTTTAATAGAAAGCAGATCCTAATATAAGGCATGTTTTAGCATGAGAGCTCTCAACAGTGAACACACAGTAGTCTTACACACTAACTTAATGTTTCCAATTTTGTCACAATCAAAGCATTCAACAACATGATGAGGAAACTATTTCTGAAAATCTAATTTACCAAGTCAATGATCACCTTAATATCCAGCTCCGAAACTGTTTTTAGAATTCAATGTGTATCTACATATACTAGCTGATGGGATGACGCGGTGTTTGCAGTAAAGGGTACTGATTTTGAGTATCAGGGTAAACACCAACTCTGTGATGCAAGTACACCAACCTGGTGAGTTTTAAATGGGATAAAATGATATTCCACTGCTAGCCACCACCCATTCCTGCTTCTTTTGCCGTTTCGTTCTAGTATGGGACACCTCAGCAGTGCGAGTTCACGATCCCGCAACCCACGAGATTTGATCACCCGACCTATAGGTTTGGCACCAGGCGCTTAACCAAAAAGAACACTGAGCCGGCCGGCATCCAACGGTGTTAATGTCTAATTTCAAGCAATCCATGAAGTTGCTCCACCACACACCGTTGTCTTCAGTGAGTTGATATCTCACAACAGACCTGGTTGAACTCCACTGGTAACGACTTCTCACTAGAACTCCAGGAAATGCCTCTTGAAGTCAGTCACTAGTGAACAGATGATTATTATCAGAAGGGGTTTTGTGGAGATTTTAGAAATTTCACTGATTGAAATCATGAGTCAATTGATGAAATTGTTGATCAGTTCGGAATGTGTAGTTATTTCAATGTTATCGTTTGATGTTTCACCTATTTTGAATACAACTGCTGTTGATTCACTATAATATGGTCCTATGAAAGAACAGATGACATGTTTTAAGTTGAATTTGTTTTAAATGATAAGAAGTAGTCTGGAAACATTAGTAATTACTATCCATGGAGTTATTGAAAATCATATCTCATTTCAAAAGACGTAGATTTTCATGCTAGATTGTATCGCCTCATTTTATTATTGACAGATTGTTTATCACGCCTTACTGAAGTTGATGACTGCATTAAGTTAGAATAGCTGTGTAGACAAGGTGAAATATCCTCGAAAAGAAACTGATTATACTTGCATGCCTACTGTGAATGTGATTAATTGTCTTTGAATATGAAGACCTGAATGATGACACACTACTGAAATGATTAGTTGCTTTTGATGTATGTGGTTGTGTGTTAAACAGATCTTAATTCATATTTCCGATGGTTATTTTCAGATACCCAAAGAAATTAATGAAAGCAATTTACAGTCGTTGATTTATTATATACATCGTTGTATAGATGATAAACAGAGAAGTAAGAAAACGTTTACAGATATTTTTCTGAATGTTTCAATGTACAGTGATGTACATCGACAATCATCTGTTACCATTATATTACTTTCTGTCTCCAAACAGCTATCAAAGTGCCATCATACAGATCTAATCTAATCTATTTCAGTGACTTAATGTCACTTTCTTACATTCTACATCGGTCGATTGTTCCGAGTGTGAAATAAATTGATCGAAATGTCACTGAATTATTGAGAATGAATGTTCAGAATAAAGTCGGAATACTTTTCTTCGGTGTGGGTTGGCACTATTCAAACTTTATTGCTTTTCAATAAATCAACGTCAATGTCATGATGATACTTCTTGGACAAATATTCAATTGTTTTACGTGATAAAAGAATCACAGTGTAAGTCACTGATGAAGTTGCTCGATGTTTCAAACGGCATCTATTGAAGAACTGTTATTAAGTATATTGAAGCTAAACTGTAAATCTCCATGTTGACTAGTTGTAAGCCGAAATGTGAAATAATTTGTAATGAAACAGTCATATTCTCTTGGAATGTTGAACGACCTCCACTTTATTCAAACTCAACAGTGTTTCTTATTTTGTTCACAAGTTAAATGATAGAAACCATTTGTTATAATTTCAATAGAAATCATAAATTGAAGTGTTTGTTCTCTTATTCAATCAGAGGTTATGCTCGAATCGTACAATCCAATTAACGTTCCAGTACACTTGATCAAACATCGTACTTTGGTGGAGTTTGAACCGAATACAGGTATGTAATAAGTGATTTGATCAGTATTGACCATTTTCACACTTGAACACCTGAAGTTGATTACTTCAAATTAAGAATTCCAAATGAGATTTTAGTCCGTTATGCAACCATCTATTTGAACGGACGTTCTATTTACTATGAATGACTTCATTTTGATTCGTTGTTGAACATTCAACATGAAAGATCAAACTTGATTAATATGTTAGTCTTCGTTTTGTTCATTATTACGTAATCGCACTGTCATAAAAACGACGAATAAGATGATACAATTGGTGAATAAAATTTATCGACAGTTAATTGAGGATGCATTGACAAGGGAGTGTGCCATTGTTCTTTCATTTAGTGCATGTGCTATTGAATTTTCCTCAAGTATTGAAATTGCAGAAAAATTTTAGATGATTGTCATTACCTTGTGTTAATGGGACATAGATTAGATTAAAGCATGCTCAATGTATGAGTGCTTTGGAGCATGATGATTGGCTGATTGTTATCCAATCAACGCTAGCCGATTCTTGGAGAACATTCTAGAATCTCCTCAATGTAAAAACTATAAATATACACAAACGTTTTTCCTATTGTGCTTCTTCATACTTCCATCTAACCTTGTTATTTGGAATATAATCCGTTTTCCTGTTCAACCATGTTCTGAATTGGTGGACTTCTCGAATGAATTGATGTCTAAGAATATTAAGCAGTTTATAGTTACATTTCTTTAAGGTTTGTTTTATTCAATCACTTGTAATACAATTATCATGTTCCATTGTTTTATAGAAACTTGTTACATTAAAGATTCAAAAGAAACATGTCTATCTGCATCTAAACCGAATATGAAATGTTATTGGTGTTCAAAAGCTAATAAATGTACTAATGGTCTTGATACACATATTGATCATTGGATGGAAAATGATTGTAAACCCACTGTAAGTAATCATTAAACTTAACAACGTTTTCTTTCTTTTTTGATTGAGATCATGAACCAATTGATGTTAGACCACCATTGAAATTCTGGAAGCAATGGAAGGCCGTTTCGTCCTATTGAGGGATTCCTGAACAGTGAGCATCCATGATCCCGCTCGCGGGATTCAAACTCAGAGCCTTCAGCCTTGTGCACAAAGCTCAATCTACTGGATCAGTATACAATGGTGTTAATGTGTAACCTGAATCAATCCACGAAATTGCGCGACCAGCTTCGAGTGTGGATTGGTTGAGGTTACACATCAACATGATTAGATGCCTGCTCAGTGATCCAGTAGGTTAAGTGTTTGCGGGTGAGCCTGAAGGTGTTGGGTTCGAATCTTGCGAGGTGCGGCATTATAGATGCGCACTGTTGAGGAATCACACAATAGAAGGAAACGACCGTCCATTGCTTCCAGCTTTTCAATAGTGGTCTGACATCAATCGGTTCATGATCTCAATCAATTACTTGACAATGTCCACAACCTCTAAATTGATCTATATATATATGTTGTTTTGTTTATTTCATTTCAGAAATCATCGGTTTACCTATATGCATTGATACCATTAGTTTTATGTTTCCTGATTGTATGTGTTGGATTTGTCATATGGTTTAAATTATCTAAAGGATAATAAATGTAATTCATGATCTACAGAAACATCTTCACAGATGAATAGAACTATATTTTGTAATTCATTTCAATAGTTTAGATATTAGTTTGTGCAATGATTAACACTTTTCTATGGTCAATTATGTAATGTTATGTTTGCTTTGTTTTGTTTTGTTCGCTTTGTTTTGTTTTAATCAAATATTAAACATGGTTTTCATTATACATGTGATTGTTTTCATTTGATCAAAAGTAATTTGTGTTACACCATTGGATACAGGTCGGCTCAGCGGTCTAGTAGGTTGAGCAATTGTGTACAAGGCTGAAGGTCCTAAGTTCAAATTTCGTGAGCAAGATTGTGGGTGAGCACTGTTGAGGAGTCACACAATAGGAGGAGATAGTCGTTCATTGTTTCCAGGTTTTAAATGGTGGTCTAACAACAATAGGTTCATGTTCTCAATCAATAACTTAATAATATCCACAACCCTATACTGATAATTACCATGTGCTCACTAGTGACTAGCTTCTCGAGGGGGTTCTCACCGTTTTAGTGAAAAGCTGTGACCAGTGGAGCTATTCCGTGTATACCGACTCAGTGGTTGAGCGTTTGTAATTAAACACATCCATTCTTCGTTATTGTTTGCTTATTGAAAGCTCAATGACAAACTATAGTTAATAGAGTATTATGAAAACGGATTGAGAAAAGAACTTAAGACAGCTAAGCCAATACTCAAGTAGAACTGTGAAAAAGTGTAGGTTGAATAAAGTAGTAATAGATTGACCATAGCACTGTTCAATAATATGACAAATAAATTGTAGTGTCTCATTCGTATTGATTATTTCAATTTTCTCGTTGATGTATAGAACTGTTGTTGACCAGTCATTTTAATGTAAATGTGCATCCCATATAGATTGACTCGATATTATATTAAGTTATAAGCAAAAGAAGCAGAAATGGGTGGTGGCTAGCAGTGGAATATCATTTTATCCCATTTAAAACTCACCAGGTTGGTGTACTTGCATCACAGAGTTGGTGTTTACCCTGATACTCAAAATCAGTACCGTTTACTGCAAACACCGCGTCATCTCATCAGCTAATATATGTAGATACACATTGAATTCTAAAAACAGTTTCGGAGCTGGATATTAAGGTGATCATTGACTTGATAAATTAGATTTTCAGAAATCGTTTCCTCATCATGTTGTTGAATGCTTTGATTGTGACAAAATTGGACACATTAAGTTAGTGTGTAAGACTACTGTGTGTTCACTGTTGAGAGCTCTCATGCTAAAACATGCCGTATATTAGGATCTGCTCTCTGTTAAAAAAAACTGATTCGTTTATTTGTTTCTATATAACTGATGAAGCATCAATGTTGTAATTGACATCGTTTGTTGAGGAGTAGCAACATTATTTTGATTAGTAGAGTGAAATAATGGAACAGACATGTAGAACATGCGAAGTGCAATTCAGTCGACTTTGTTGAAAGTGCTGATACGCACTAACTAATCACATAGCAGTGTGCAATATCGTGTTATTCTGGATCTCAGTGCTGATTAAACTTCATCTATCGAGTTGAAAATGAAGCCTGGTAGTACAGGTGTTCAGTTGTGGAACGAGTATTTCAGTGATAAGTTGCCAAACTGTGAAATTGTATGACACGAGTCCTCATCAAACAGTGAACATCAGCACTCTTGATATTCTAGTTATTTCTTAAGGACAAGTATCAACCAGCATGAAACTTGTGTTCAAACATTGCTGTCAATCAACATTAACTACTTAACATATACTAAGTAATTGCAGGACGATCTCATTACAAGCTATCACTAAATTACATGTTCTCATTTTGTTTCATATACATAGTGCCTAGTGGAACGCTAACACTAACACTAACAGTTGCAGCCATTAATAATGTCTTTGATTCGTTTAACTAGTGTCATCTTGTGGTTTAATGATGAATATTGGGATGATAGAGAGCTTTTGTGTCCTAACATATGCCGTAAACGTAAATATCTCGCTTGCACCTTTTGAGCAACGACGGTAATGAAAAGCCAACACGGAATAAGTTGGGTGAATACATGTTGATTACTTCACTCCCTATCCTTAGTTCAGGTGTTGATTCAGACCAGTCCTGAAGCAACAATTTGCATTTAGATGTGAAGAAGCTCATCCAACACATCCTGACACTGTTGTTCAGTGCTATAAAAAGGTCTGCATTTTATCACCGTCTCCATTAAACTGGACTATGTGATCTGCGTATTCTCATTCAATAAGTGGGAATCCTGGTGGAAGATTGATTCTTCGATAACCAGTAGACGAAAACCTCATTTCCTGCAGTAAGTCTTTGATGGAATTAGATAAAAATGAAGATAGTAGAAAGCGTGATCGGACTCTACCTGAGTTATTGAAATCATACGTCAGTTTGCCATAAGCTCTGACTTGATTGGTGGTGTTCGAGTAATGGGTCTTCACAAGGTTCATGTACTTCTGAGGTACGCATTTTAATAACAAACAATGCCACAGAATGTCTCGGCTATAGATTCAAATGCTGCTTTGAAGTCAAGAAAAACCACTATTGTCAGATGCCGATAAACATGTCTGCATTTCGAAATCTGACGGATGTTGAATATGTGGTCGATGCAATAACTATCAGTTCGAGAGTCAGCCTGATTTTCTCGTGCTTGCAGTCCGCGAGTCTTGTTTCGGTGACCGTTAATTATTCAGGCTAATATTTTAATTGATAAATTAATTTAACTAATCTCAAAATCGTCCAACATAATTAGTGGACGTAGATTGTCAACTTTACTACGGTTTACCGTAACAACTGGCATAAAATGACTTTAACTACATCTATGTATACAGAAAGATTCGGTTGTCTATATTGTCTTATCATAAAGATCTCATTTATAAAAGTTTTTCTTACGCAATTCTTCTAGTTGCAACATTATGATAAAGAAACGCATCGTTAACCGATATTTTGGATAGATACATTTTATTGTTGCCTAAATGTTTTCTTAATTGTTTATATTGACTGAGATTGAATATGATAGCCGACTGAAGTAAATCGAATTGTTCAAGCAATTCAATGTTTTACGACATATCAATCACTTGGTATTGACATTCGTTTTTGTAAACTAAATGAAGTGCAGAACTACCTACTACTCGTTATATGAATGTACCGACTCTAGAACATGCATTAAAATTCTCGCATCATTACCAATACTACCATCAGTGCTACTGTAGTCAACGAGAATACAGGTAGGAACAAACAGATTTACTTGTATACAAAATCACTGAATGTCTCAGTAAAATCTTAGAAATAAACAACAAATACTTCATTTGAAAAATACCCAACAGTTGTCTCAAACGCCTTTAATCCTTCGTTTCTATAACAATCACTCTCTGTGTTCTTGTCCTCTTCTGTTCGATGTTCTCAACCTCATGCCGTCAGGCATTCCACTTCTGACTGATGATACATACTACATATACCTGTCAAAATTGGTAGAACACACCACATTACTACCGGTTTTATTGTCAAATCTGCATTCTGACTATCTACCATTTTAGGTTTATTCTTCCTGGGCTCCATTATTTTGAATCTGTTAGCTTTGGTTGTCTATACTGTGACAATGAATTACAAGCACAGATAAATGATTGTACTGAGGCTAACCTCAATGGACACTGATGGTTATGAAAGCTAAAAAATAATTGATTTAGAAAGAATATTCTAGATGCCTATCAATACAGATAGATTGTGAGAGGTACAGGAGAAATGTAAACTATTGACAGTCCCTTAAATGTTTTCTGAAAATTGTGAAATTTCAATTGTCATTAGATTTTGTACTTTATATATTAGATACAAGATGATATAGAAGGAGATTGTGAAGAATAATGAATTAATTAGAGTTGCATATAAAAGCATATGAATCCTGTCTCAGTGGTCTAAGGGATCAGTTGTTTTTGTACGAAACCGAATGGAAGGTCGTGAGTTGTAGCCTTAGATACACAAAAATTAACGCGCGCTTTTAACAAGTCACAAGCAAGAATGAAACCGCCGTCCCGTACTTCTACGTTTCAGTGCCAGATTAACAAAGGTAACTTTGTCATTTAAAGCTGTGGAGAATACACCGTGAGATATTGGGGAATATTTATGACTCAATGGAATCAATTCGGTCGAGTTTTGTTTTTTGAGCCCAATGATTTGGTCGTAGAATGTTCATAGTTAAGCTGAACAACATCATCAGAACGACTTACCTGCGGAAATGGAGTGCTTGGCTTTCTGCAAAAATGACTGGTCAACAACAGTTCTATACATCAACGAGAAGATTGAAATAATCAATACGAATGAGACACTACAATTTATTTGTCATATTATTGAACAGTGCTATGGTCAATCTATTACTACTTTATTCAACCTACACTTTTTCACAGTTCTACTTGAGTATTGGCTTAGCTGTCTTAAGTTCTTTTCTCAATCCGTTTTCATAATACTCTATTAACTATAGTTTGTCATTGAGCTTTCAATAAGCAAACAATAACGAAGAATGGATGTGTTTAATTACAAACGCTCAACCACTGAGTCGGTATACACGGAATAGCTCCACTGGTCACAGCTTTTCACTAAAACGGTGAGAACCCCCTCGAGAAGCTAGTCACTAGTGAGCACATGGTAATTATCAGTATAGGGTTGTGGATATTATTAAGTTATTGATTGAGAACATGAACCTATTGTTGTTAGACCACCATTTAAAACCTGGAAACAATGAACGACTATCTCCTCCTATTGTGTGACTCCTCAACAGTGCTCACCCACAATCTTGCTCACGAAATTTGAACTTAGGACCTTCAGCCTTGTACACAATTGCTCAACCTACTAGACCGCTGAGCCGACCTGTATCCAATGGTGTAACACAAATTACTTTTGATCAAATGAAAACAATCACATGTATAATGAAAACCATGTTTAATATTTGATTAAAACAAAACAAAGCGAACAAAACAAAACAAAGCAAACATAACATTACATAATTGACCATAGAAAAGTGTTAATCATTGCACAAACTAATATCTAAACTATTGAAATGAATTACAAAATATAGTTCTATTCATCTGTGAAGATGTTTCTGTAGATCATGAATTACATTTATTATCCTTTAGATAATTTAAACCATATGACAAATCCAACACATACAATCAGGAAACATAAAACTAATGGTATCAATGCATATAGGTAAACCGATGATTTCTGAAATGAAATAAACAAAACAACATATATATATAGATCAATTTAGAGGTTGTGGACATTGTCAAGTAATTGATTGAGATCATGAACCGATTGATGTCAGACCACTATTGAAAAGCTGGAAGCAATGGACGGTCGTTTCCTTCTATTGTGTGATTCCTCAACAGTGCGCATCTATAATGCCGCACCTCGCAAGATTCGAACCCAACACCTTCAGGCTCACCCGCAAACACTTAACCTACTGGATCACTGAGCAGGCATCTAATCATGTTGATGTGTAACCTCAACCAATCCACACTCGAAGCTGGTCGCGCAATTTCGTGGATTGATTCAGGTTACACATTAACACCATTGTATACTGATCCAGTAGATTGAACGTTTGTGCACAAGTCTGAAGGCTCTGAGTTTGAATCCCGCGAGCGGGATCATGGATGCTCACTTTTCAGGAGTCCCCCAATAGGACGAAACGGCCTTCCATTGCTTCCAGATTTTCAATGGTGGTCTAACATCAATTGGTTCATGATCTCAATCAAAAAAGAAAGAAAACGTTGTTAAGTTTAATGATTACTTACAGTGGGTTTACAATCATTTTCCATCCAATGATCAATATGTGTATCAAGACCATTAGTACATTTATTAGCTTTTGAACACCAATAACATTTCATATTCGGTTTAGATGCAGATAGACATGTTTCTTTTGAATCTTTAATGTAACAAGTTTCTATAAAACAATGGAACATGATAATTGTATTACAAGTGATTGAATAAAACAAACCTTAAAGAAATGTAACTATAAACTGCTTAATATTCTTAGACATCAATTCATTCGAGAAGTCCACCAATTCAGAACATGGTTGAACAGGAAAACGGATTATATTCCAAATAACAAGGTTAGATGGAAGTATGAAGAAGCACAATAGGAAAAACGTTTGTGTATATTTATAGTTTTTACATTGAGGAGATTCTAGAATGTTCTCCAAGAATCGGCTAGCGTTGATTGGATAACAATCAGCCAATCATCATGCCCCAAAGCACTCATAAATTGACCATGCTTTAATCTAATCTATGTCCCACTAACACAAGGTAATGACAATCATCTAAAATGTTTCTGCAATTTCAATACTTGAGGAAAATTCAATAGCACATGCACTAAATGAAAGAACAATGGCACACTCCCTTGTCAATGCATCCTCAATTAACTGTCGATAAATTTTATTCACCAATTGTATCATCTTATTCGTCGTTTTTATGACAGTGCGGTTACGTAAAATTGAACAAAACGAAGACTAAAATATTAAGCAAGTTTGATCTTTCATGTTGAATGTTCAACAACGAATCAAAATGAAGTCATTCATAGTAAATAGAACGTCCGTTCAGATAGATGGTTGCATAACGGACTAAAATCTCATTTGGAATTCTTAATTTGAAGTAATCAACTTCAGGTGTTCAAGTGTGAAAATGGTCAATACTGATCAAATCACTTATTACATACCTGTATTCGGTTCAAACTCCACCAAAGTACGATGTTTGATCAAGTGTACTGGAACGTTAATTGTATTGTACGATTCGAGCATAACCTCTGATTGAATAAGAGAACAAACACTTCAATTTATGATTTCTATTGAAATTATAACAAATGGTTTCTATCATTTAACTTGTGAACAAAATAAGAAACACTGTTGAGTTTGAATAAAGTGGAGGTCGTTCAACATTCCAAGAGAATATGACTGTTTCATTACAAATTATTTCACATTTCGGCTTACAACTAGTCAACATGGAGATTTACAGTTTAGCTTCAATATACTTAATAACAGTTCTTCAATAGATGCCGTTTGAAACATCGAGCAACTTCATCAGTGACTTACACTGTGATTCTTTTATCACGTAAAACAATTGAATATTTGTTCAAGAAGTATCATCATGACATTGACGTTGATTTATTGAAAAGCAATAAAGTTTGAATAGTGCACGCCCCCACCGAAGAAAAGTATTCCGACTTTATTCTGAACATTTATTCTCAATAATTCAGTGACATTTCGATCAATTTATTTCACACTCGGAACAATCGACCGATGTAGAATGTAAGAAAGTGACATTAAGTCACTGAAATAGATTAGATTAGATCTGTATGATGGCACTTTGATAGCTGTTTGGAGACAGAAAGTAATATAATGGTAACAGATGATTGTCGATGTACATCACTGTACATTGAAACATTCAGAAAAATATCTGTAAACGTTTTCTTACTTCTCTGTTTATCATCTATACAACGATGTATATAATAAATCAACGACTGTAAATTGCTTTCATTAATTTCTTTGGGTATCTGAAAATAACCATCGGAAATATGAATTAAGATCTGTTTAACACACAACCACATACATCAAAAGCAACTAATCATTTCAGTAGTGTGTCATCATTCAGGTCTTCATATTCAAAGACAATTAATCACATTCACAGTAGGCATGCAAGTATAATCAGTTTCTTTTCGAGGATATTTCACCTTGTCTACACAGCTATTCTAACTTAATGCAGTCATCAACTTCAGTAAGGCGTGATAAACAATCTGTCAATAATAAAATGAGGCGATACAATCTAGCATGAACATCTACGTCTTTTGAAATGAGATACGATTTTCAATAACTCCATGGATAGTAATTACTAATGTTTCCAGACTACTTCTTATCATTTAAAACAAATTCAGCTTAAAACATGTCATCTGTTCTTTCATAGGACCATATTATATTGAATCAACAGCAGTTGTATTCAAAATAGGTGAAACATCAAACGATAACATTGAAATAACTACACATTCCGAATTGATCAACAATTTCATCAATTGACTCATGATTTCAATCAGTGAAATTTCTAAAATCTCCACAAAACCCCTTCTGATAATAATCATCTGTTCACTAGTGACTGACTTCAAGAGGCATTTCCTGGAGTTCTAGTGAGAAGTCGTTACCAGTGGAGTTCAACCAGGTCTGTTGTGAGACATCAACTCACTGAAGACAACGGTGTGTGGTGGAGCAACTTCATGGATTGCTTGAAATTAGACATTAACACCGTTGGATGCCGGCCGGCTCAGTGTTCTTTTTGGTTAAGCGCCTGGTGCCAAACCTATAGGTCGGGTGATCAAATCTCGTGGGTTGCGGGATCGTGAACTCGCACTGCTGAGGTGTCCCATACTAGAACGAAACGGCCGTCCAGTGCTTTCAGGTTTTCCATGGTGGTTTAGCTTCAATTGACTCATGATTTCAGTCAGTGAATTTCCTAAATCTCCACAAAACCTCATTCACTAATGATGTCAGAATAAAATGCCTTATTAAAGTTTAAGTTATAATGTCATACAACCTGTCTACACAATATAAAATCTTGTTCTGATTTCCTCGTGTTTAGTGTATCTAGACACAATCAACATTACTCAAGTAAAGGAGACAGCACAATGAAATAACATTACATCACCATTCAATAGTGAAACTTACATTCTCAAAGTAAATAGACATCTTCCCATTCGGATATATCAGATAAGTTACTTGACCTTTTACATCTACCAAACGAACAAGATCGTTACACAGAATATGAAGAACAATTAATAAACAAGTTATTGTTGCATTCGACATTGTATATATAACTATTGATTATGTGATCAGATCTGTTTAGTTCAAGTCTTAATGAACACATTCAAGTAAACGTGATATCAATGAAAGGAAGATGTATCCTTCAAAATGTCTGTAAGATATTTAGTTCTCAAATGTGAATCAATCCGTCATGTTTACATTGAAACAATGAATCATCAACTTTTCAATCAGATCTAATACTCGTAAGGATAGATCTTCACATTCACGCAATAATTTCTGTTTCTCACTGAAGATCAATCAACCTGATGTGGATAGTCAATGAGAAGTATTTTATTGAGAAGTTATATCGATAACAGTCAAGAATGACCTGAATGACAAGTGCATTTGATTGTGTGAGAAATGTATGCGATTACTGATAATTAATGTGTTGGATACATGAAAGAGTATTTATGCATTTTATTCGGTAGCCAAATTCACTTTCTTACACACACCACACCTGTGTTGTCGCTCGCCATGTATCAATCTCTGCTCTCGGATACCTACCCACAACAGTCCTCTCATCAAGTTCTATTTGAGTTTGTCAATGAAAATGATTCTTTGCAATTGATTTTACTTACTACCAGAATTTGTATTCTCCTGCAGAGACCATTTGACAGCGAATAATTCGACTGATAAAATGAATATCAAATGAGTATTTACGGATATGTATATTGAATATGTATCTCTTTTAATAATAAACATACATTTTAACATAGAATCAGTATGAACATATGTCATGATCTTCCCTTTAGGATTTGAGTAAATGGATGCAGTTGAATGATCAATCAACCTAATGATGCGATTTGAACGATTGTTAATTATGATGAACATTTTCAATTCAAACAACTGAGAAGAATATTTTACTCTTATAACGTTGATTCTAGGAACTTTAGATTAATTCATGGACTTCACAAGTCTTTCCACCAACAACAGTTACGTAAAACCATCATATCTTCTATAAATCCGATAGAAAAACTTACTCACAATTAAGCTAATTATCATTCAGAAATGTTACTCCGACGTCAATAATTGTGTTGAATCACCGAAATAGACGAAATTGAACTGAGAAATTCTACTTGAGTTCATACCCTGGGTGTTCCATTTTAAGTAAATCATTTCGTTGTAATGGACTATTCATGGTCGTTCCTTTGATTCGCTATTTCATTCAATGAAAGTCATGCGTTCAAACTTCATAGTCATACAAATACAATAATTTAGAAAGTGTTGAATATCCTATGGTCTGCTGACAACAACTAAAGGACATCAAACGTTTATGGATCAAGTAAGTGCCAGAAAAGAGATGGAGGACATCAAATACATTTTAGTAGTTCATATGTCTCAATAAGATAATCTGCCAAAACGCAGGAATTCACTTATTGTTGCGCATGTGATCAGTTAGGTTCATTGAATCTACTGAGATTTATCGAGATATTGTAATATCTCTTTTACTACAGTTCAGATAGACTGGAACCTACGTAATGTTTACTTTGAGTTATTTCACATCAATCAATTTGTGTTTAGCTGGAAGTGAATCTTCGTCTTGTTTTACATTTGTACCTGACAGTAATGACTATATATTCTGAAGGAATGTTTGAGCGCTGAAACACACAAACCAATACAATCATTGCGTACAATCAAGTTAAATGGTGAAAATGTGAAAGAGAAAAGTGTGTTTATTCAATAATAGAAGGACTCACTTTCATTCAGAATCTCGAGTGTGTCTTCAAATGTTATATTTTCAAAGATTTTCATTTGTCCCATTATGCCTTTTCCGAGAGGATGCAAAACGCCTGTATTTATTATTTGGATGGATAATAACAGCCCATTTACAGTTAATTTCGATTATAGTTGCATTTTGTTTAAGCCGTTTTATTAACTTAGTTGACAGACAATATGATCCAAACAGTAACGATTCGTATATTTCTCTGTACTATTATCATCACTACCATATCTGTATAAACATGTATCTTGGTCACAAGACAGACTCTAGCTTAAATGTTGATCGCTTAATTATCGCTTATCAATCATTCTCTTCCTCATGTATAACATGATACTCGAACCCTACTATCAGGTTTTGAATTGAATAGCTGCACCTTATTCAATTTGACTATAAATAATTCGCCTCTGTATTTGCTCGCACACACACACACACACATTGTTCTTACTGCACCAAATTTGCTCGAAGTGCTTATAGCTTTGTTAACTGGGCTATCTATCCGCTAATAAACTGTAGTTGCCACTGCTTATTGTCTTCTGAATTCAGACAACATTGAGATTAATATCACATAACGGTTACAAAGATGATTGATAAACGATGCAAAGACATTACAACATACAATTTGGAATGATAATCTACAGCGAATGAATGAACAGATTTGTCAGTTCGTGACGAACATTGACAATACAATTCCTACCCCTAACCATCAGCAGTAAACCTTCATGTTAATTCCTCAAACTAATCTATAACCCTCAATAAATGGTCGTCAGTCGCTGGACGTTATCAAGAGTACTTTATTGTTGCTTCAAGCTTGTCCATAATGCATAGTCTCATTCAATTGTGAGTTTAAGAAATATCATTCAATGTGATTAACAGAACTTAGTATCAAGAAAATTAGTCTCTTACCAGGCTCTATGATTGTCAATCCATTGACTATTTCACCGTAATATTTAAACTGGAATTTAGGTTTAACCATCTAAAAATATACACACACATTTTGTATTAGTACCTTGTATTACAAAATGGTATCAACTTACTTCAGAAGAAATTTCACTCTTGACAAAAGTTCCACTTTTAATAGGATTGGGCTGATCAAGATGAATTCTTTGAAAATATTCATAATGATCAGACTGTGTATATATATGAAATTAACATTTAATTGGTTACTTACATAACTGTATGAAGTATTTTGAGAAATTATCTTTTCATATTTGACATCTTTTATACGTCCACAAGTGTTCTGAAAGTCGAATAGCTTAGTGAGTACAATGACCAACAAACAAGATGGAAGAGTAAATCTGTAACATTGAAAATGAACATAACATTATTGGTTAGTGTCATCAAATTGGAATGAATATGCTTCATTCATTTATTGAATCGTTTCAGTTGACACTCACTTCATCATCTTCTTGTTGAAGATAGTAGAATGATATTGAAAT
This sequence comes from Schistosoma margrebowiei, assembly GCA_944470205.2. Lineage (NCBI taxonomy): Eukaryota > Metazoa > Platyhelminthes > Trematoda > Strigeidida > Schistosomatidae > Schistosoma > Schistosoma margrebowiei. Next base: position 1,176,814 of record OX104026.1, on the reverse strand, counting down.
GGTTTCTCAGGTTTATATAGACTTTTTTTGAGTTCACTACTTTCAGTATGATTTGATGATTTAAAACAACCAATAAAAAAGATCATGTGTCACATATTTATGTGTTTAGTGTTAAATAATAATTGTGCAAGACGAACATCATCATTGTACCATATTCTTCTATCTACTATTAAAGACGTGTGCTGACAATTATTCACAAGGTGATTGACATTCCTTACCTCTATTGATAGAATATTATTGGATAGAAATAAAATATGTGCTCATGTGTTCTACAATAATAAACATTTGATTGGTGGTAATATTTGGTTAACTCTTGTAATCTGATTGGTTAAAATCAATATGGCATAAACTATTTTGATTGGTTGTTGAAATTTGCATTTTTATATTTGAATTTTATTTTCATGAAAAAGTGGTATCAAACGGTTCTATCCGTGTTTAATATTAAGATTGTAATTTGAGAATAAAGTCATAAAGATTCTATTCAACCATCATATGACAGTGTTAATGTCTGTTAAAAGATATAGACATAAAAATTGGAATGACAATTTGTCTCATGATCACACATACTATAATCTCTACAAAACGCCTTTCTGATCATAATCATTATATGCTTATTAATGACTGCCTTCAAGAGGTGTTTCCTGAAGTTTTAATCAGAAACCACGACCAGTGGAGTTGAACGTGGTCTATTGTGAGATAGAAACTTACTGAAGACAATGATGAACAGTGGCAGAATCGCGCGGATTGGTTGGTGTCAGAGATTAACACTGTTGATTGCGGGATCAGTGATTTCGAAGTTAGGCGTTCGTGCATGAGACCGAAGGTTCTGAATTCTAATCTTGCTTTCGGAATCCTGGATGCATCCTGCTGATGAGTCCCATATTAGGATATAACGGTCGTCTAGTGCTTCCAGGTTTTCCATAGTGATCTAGCTTTAGTTGATTCATGAACTCAACTATTAAATTACTATAGTCTTTACAAAATCTTTTTCTGAATTAGTTTAGTTACGTAGATTGAATTCGTCAGTGATTGTGATAAGAGAAAAACTATAAACATTATTGAAAGTAAAGTAGAAAAGAATGGTAAGGGATTTTTTTGGAAAACGACACAGATTTGTAATTACAATAGTGATAATTGTACTAGAAAGCTAAGAAAATGTTTGAATGCGAAAGAGGTAAATTGATTAACTTGGTATTGTTTGGCTTGTATCTTCCCATTGCGGTTTAAGACTGCAATTGATCACTCTGTTATTGATATATGTACATGCTGTGCGTATTACCTAGATGTTGCCTTAATTCACAGGCTTTTTGTAAGCAAAGATGGATAGTGCCTAGCAGTGGAATCCAGGATGCGCGTCACTTCCTCCTATTTGGGACTCGTCAGCTGGATGTACCTGCATCTCAGAGTTGATGTTCACTGTGGCACTCGAACCCAGTATCATTCGCTTCAAACGCCATCGCGTTATCTACCCAACTACTGAGTCCTGATAGCCACTTGCTTGTGCAATGGGATGAATTTAAAATTCATTTGGTATTGTTCGGCTTGTGTCTTCCCACTATCCATCTTTGCTTATAAGAAGTAAACTAATTTCTACTAAAATGTGTTTCCATGAGTTATTTCAAAACCTCGTTATAGTTCATAGTAACTGTCATCTGTATTGAATAATACGACTAAATCACAGTAATAGGACTATGTAATAGATATATCTATATCAAGCTAAATGTAATGAGTTAACACTCTGGTGAATGAATAACATTTTTAGACTATCACAAATGAATAGATATTAAAGAGGAAGAAGTAAATAATATTTATACTTGGATGATATTTACGAATAGTAATTCTTAATACAATGGAGGTGTTTTATTTCACTTTAGAAAGGATCTTGACAATTAACAAAATATTGCCTTTGTCGAATAACACAGTGTGTAATCAACATAAAATGGTTTTTAATGATAGACTATCCATTCTGGAGAAGATTTGGAAGATATAAAAACATTTACATATTTGGTCAGCATCATTGCTGAACATGGTGGATCTGATACACATGTGAAGGCACAAATTGGCAAAGCAAGAGAATCATATCTACAAGTGAACAACATCTGGAACTCAAAACAACTGTCTTTCAATCAACACCAAAGTCGGAAATTTTAATACAAATATCAACACAGTTCTACTGTATGAGGCGGAAACTTAGAGAACTACGAAAACAATCATCCACAACACATAAGTGTTCGTTGACAGTTGTCTTTGCAAAATAATTCGGATCCGTTGACCAGACACTACACTATCAGCAACAACCTACTGTGTGAGAGAACAAACCAGAACAAACCAGTGGAGGAAGAAATCAGGGAGAAGCACTGCAAGTGGATAGGACACACATTGAGGAAAGCACACAACTGCATTACAAAGCAAGTCCTCATCACTCGTAATCCTCAAGGCCAAAGGAAAAGAGGAAGACCGAAAAATGAACAAGAATTGGATGAAATTAGAAAAGAAGGCCCAGGACAGAATGGTTTGGAGAATGCTGGTCAGCGGCCTATGCTCCATTAGGAGTAACAGGCGTAAGTAAGTAAGTAAGTAAGTAAGTAGTCCATTCTGTAATCAAAAGAGGTAGCTGTGAATTTGATTAAGTAAACCAATTCATAAACCGTTCAGTAAGGTACCTCCTTACATGTACATATATGACAAGTGCATTTGATTGTGTAAGAAATGTATGCGATTACTGATAATTAATGTGTTGGATACATGAAAGAGTATTTATGCATTTTATTCGGTAGCCAAATTCACTTTCTTACACACACATCACTTCTGTGTTGTCAGTTGAAAGTTCAGTGCTTAGCACATCGGATATCAGTATCAGATCTCGGACACGCACACACTAGTACACGTGATATGAGCTGTGGATTGTTTGTTTACAAATGAAACGTGAAACATAAATGGATGTATCTAACACATTGATATGCGAGTCAACTAACTGACTCTGTCCACAGTGTTTATGAAGAAGGTAAATTTGTTAAAGGAGAATGACAAATGAATAGGTTTCGATATATTTTACATAAACAGATAGTCAGATATGTGACACTCTATATAATGGAATAATAGCATCCTTAGTATTGAGAGGATTCATTGAATGAAGAAACTGAACAGAGAACATAAAAGTTAATGATAAGGATTGATAGTCAGAGCGATAGTGATACGTAACTGTTTCATTGTCATAATGATAATCGTTGATTGTTTGTTTTTATTTCGTCTTCCATAATTTGATCAGGTTAACAGTGATGTTATACATCTGCCCTTTATTTGAGATCACAATGTATTTGGTAAGCAGAAAAGATATTTCCATAGTTTTGGAACATAACACTGTTGATGAATAGTTTTTGTTTAACTGATACACAGTACGTGTTCCTTACCATCACTTAAAATTGTATCTTCTATTGGCATATGTTACATCCTGTGTAGATTGTTTCGATAATGCCTTGAGTCATGTGTAGTATACTCAGAGATGGATTGAAGACTGTAACTTGAATATTCAATCAGGATTAGGTGGTTGAATAATACACATAATCATCACATCCATTTGAATCCGGATAAACCAAATATGGTTCCTTTATTGTGAAAAATACTTTATGAAAACAATTATAATGAAATAATCTTAGAGTTTGTCTGTCAATATCTATCTGTTGACTTTCCTTGTTGATAGAATTATATGACTAATTATACCTTGTTGTCGTCTATTACAACGCATTCTTTTCTAATTAACCATATAAGGTGAACTAATCAATTGTGGTGTGAGCACAATATAATTCTTCTTCTTCTTCTTCTTCTTTGTAATTATGCGCCTTTGTTAACGTGACGATCAATCACCCACGCAAACGGAACCAATATGAATGAAATTAGCATTTTTGTAATTAAAAAACAAGAAAAAAATATTGATGAAAACAAATATTTTGGCGGTGTTAATTCAATAGACATTCTTGCTTCAGCTATGCTTAGACAATAATAACCATTAGCCATCTAATTCAAATTCATTTGAATGGTCGTTTTCACAAAGAACCTCCTTGTTTTCATGTCTTGCCGTGAATAATCCTGATTCATCCAGACTAGACTGATTATTAAGTTCTATGTACATTATCTACAGAACTATAATGAAGACTCTTATTCATCTTTCAGAAGGGATTTGGTGGAGATTTTAAAAATTTCACTGATCGAAATCACGAGTCAGTTGAAGCTAGACCACCATGGAAAACTTGGAAGCACTAAACAGCCGTTTCGTACTAGTATGAAACTCCTCAGCAGTCCGCATCTACGATCCCGCCCCTGACCAGTGTTATTCATCTTTTTTTTTCAAGTTAATATGTTAATATTTTAATTCACTTTAGTAATGTTCTGTATTCGATGGCTGTCGGTCAAATGCCCAAATCTCAGGTTTTATCGTATTTGATACAATTCTATAAAGTGTGACAACGATCTTGAAGGAGCTATTACTCGACATGTGATCCAAATTCAGATCACTCACATTTGCAACATGAGCTATTATGTTACTCGAAACACAACTGCTCTCTAACAGAAAGGACAGACACTCATTCATTGATCAATGCTGTTTTGGTGCTATATTCGACTCGTACCTAAAGGCTATAAGATTTCTGTCAATCACGTATTATATCTGCACCACTGCACATTTCTCTATCCACTCAAATTCATCAACTTGAGTGGATCACATAAATATTAATCATCAATTTCGCTTCATCTTATCGTTCACAATTCATAGTTGAATGGGAATCAATCAGAATGTCTGTTCAATCATGATTACGGTATGTTTTGTACAAAATCGAATCATCACGTAATGAATGCAGTCGTGAATTCGTTCGTTTGATTCTTATTTGTAAGCGCTAACATGTTTTCAAGCGACAACACTAACGCATCAAATTTCATGTATGTTTCGTAACTCGCTTCAGTCTATTTCGTTGCATAAATATTCTCTCATACTTTCATGCTACTGATTGTCATGTTAGTAGTATGGTGGTTAGGTAAAATGCATTGTGGTTTTCTCACATGCATGAACGTACAGTAATTATGGTGGAGTGCTGTACGCCTTGTCAAATCTATTCAAAGACGTATCGTTCGGTTTTAGTTGACAAATTGTGAATTTTCAAAGTCTCTCCATGTGTTCACGGTTGACCAATATTATTCAATTCCAACTGTTATCATAGGTGATGTGATCAACTGGATTTCTCCAAGATCAGTTTATGATATAAAGTGTATGACAATTCTACGTTCTCCACAAAATCATCAAATGACGGTTTATTATTGTTTAGAGGACCTTTTGTGAACAGAAATAAAGTATTCGGTTAATTATTTTTTTGCTGCCGATTTTCAATAGATATGTTACCCATGATCATGATTGTAAATTAACCTGATACGCAACGTCACACTGAATCTAGTCAAAGAAATCGATTGAACAAGTAGATGTGAATGAAGTTAACCACGGTCTATCGTTCTATGTCATTCAGGTCGTGTATAAATGAGTTCTTCTGTCAAACAAGAGATCATCCCATCCACTAGTATGCATGGTGTTTGATAACACTTATCATAACAAAATGAACATATCCGTATTTCAAACTGAATTATTCATCAGGCTGGTGAGAGGCCTATGCTCCTTCACGATGAGTAACAGGCGTAAGTAAGTAATTATTCATCAGTGATTTCAGAAAACTAAAACTATTCGTGATCTATACCTTGTCCAGATTTTTTTATTCGATTCGGGTTATGTTTGTGGTGATTCCTGAATGAAATGGTATTTCTGAGTTTTACAAAATTTTCGAATGGTGTCAAAAAACAGCTTATATGAGGAGGCATATGACAAAACACCTAAGAGTCTAGTTTCTTTCGACTAGTCAACAAGTAAATTGATCATTAGAAGCATAAATTAGGTAACGTTTAATATATTCATCTCGTATAGTTCGTTTGAATCTCCCCATTCATGTTTGGCACTGCATTTGACTAGTTTTTTTTTATTAGTATTTGTGTATCCTATGGGGATTGCTGCGATATTGTCATCGTTCACACTCATTCTAAGCAAATACAGTTGGTGGCAGAACGAACTTCTCAATTTACTAATGAATAATTCTATAAAAAGGAAATTTAGTGTAAACAAACACGTTGGCTTTCAATACAATAGAAGGTTTTGCTTCAGATGCAATTTGTGATCTAAAGAATATTCGTCTTCGATACCAGGCCAATGTAAAACGTTAGTCGAAACAGTAGAAACTTGTGGATGTGTATGAAAGCAGATTAGGAGGAATAACATGTATTCGATTTATTATATACGACCAACAGTGATTCTATTTTAGTGCAGCCCATTGGTTCAGAGAAACAAGATTCAAATCAAACGCTCTGCCTACGTTCTGATAAAAGATTTTGAGCATGATAAAAGGGGATTCCGTAAGACGAATAAAGACAGTTTTAGAAGAATTTCGTTTGAGACAATGTAAAAAACCTTCTGAAAATCCAATTGCAGAAATATCACTAATTTTTCAACATTCCTTGTCTGAGTAATTTGATTAAAACATTCAAAGTTAGGTGCAGAGCATGAGAGTTTAGTCATGAACTCATATTGAAATAGGTTAATTGGGCTTGCCAAAAGTAATAATGTTAATAGCTGTTTTTGGATAATTTTTTACACGAATCTTGGCAACACGAACGTCAATTAAATGGGTCTATATTTAGAAATATCGCTACGTGATTCTCTTTTGAATCCAGTAGTAATAATCAATGTTTTCCATATAGAAAAATAGGCTTCATAATTCACAGATTGGTTGAACAGTTTTAAACAGAATAATGAATCTTCCTGAATTCGGCATTTCACGAGCGGTGCAGAAGTGTCGTCAGGCTGACTGTTATATGACTTTATTCACTGCGGCTATGGCCTGCTTAGTGTTGGTAGATATAAAATCCATTTCAAACAGATACCTAGATGTCAGCGTTAAAAATTTGTTAATATAGATATCGGTTATTGTGCCTCAGAGTCGAGAGAAACGGTAGCTGAATTGTCTACAAATAGTGTCACGTTCTTTAATAATGCTGCCGTGAATAATCTGATTGCGTCAAGAGAAGTTAATTTCATGCGGGATTTAAGAAGTTGAAGCATGGATGGGTTTTTACTATCTAAGGCTTTATTCTTCATAGTCATAAGACTCTTGCGTTGAGATGATTTATTTTCATCTGTCAAGTTGAGTATGCTCTGAAGCAAATAAACATCATGGTGCTTGTAGTTGTGATATTTTCACTTTCTCAGCCTCCTCTCAAAAGCTTTAAAAGTGTTCTGCCTCCTATTAGCATCATAAATCATATGGTCAATAAGTGAAGCAGAGCAGTCAAACAATACATCCGATTGCAATATAAGTCGGAAAACGCAATATCATTGTTATCTGTAGTAAGATACGTTTCACATGGTAATAAAACTGTCTGCTCTGGTAAATTGCTGCAGCTTTGGAGTTCGAATACAAAGTGTTTGGAGAACGAATGATTCTCAATGAACTATAGACATATGATTTGCAAGATAAGGTGTGTACACACATGCTCATGAAAAAAAGTCATAACAAATAAGTCAATGACTGAAAAGGCTAAAATTCAGTTTACGAATGATGATGCAAGGTTTAACATAGAACATCAGTTTACATTATTCAACGCTATAATATGACACTGAATAACTCTCACAAATACTGTACCGCTCACACAAACTTCTTCTCTTTAATTACCCACTGTTACAATGAAAAAACCCTAATACATTTTGCTATCTAAGCTTACAGATCACAGTGACATTCTCATCATTGAATGTTTTATCTGAATATACATCTGGAACTATAACGCAGTTGTGATTGGAATTATTAACTACTTATAATTGCGGATTGTTGACCAGACGGAAGTCGAACACGTCGATTCCTGACGATTTAGGTAACGTTCTGTATATCTGTCTTGTGTGTATGTGTTTCATTTAACATATTAAAGCATCATTTTAGGAATTTATATATTCTTGCTCCACCGCAGGACCATTATAATAATCAACATATTTAATTACACGTACATTGTAAGGTTTTCTAGATTAGTCATCAATGTACTTTTGTGGTTACGTAAGGAAACATATCGAGGGTCAATCAAGCAAGATGAGGATGATGTACTGTAATAAGGATGTAGTGCATAATTATTTACAAATTAAATAACATTTACTGCAGATCCAATATACACCACAGTCGGCTATTCAGGGTGGTATTAGTACGAACTAGTGAATCCTTTGCCAGACGATTATGAACTTCAAACATATTACGTTCATTTATATTCCACTAGTTCTACCGTTCCTAAATACCATCATTTAGGAGATTTATAGGACATTCATTCGAATACTTCAAATTATCATATTGGCATCGCGATCAACCAAAATTTTAGACAGCTGGACATAAACCCAAGTGTGGACAACTTCGATGATTAGATGAAACGGTCCGAATTTAGAGAAACAATTAGAAAGCACAGAAGTACATTCCAGGAAATTGGAACAGCATGTATTAACTATGAGGCAATGAATGAGCCTGATTTACAGTCAGTGAAAATTTCTAACACTTTGCTTAGTTGTCGTGATGATCTAAACTCTCAAAGTCACTCGTGCCCGCCTTGTTTTAGTAACGGTTTTTATTCTCAGGAAAATGTGAAAACCGATTCATTAAAGAATTGCGACACAGGTTAGAAATGTAAATTCAGGTTTGTTAAATGATTATCTTGCGGTAAACTTCACTTATGAAATTTATGTCTTTCGTCATGCCAAAATGCTTTAGTTGCGACAAAATGGGACATATCAAGTCGATCTCTATAGCCACTGTTCATTTTTTTGCTACTGATGATAAACCCTGTCGTTTGGATTCTATTTAGTTTAGTTTTTCTAATAATCACTTATCCTTATCCACGATTTCAATTTCTATATTTACAAGAAATTATGTACATTCCTTGGTTCCTTCCATAACTTTATCGTTGAAACAAGTGGCATGGAATACATTATTTCACTCAAGAAACTGACTTCTTTAAATTCTAGTGTTATAGTACAAGTATTATTGAGTTGATTCTTGAATTCTTACTCCATTACAGACTGACTCGGTATAAGTCCACAGCAATTCAGACCAAATACGTGGCGAAAATTAAACGAGCAATCCAACCTAAAACACAAATTTCTAACACTCATATCTCCATTCTGGCCACGAAACTCAGCTAAAGTAATAAAATAGTGTATAAGATAATTTGTGGAGATAAATAACGTTTAATCTAAAAGACGAATTCATCAATAGATGGTCGATTCTTAATAAGAGCAAGCACGTACTACATATGCATATTTTGATTTCGGCTTTGCTGACAAGTGGACACTAACTTTCTTTTCTCATTGTTTATGAGTTGTTGTCATGTTAGTAATCTAATTACCCATATCAGAGTTTTATGCAAAAATGAACTGTGAAACCATTTGCATTTCGTTCACCTCCTTAATTATTGTCGTGTTGAACTTGAATGTTCATAGCTGTTTGTAAAATGTAGGTTGAAACAAGGAACTGTGCATAACATTACTATAAGTGCCACATTAATCAGTTACACTTTCGTCATAAGTCGAATGATGCCTGTTTGTTGTGAGCATGGTGACTGAACCTAATTATAATTAACACTAATGTCTGATGTGTCTGTTGTACGAATAATCAATGAATTTCTATTAACGAGATCTGAACTCCTTAATGAATAGCACTGTTTACAAGTACGACATTTATAGGTACATTCTGTTACCTGCTTTTTGATTGACTTATAGGTTACGTAATAATTCATTTCACTTTTTCATATTTAATTACCGATTTCTTAAACCACCCTGTCACTTAATCCTCTTCAATTATGTGAACTCTTCAAATTCTATTCAGTTATTACGTAACCTAACTTATCAGTCCTTAATTCCACGAATCCTTTTGTTTTAACCATAAAATTTTCACATCACTTATCTGTCTCTGAACTTCACCCGATTATGACACCACCCATCCTTAATGGTACCTTGATTCTGGCAACAAATAACCTCTGACCTGTTATTGCATATATACATATGTATTTAGTTATTATTGATAACCTACATTATTCCAATTCTTTACATTCAGTTATGTTAATTTTTTCATACCTCAATGTTAAATTCTAATACATATTTGGTTGTAAGCGGCTGATGAGAAACCACGAAATATAATGAATTCATATTATTCTGCATCAATATTTCTTCTGGTTTTATTTAAATTCATTAAACAGAACTAATCGCATGAAATTATAGTCTAGTTAGGTATTGATACCAATTTGATAATAAATGTAATCTGACGACGGGAAATATGTCATGTGGGTGCCTAATCTGTAAGACTTTACGTGAAAGTAGCGTCACTTATGTCTTCTTAATTCTTACAGACACTTACTCGTGAACATTATTGGTATTCATCCACATGAAAGTAGGAATAAGAGGAAAATAAAAATTATGCAAAAGTTTATTGAATCATTGAAGCATAAAAACAAGTTTACAAGTTGTTATTGATAATTCTTAAATAATAATTGTTGACTTTGTTTCTCAACTCCCGTCGCGAAACTTTCACCATATTTCTCAATGATGTGATGCCTGTAAATTCTTTGGCGTCGTAGAATCCTTATATATTCATCACTTCATCTCAGTAATGCAACTGTTGTGTTATTTTGGAAGTTCTGCGTAATATGTAGCTTCTATCCGCTGCAATGCCTAAGAAGTTGATGAGCTATACAGTTTATATTTTATAATTAATTAAGCTTATCTGTGATAGTTCGTCTTTTAACATATGCCAATAGCATATAGAGGCAAGGATATTGACACTTAACAAATATTCTACAATAGTACTCACAAGTGCTTACATCCACTTCATAATGCTGTCCACAGTCAACCATAAACAACCGGTCGCCGTTTTCATCTTGTAAGATTTGATGACATATCCTTGCTCCTCCATTATCACACGGAACTTTGATCGGCAATTCAGTCAGTCAGTCAGCTACAACGTAGGACCAGGCACATATGTGCATCGGTCCAGGTTGCCATACCTCATTAGCACAGCAAGATGAACACCGGATTCGTTGTAGTGGTTAGGTCAAAGGTGGTAATATATAGGAGAAAGATTGCAATAAGGATATAGTATAGGAAGAAAGAATTAGTTGGTAGAAAGAAAGATATGAAGTGATTTTAATCTCTTGGTTTAAAGGAAGACAGGGAATGTATACACCGACGCCATTGTGATCGATTCTAAGCCATGTCATCAAGAGTCTCCAACCATTGGTTACGAAAGTCGGCAATTAACGAATTTAGACATTGAACAACAGATATTAGTTAAGGTTCTCACGTTTTTGATTCACTTCCAAACCTTCCGAATCGCGCTTATGACCAAATGTACAGTGAAACGTAACAAACATATATTTGAACCTGACATCCTTCAGCAACTTGCTTTACATGTGGATGTAATCAGTATGGTGTTATAACCCAGTGAATATTAAGTTATAGGTAACTTCCGAAGACTGTTAATAGACTAATATTTTAGGAAGGATATCAATATGATGGCACTCAGCCACGACATCAGCCTCAAAACCCTGGCTAAATTACAAGTAGACGATTTGGAACTGAAAGTCTGCAATGAAAAGTCTAACTTGAATCTTAAACTAATACCCATTCCTTTCTCAGATGCATCGATTATTTACGACACTTCAACGGGTACTAATCGCCCCTTTGTGCCACAACCCTGTCGACAAAAAATATTTCAACAGCTACATGGACTGTCGATTCAGAAAGGATCTGAGAGTATGGGATTATGTGTGGTTATAAAATAAAATATAGTGCTAGAAACATTATTGTGATATACAATTGGCTGTCTTCATTTTTTTATCCAAGCTATTAGATCCCCTTTAATTTTTTTGTACTATTTTTTTCCAGGTATCATAGGGTCATGATTAGGCTTCGTATATTAGCGAATTGTCTAGTTTGCTTGTAATAGGATTTCTGGGTAGGAAGTGAAACCAATTCAACGTTCGAAACACGAATTAAAGAGGTATTTTGCGTGGATAGATCAGCTTCAATACCATAAGTTCGGGGCATCCCACTAAACCATAAGGAGCCGTAATTAAACAAAATGTTCTGCCCTACAGACATGGGTGGATTGAAGTTATCTCCCCACCTTCATGTTTGCTGGTCAGTAACGCCACCCTCCCTCCTTTTGTGATGTTAGGCTCTCTTACGTTTGTGGTAAGTATGAATACTGCTTCAATCAAAGCCCGTGGTTGGAATACACTGTCTCTACTAGGTCCATGTTACAAGCAAATCAGATAGTTGAAAAGTCTATTTTATGGGCTAGATGTGCACATAGTATATCACACTGCTATGAAAACAACTAATGGTTTAAAGAAGTAAGGATTAATAGCAAATCAAAAGATATGAGAGGGTAAAGCCAACGTGAGTTAGGCTTCGAACATCTTTTGTATGAGGTGGGACTTCAACGGGTGCGCATGTGGATAAGATTTATCGTTTTTCCCTTTAATAGCATAATTTTGACGAATTTTTACTGTTTTGTTCAACTTTTATGACACAAATAGGATAATATTGAAGATATTAGCTGTCCTGAGGGTTGTAAATACTATATATATGCTATAGATGATTATAACACATACCAAGATGTTAATATCACCGTCCACAGATAGATATATAAGTCGCCAAATGATTATTTTGCAGGAAATAAATCATAATCATGCGGAGGAGGCATATGTATGTGAAGACTTTACCAGAGACTAAGCTAACGTAGTTCCAATGTTTAGGCTGCCGGTATTCTTGCAAAGATAATTAATAGCAGGAATAAGTGTTATTATAAAGCGGTTACGAGAAAGGAATTAAAAGCATGATTCGACAATCAAGATATCTCGATCTCAAGTGACCAGATTGTCTGAGATAGTATGTGATGATCTTCGAAAATCAACCAAGGCCTGTCTAGCTTACGTGCTGATGCCGTAAATGACAATTACTTATACCTTACGTGGGAATGAAATAAAACAAGCATCAGTAATTGCAGATTGCACAGGACGATTCGAAATAAGTTCACATAGTAGTCTTTATATATGTTCATCGTCTAAGTTTCCGAAGTACAACCTGTCCAAAAATTAAATAATATAAGCCATGTATGTTGCGACCCAGGCCTTCCTAAGCGACGCAAGAGATAAAGCAAATAAGCGTGACTGACTATCCAAAGAAAGGGTGTGCTAAATGCACTTTTGATCCGTAATTGAATACCGGCTTCTGTGTTTATACTAGTTTCTGGTAAACATTTATACTGCAATAGCTATTTTCCATCAATCTTATTTTCAGCTGGCTTCACAAGTGTTCACAGACCTAACGGGGACAATTCATAAGAAACAGAAGTTATTTATTAATGGGTCATTTGTTCTTCAATTAAACTTTAACATCAGTCTTTTAATTACGGCAGTTCTTATCTATTGTGACAGGTCGAAATTCGAACTAGTAGTATAGCACACCATGTTCAAGGTTGCAGTATTTGATAAACGGTCTGTATGTCTAATCGCATGTGTGCCAAACTGGTAATTATTGCACAAGAACGCGAAACATCCCTGTTTAACAGTCACATATGACTTCACAGTACACTCTCCCTGCCGTTACAATGACTTAGCCCATCGTAGGTGGCGATAAGGCTCACGTATGTTCTTGGCAGTCTACCTTTCGTGAAATGCGGGTCGATATGGATACTGCCTCCATTTTTGAGGATGCACTTAAAAGTCTTGCAACTAAGGATTTTGATAACGGAAATGCTTAACCTTGTGACAGTCTACAAACGTCAGTTAATGGTTCTAGTGACTTTCTAAAACCTGAATCTTACATCACATATCCCCAGAATCCACAATTACCTTCCGTACAAAATATTCAGAAGAAGCTCCTAGTGCTTCTCAAAATGACATCATCCTCAGTGCTCTCATAAATGCTGGAATTGCTCCATCCTCTTTAAAACCTCAAGAAGTTTACTCTAATACTCCTTCAGTTTCAGTTACTGTGAATTTGAACGTTAACGTTCTCAATGCTCAAGGTCCTACCATACTGAGGGTTGTTCCACCAGAAAATGGCAGCAAATCACCAGTTATGCAAGCTTATCCTCCTCGAATGGCTAGTCAGTTGTTAAAGGAGCCTTCTGATAATTATCTTACAATGTCTGGAATTATTCACATGCCAAATATTATACGGAAAAGGCCTCTTTCGCTTAATAATTTATTCTCAATTAACAGTTTGTTACATGAGGCATGCCAGTTTACAGGCAAGAACAAATTGATACAAATGATACAATATACACTGTAATAAATTACATAGCTGGGTTGATAATTTATAAGATATGAATGTAGATGGTTTTAATCAGTACCACAGTTGGCGCGCTTCATGAAAGTTGCGTTGCGAATGTGCGACTGATGGGTGATCTTATCCGCAACGCAACCATGTAAACTTAATGTATCGGTCATCTGTGCGTTCAAGTAACCACAGATTTTGTCATTTCATAATGTATTTTTAATTAAATAACTAGGTTATATAGCTAATTTTGATCTTTTTTTATATTTTTATTCGCCACGTCCGACTGCGTTACACTGCACGTCCATTGCATGCTGGGATGATATCTCAAGTCATAGTGAGTTTATTCACATAGTTGATTGTTTCCAGATAGACTGTCAGTGCATGATTTTACTGTAGAAAGGTTTATTGTACTATAAACTATGTTTTTATGAACAACTGATTGTTGTCTTCAGTCGGAAATCAATATATATATTCTTTGTCTTCCGTTCCGTAAGTTCAATTGGCCTACATTTCGTGTTTTTGTTTTATAGTTTTAATTATCTCCATTTAAATACTTTAAGCAATATGCCTGTGCAGATGAAACAATAACTATGACACTTGCTTAGTTTAGTATTCTTGGTTGTCGTATAATTCAGTTTAGTTGAAAGAATTATGGTATACTTAAGTATAGTGCTTGAAGTCTGTAACGTAACAGATCAGTCTAGTAAGTAGAGTTGCCTGTTTCTAATGAGTATACTAATTCAAATCAGTCTGATTAAAAATAGGAAAAAAGTGCTTTTGGTACTGTTGCTGTCATACATTATAAGATAGCGATAAGTATGTTTGTTTATTTCTAGATTGTACATCTATCACTGACCATATTTCATGATCACTGTCATTAAACAATTTCCCCAGCAATAACATCGGTAGCAGGATAGCTAAGTGTGTGAGCTTTTATTTGCCCACAGAAGAGCAGTATACAGTCTTAGAAGATGAGTAGTCTGTATCTCAATTAAATGCAGTTGGCTGTGGACAAATGTTAAGAATCTTTTTGACTACTAGGACTTTTAGTTCATCAAACACTAACTCTGCTTGTATGTCTCCCTGTTAAACTAGATGCAGATACATGGTAATACTTAAATGAGAGCAAAATAATAAAAGCATTGAGATACGGTATTAAGTCCATGTTATATAACATGGACTTAATACCGTATCTCAATGCTTTGCACAAGTAATAGCTGACCTGACCTAATATTCATGAACTAAAGGTAAATCACAACTGCATAAATTCTTTGCTAAAAAACATGTAATTTGGTTACTTATCTATTCCACATTTCTGACTAAATTCATTACTATTTTCTCATTTAGAATGCAACAGCACTGAGTCTTCACAGATCCTAAGAACTGTTTCGCCCTTAGAACTATGGCCCTATGGATCTGTTTACGGGAGACCCAAACAACAGCAGATTATAAAAAGGATGCTGGACGTTCATTTTAATCTCACAACCACTTCCAGTACTTTTTGAGTTACTTCTTTTACCCTTTCGTTTGGAAAAGCAACAAAAACTGCAGCTTAACATTACAAATGCAACTTTTAGACTGGAACTTGGTTTAAAACTTTGTTTCATATTCGATTCTTAATGAAAGTTCTCGAATAAATTTTTGAACCTAATGCTACTTTGTTTTACGTACTTAATCGTTGCAAGAAACTTGTGATAATCGAGCCCCTCATCACCTAATTCATGTGTTCAGGCTTCCGTGTCTATTAGCAGGGGATCACCAAAACCTCCAAGCAGGAACCTAGGTATGTTAACAATAAAAGATCCAGTCGCCTCCTAAAGGACTCCTGAGAAGTCGCTTGGACTAGTTCGGCGGGCAGCGAATTCCAGCATCCGACAACTCTTAAGGAGTAGAAGTTGCGTCTACAGTCCATTCTGCTATGTCGTGTCTCTAGTTTCTGGGACTAAGCTCAAGTAGGTGTTTAAGAGAATGTCCAGAAGTGTTAAGGATCCTGTAAGTAAATAGGTCACCTCTAAGACGTCTATACTTTAATGAGTAGAGGTTAAGTGATTAGAGGCGCTCTTCATAAGGTGATTTGGTGCATATATCCGTCATTTTCTTGGGAAACCTAAAGGCTCGGGTCCTCTCAAAACTTATTCTAGCCACCATTAGTTGCCACGCAAACTGATGGATGGACACGCGTTACACATCCTAACCGTCCCTGCGTCTAATCTCATAGCTTCTTATTCAAATGTCATATGATAAGCAAGTAATGCTTCTACCGACACTAATGGAACACGAGTAATTCAAAGGCATCCTGTATGGTACTTTAGATTGGTCTACGGACTCACTTAGCTTTTTATTGAGAATGTTACTACAGTCCTGCTAAAAACCCCATGAACCCACCTACCACCATCAAAACAATAAGTCTGTATTTGCTGCATATAGCAATTTTATTTTTCAGTATATAACAGTTAGAATTGGAGTAAAATAGCAATATACAGCAGATGCACGTGGTACATGTCTTCATCGATCAACTGAAATAGAGAATACGGATATTAGTTTAACATGCTTATCTAGAAAGACTAGTGTTTACTTTGAACTTACTGCGTGAGAATGTTATACTGGAACTGTGAATAATGTAGGAATCTAGTCTCCCAGGGCGTACGAAGCACTCAAACTGGAAGACAGTTGTCCCAAAATAATTCGAATACGAAGGTGAGAATTTGCAGGTACTTTTCATCTTAAGGGTGAACATATTAGATAACGGTTGACATCATACCGTAAAAAAACACAAATTTGCGAGTGGTGAATTATGGTCTATAAAAAGGTGAGCTTAATAACAGTTAGTTACCTTTTTACTTTCTGATCATGACCCTTCGGCTTCCTTTTGTGGCCAAAACACCAAACATACACTACACACTGATAGCAAATTTCCGGCTTTTCAATGTTAAGCTTGCTTTAACGCACTACGTAATGCGTATAACCCCTCCATTACTGCTATGTGGCATATTTTTTCATAACAAACCCTCTGCAATAGATTGGTAGCATCTGTGACTTCGTCTATGGTTGTCAGAAGCCTGGGTACTTTGGAAAACAATACTGACATCTCCTACTTCTAGGCACTAAGTATTAGTTTGACTCGTTGTGGGATATTTTTGTCCGCAATACTGAAGTAAATTAAAAACCGGAAATTGTTTCCTTTCATTTTGCCGATAACATCATAAAGGACGGTTAGGAATGAACATGCGGACAGTTAGTCACAGGAGGCAGCAACAGTTATTTCAGCTAAGAAAAAACGAACTTCGGCTCTGGATATTTAGAAAACAAGTCAAAACCAAACCGATTTCCATTTTAAAACATAAGACTAACCAGCTTGACTGAAGAAATACATTGACTAGAGTAGGAGCAGCGAAAAACAATGCTGATTCGAAGTAAATTTCACACTAACATGTAGAACATTACACTAACTGCGGCATCTTAGCACATTGAAACATTAATTACATAGCTACACAAAAGAAATAGCTAAAAGAAGCACAGAACGAAGAAAGCCGGCCGCCATTACGTGCAAAGATGGCTGATATGATAATTCCCGCCACATTCTGATTGGTTGCTAAGCTGAAGAGCACATTTACGAAATTGAGTTGCGTTTAATTGCAGCCCGACTGATGGTCAAGGATAGGTCCATTGAAGGTATGGGCTTCTAAAAATCGCAACCTTATTTCCTTCTGGGATATCCAAGGCTTTAAGGATGGTGCAGGATGAAGTCACCAGTTCCATATCTCAAGGGGGCTGAAAGAGGCACAAGTAAAAGAAAGGACGAGAGGGAGAGTAGCCAATATTCATGAAGGAATGCTTAAGGTATGATTACTCAGTCTAATTTTCCTTTATTAAGGTATATGTTAAGAAAGAGCTATTTAATAGGTTAAAGAAAATAAATGTTGACAAGGTGTGAGTGGACATACAACTGACAAATGGGGGCGATTCGGAAAAGAGCTGAGTATAAGATTATGTGATTATGAAATAAAATATAGTGCTAGAAACAGTATTGTGATATACATTTGGCTGTCTTCCCTTTAATATCGAAGCTATTAGAGCCCCTTTCGTATTTAAAAAAAAATATTTTTTCCCCAGTTATTATAGGGTCTTGATTAGGCTTCGTATATTAGCGAATTGTCTAGTTTGCTTGTAATAGGATTTCTGGGTAGGAAGTGAAACCAATTCAACGTTCGAAACACGAATTAAAGAGGTATTTTGCGTGGATAGATCAGCTTCAATACCATAAGTTCGGGGCATCCCACTAAACCATAAGGAGCCGTAATTAAACAAAATGTTCTGCCCTACAGACATGGGTGGATTGAAGTTATCTCCCCACCTTCATGTTTGCTGGTCAGTAACGCCACCCTCCCTCCTTTTGTGATGTTAGGCTCTCTTACGTTTGTGGTAAGTATGAATACTGCTTCAATCAAAGCCCGTGGTTGGAATACACTGTCTCTACTAGGTCCATGTTACAAGCAAATCAGATAGTTGAAAAGTCTATTTTATGGGCTAGATGTGCACATAGTATATCACACTGCTATGAAAACAACTAATGGTTTAAAGAAGTAAGGATTAATAGCAAATCAAAAGATATGAGAGGGTATAAAATTGTAGAAAAAGAAAATTAAGATTTCAGGGTAAGACAAATAAAACGTTGAGAAACTCACAAGACTTTGTGGCCAAATTTTGAGTTTTGTATGATCGGCCTTAGTAGATCAGCACCCATAAGATTGAGCTATCTGTCTACTTGCAGTGGAATAAAAAAAAGCATGACTTTTAGGAATAATAATGTACATTTAACGTGTAGAGATTTGGGTACTAAAAGCTAGGGTTAGGAGCATAAGGCCATGATTAATAAACAATGAACAATAGGAAAGGATAAGCCATGTATTCTGTGATTTCGTTATATTCATATTAGTAACAGTCGAACTTGTTATAACCTTGTTCCTTCTAGATACTAGGCGGTCCGTTATAAAGTGCCTCATTGGTGGGCTGGAGTTCAAGGAAATGTTGAAGCTCTTTGGAGTCTAGAAATAGTGTTATTAGCTTTTTTAATCTGGTAGACGTATCACAGTTACGGATAGGCATTGGCAGCCTGTTCCACAATAAACTATACCGTACTGTAAAAAACTTACAACGCATTTGTTTTTGGTGTTTTACGGTAAGTAGTGTATATGCGTTGTTTCTAAGTCTATAGGCTGGATCGTATTTATTTTATTTATTATTTATTTGAACACATAAATATTGGTACAAGAGAGTGCCAAATATATATGCGACACACAAAACAATGAAAATTCGAAGAGATAGAAAAAAAACTAAGGAGCGCAAAAGAAAAAGAGAACAATAACGAAGAGATTGATGTAAGGTAGTGTGGTAGTAACGAGGGAACGGAAAGGTACAATCAGAAGAAATCTTTCAGGTAAGGGAGACACAACCACTTTTTATGAAGAAAGTAAAAGAAAGTTACAGCAGGATCGCCACTGGCTTCTATTCTGAGCCATATCTGATAACGTCTCTAGCCACTGTGTAGCACCATTTCTGAGACCCCAACAACGGAGTCGTGAAGGACCGACAGAAGCCAGTCCTTTGCAGCTTTCTTTCATACCACGACACCATGTCATGCACTGACCACCTCTCCGCTTTTTCCAACCAGTCCCAGAGTCGGCAAATAATGCACGACGTGAAATTCTCTGGGACGACATTCGTAGAACATGTCCAAGCCACCGAAGTCGGTGTTTCAAGATGGTGACACCAATTGAATTACCATCTCTGTGCCCGAACACACGATGCCGAACCTCTGCATTACTGACATGGTGTTGCCACTGAATGTCAGCAATCCTTCGGAGACAGCGATGATCGAACACAGAGAGTCGTGTAACGTCCTCAACTCGGAGAGGCCAGGTTTCACAAGCATAGAGCGAAACTGCTCTCACCGACGCGTTGTAGATCCGACCTTTTACAGCCAGACTAACATCACGAAGGCGCCAAAGGTGGCCCAGATTGCCGTAAGCCGCTCTGGCTTTCACTATACGTGCATTGATCTCATCATTCACACCCCCACCAGCACTTATGCAGCTAACCAGATACACGAACTTCTCGACTACGTCTATCTGCTCACCATCCAGGGTCACTACAGGATTGGAATCCTGCCAGTCTTGTAAAAGTACTTTGCACTTCGAAGGTGCAAAGCACATATCATACCTACGGACACTGATTGCCAACTGATTAAGTGTGGATTGCATGCCTTGGGCATTGTCGCACAGTAAGACAATATCGTCCGCATACTCAAGGTCGAGAAGTCTTTCTCCAAGCAACAGATCCACACCACCATTACTTACATTCATCAGAGCTGTTTGCAGAATGTCATCGATGGCAAAGTTGAAGAGGAATGGTGAGATTGGGCAACACTGCTTAACCCCACTGCTCGAATAGAACAATGGAGAGAGGTGGTTGTATGCTCTCACTCTACCTGAGGTGTTTTTATATAGGGCTTTTAGGATGTTAATAAACTTCTCAGGCACACCCTTCTTCAATAGACAATCCCAGAGAACAGTCCTATCCAACGAATCGAAGGCAGCCCTGATGTCAAGAAACACTACGATTGTTGGCCTTTGATAAGTATGGCGGTGTTCTAACATTTGGCGTAGGGTGAAGATATGGTCAATACATTCTCGACCAGAACGAAACCCAGCCTGCTCCTCACGATTCAATCTTTCTCACGTTTTGAACAACCTACGAAGTATGACGGAAGCCAATAGCTTGGACGCAATAGGAATTAGACTTATCCCCCGATAGTTGTTACAGGGACGACGTGAACCCTTTTTAAAGATAGGGACAACTATCGACTCATTCCATGACGTTGGTACACTCTCTAGCTCCCAAACCTTTGTAAACAAAGTCGTCAGTTCCTTAGTCAAAAAGTCACCACCATCTTTAAAAAGTACCGGGACTAAGTCATATGGGCCTGGTGATTTGTAGCGCTTCGAGAGTTGGAGTTCCTTGCGGACTTCCATCTCATTTAGTAGATCAGTCGTCACCGGCCATGGAGGGCAGGACAATCTGACCGATGTTGCCGGAGCAGCAGGCCAGTTGAACTGCCCTTCGAAGAATTCTGTTCATCATCCAAGATGTCGATGGATGTTAGTGATTGGCATCCCATCATCCTTGCAGATTGTTTCGCTCACACCAGACTTCTCGCTGCCAGTGGCTCGGACGAGTTGGAAGAGCTTCCTGTAATTACCAGATGCAGCTGCTGCTTCCAGCTCATTAGCACGCTCCGACCACCAGGCTTCTCGATCCTTACGCAAGCTTTGCCCAATTTCCCTACGTAACATCCTTCGTTTATGGTCAAACTCACGGTCACCCGGAGTCGACCGACGGGCTTCAATAAATTGTAAGGAACCAGAAGAAACCCAGTGCTTATAAGCGGGACGTTTCGCAAACCCACAACTGACTGTTCCCGCCATTTTCATGGCGTCATGCAATTGCAACCAATGCTCATCTATACTTTTCGGTGGAATGGTAGCTAGCCTAGAAGCTAGCTCGGTTTGATACTTACTTGCAACAGAAGTTGCAATCAGCTTGCTAACATCAATCCGTTGGTGACGGTCACTTCGTTGTCCACTGAAAAGTAAGGTAAGATTGACGCAGACCGAGGCATGGTCAGAGTCCAGATGGATACTCCAAAAGGAGCGGCAGTCTTGTACACAACCACGCCAGCGGTAGCTGATCGCAATGTGATCAATCTGAGTCCAGGCTTGGGATGCAGAGGGAGGACGCCAGGTGGCACATCGGCGATGACTGTGCCGAAAGTTAGTGCTAGCCAGAAACAGGTTGTGGTCTGTGCATAGTTGCATTAGAGGGTCCTCGTTATCTGGCCTGCGACCAACGAGTCCCCATCGGCCACTTAAACGACTCTCTTCTGTGCCTAGAAGCCCGACCTAAGCATTCAAGTCTCCGGCTAGTACTACAATATCTGTCGAACGCACTTTCTGGAGAAGAACAGATAACTGGTGGTAAAACTCATCTTTGATTGCATCCGGGCTGCAATCTGTCGGGACATAGGCGGAGATGACGAAAAGATATCGTTTCGCACGCCGATTTCTTCTCACTTTGATTGAACTCTAATCAAACAGCACATAACCGACTGTTAATGGGAATCCAATCGATTAGTGCTGAATCAGCTCTAGCGGTTAGTGCGACACCAACGCCAGCAAGACCAGACGAAGATGCCACAGGGTCTCCGGATAAGCGCACGTAAAACAGGCTTTTCGAAGAGACAGATGCAGATCGAATTTGTAGTACTTCGCCAGAGTCTTGAATAGGGGTCTCGGATAGACAACAAACATCAATATTAAGACTTTCCAAATACATAGCCAGCCCTATCTGTTGTCCGACCTGCACTAGTGTGTGAACGTTGAAGGCAGCCAGTTTGAATGGTGCACGTGGTTTCAGAAAAACTGCTTCAGTTCTCGTATTCGGTGATAACATACAATTTTCAACCGGACAGTGACTCGAGAACGTTTAGATACAGTCGACTTTCCACCATAGGCGAGCTGCTGTATAAGTCGAAAAAATAAGTATAGACAGAGTAGGAATAAAAGAAGATGAATAATGTCGTAGTGAATAATGATAATAATGATAATAGCAATAATAATAATAATAATAAAAACAATGGTAATAATAATAAAAATTTGAGCCACTTGATTGTTAGTCGAATCAAGAAACGTAGCCTCTATAACTTTAGACGGTTCATCTTTTGTCTGTGGCCTGTGATACTGTTCGGGTGCCCAAACCGAAGCAGGTGATTATCATAGAGGGCCACACCCCGAGCCTTTGACCTAAAGATCTAACCCACAAGATAGTCGAGCATCGTGAGGAGATGCAATCCCATGGTAGCCGGTGACCGAAAATTGGTTCATACGTCATTTGATCCTGCGGGATACTGGAGCTCATGTGCACCAGTGAATTGGTTTGTAATCCGGTTAAGTTGCCGGACATTCGCTTTTCATTTTCTCATTTTTGTAAAAAAAACCTGCCACGAGAAGGCAATGAGTAGAACTTCCCTGGCAGAGGCTGTATACGCACGGCCGTGTGAGAGTACTTCGAGAGGGAGAGTAGACTCTCCCCACTCTCGGCCGCACCAGGCCCTTGAAGGCTGGATCGTGGGTGATAGTCGGGCTGTAGGTTAGAAAGGAGAGCCCGTATATCGATTTGTAGAGAAATATTAAATTGTTCTTTAGCCTACGGTGCCATAAAGTTTCTAAAGATAGATGCTTACATCTATCTGTGTAATTGAGATTCGAGTCACATCCTATTAGTTGAAGTGTGAAACGTCTTTGAACAACTTCTACTCTTATCTTGCCTGTGATATTCATATTAGAGAAGAAAAAGGAGCATTATTCAAGGGAGAGTCGTACATATATTTTGTAGAGTGCAAGTTTACCCTCTGTTGTGTAAAAGGTTTTCATTATAAAACCAATTAGCCGTCTAGATTTAGAAATAATAGAGGAGGCATGTTCTTCAAAGTTCAGGCTTCCTGTGTAATTAATTCCTAAATCATGTAATGTTTCGAGTGTTTGGACTCTACTTTCATTTAAGTGAAGTTGTGGTTTATAGGGATGCTTTCCAAAGTGCATGATCCCACACTTGTTGGGGTTAAATGAAAATTGCCATTTTTCACTCCATATAGTTATTGAGTTATTGAGGTCCTTTTGGATCTGGGATACACTTTCGCTTAGTGTCTCAGGCTTATAGCTGTATACTATTTTGAGATCATCAGCATATAAGTATGGTTTCCCAAATTCTATAGTGTTACATATATCGTTTATATACATAAGAAACAAAAGTGGACCTAATACACTTCCCTGGATGACTCCACTGGTGATTGGTCTAGGGGACGAGAGACAGTCATTGTACTTTACCATCTGTTTACGTTCTGTTAAGAACGAAGCAAACCATGAGTACAGTGAGTTGTGTATTCCGAAGGACTTTAGTTTGACGAGTAGCCTATTATGTGGGACCTTATCAAAGCCTTCATTAAAGTCTAGAAATAGAACTGATACAAGGAGTCCGCTGTCTCGTTTCAGAGTTATATCATTCAGGTAATCTACTAGGCATGTGTCGCATGATATGGACCTGAAAATCCATGCTGGGAGGTCGAGATGAGATTATAAGTTAGTCGATGTTGGACTACAGCCACCTTAACTACCTTTTCCATCACTCTGGATACCACTGAAGTTATGTTTATAGGCCGGTAATTTTCAACGTTTGCTTCAGGTCCTGTTTTAATTTTGGGAATGATATGTGCAGTTTTCCAGGCATTAGGGTAACACGCTGAAGAGAGTGATATTTCGAATAGTTTGAGAAGCAAAGCACACATATCATCACCTCCACGTTTTAGCATGCTAGATGGAATACCATCTGGTCCATCAGTGTATGAGTGTTTCAATGTACTGAATGCCTTGGAGATATTTTGTACACTGAATTCTACATTAGTAATTTCACAGGGAGTTACTGGGATTGGTTCTGAATCATTAAATGGTTTTTCGTTAGTTAGTGAGAAACAAAAATGTTCACTAAATAAATCTGTGACAAGTTTGGGATCTTCGTATACTTGTTTGCCTTTGATGAATATACTCCCTCTCGGTTTAGAGCGTTTAAGTTTATTTTGGAGTAGTATGGTGAGTGCAGAGGAGTTATTATTAAGTTCAACTGCACGATTTTCCTGTGCTACTGCTTTTTGTTTACTTATTTCCTCTGTTCGGACAAGTATTTCTGTCATCGTTACTAAAGAGGAAAAGTCATTTAAGTTGTGGAATTGGGTACAATGTCTTTGAAGACGTCTTCTTGTACTGACCGGTATATAGAGATCTTTGGAGAACTCAGGTTTACAGTATTCTAAAGGTGCGATGTTGTTGATGATACTTTTGATGTTGTGATAAAATATATTGGTTAATGTGTCGGTATTGTTTGAGGTAAAGAAAGCTCCCCAATCAGTGCTTCTTAGGTAATTGTGGAAGTTATTCCAATCAACCTTGCGATAGTTTCTACGAAGTGTTACGGTTTTAGTTCTATCGATTGTGGTTTTTAGATTAAGGCTGCATATGACAATGTTATGATCACTACCTGAGAACTTTTTTCCAATATACAAAGTAATGGGGATGAGGCCACTGGTAAAGACTAAGTCTAAGATGTTTTGATGTCTGGTAGGGCTATCGACATACTGAGTCCATTGTCCAAGCTCTAGACATTCAATCAATGATTCATAACGTCTCGGCGCTTTGATTGGCAGCCAAGAAATTTCGAGCATATTGAGGTCATCACAAATGAGCTTGTCTGTGAATGAGAGGGATGATGCTAGTGTGAGTACCTCAGATAATACTGCTATTTCATCTATTGATGCGTTAGGTTGACTACAAACACAGCCGAGCAGTAAGGTAACGGAATTCGAAGGCTCTAATACAATCCACACCGAATCTTTCAGTTTGTTTCGTTCAGGCATATCACATAGTAGTGAGTTTAGGCTAGAGTGAGCATAAATGAGGCATCCTCCGCCTCGTCCATTCAATCTGTCGCTTCTATATAGGAAACAGTTATCAAGAGATATACTTTGATCGGAAATATTACTGTTAGTTCATGCTTCAGATATCATAATATCTGATGGTTGATAAATGTGAACAAACAGGGCTAGATCCATCTTTTTGTTGCAGATCGATCGAGCGTTCATAAGACATATATTAAACAAGTGGCCTACTAAGTTAAAATGGGTGAGGGTATCTCGGATAAAGTCGTCGTAACCCTCGCGGGTGTGAGATGAGTTTGAAATGAGGGATTGAATGTTCTTCATTAGCTCGGTATTTTGATAGCTAGATTTAGCGGGAGATGTATAAAATGAGCTAGGGAAGTTGATCGGGGAGTTTACCCAGGAGGAAAGAGTGGGAGTACTCTGTGATGGAAACTGTACGGAGGAAACAAATCTATGGTTTGCATGTGGTTTGAAATAACCTGGGCTATATGCTTCAACAGAGGTGTCACTAGGGGTCATATTCCAAAAAAATCTTGTACAGGCCTACTGTGAAGTGTATGGTTATTTACAAAATAGTCTTGATGGCTAGACTCGTAGCCCCTGTTATGGCTACTTACGTTAGCGTGAGAGGGGTCTGCTACGTGTAACTGGGAGGAGTTGCATATATGGGAGCCGTTGTTATGTGATGCGTCGGTAGTAAAGTGTATGAGGAGTTTTCTTTCTGAGAGTAATTACAGTTGCGATCCTGAGGAATGTAGGTAGGGTGTGGAGTGAGAAACCTAATAATACCATTCTTATTTATGGTTTTAGGCTTCGGAGGGTGACTTGAGTGGCCAGTTCTCTGGTAGTTTTCGTTAGTCTGCGTGTAAGAAGGCTTGCTACGTTGAAGCCCACCACCCATTTTGCAACTTAGAGGTGTTGAAGGCAAGTTATACGATAGTAGCGGGGAGAACCTGTTCACGGTTCTTGGGATACCTATAGAGCAGTTGGGTTCAATCTTAAGTGTTTCCCTACTCGGTATCATGAGTTTTGTCTTCCCACCCTTTATTTTTTAGAGCTGGAGTCTTTCGTTCTCTTTGTGAGATGAACTTACGTTCATTCAAGTCTACTCGTGGAATATCTTTAGGAGGACAAATTTTCAAGTGTATAGGTTTAGTTGCACGTGTGTTGTTACACGACTCACATTTTAGTACATGACTGAACGAACAGCTGGGTTTAGTCATGTCGTTATGGTTTTTGGTGTCAGTTAAGGGCCGTATCTTATCCAAAGGTTTCTGATCTGCAGACTCATCTAGATCAACAGAGTGATCAGCCGTATGTGGAGTGGTGTCATGCTTATTGTTCGTGTGTTCTAAACTATTTGCTGTGGTGCAAACTGTAACACTCCCATTCAATTTTATCACTTCGCGTCTTCTTACACGACGTTGACAGGGCGTAAGGTCTGGAGTGACTTTTATATTCTTGTATGGAATTAGTGAGCTAATATTTTTGCTCGAATCAATAAACTGCTTAGCATCGTTACAACAGCCAAACATAAACAAAATGGGGCAAGTCGATCTGTCTGACTTTTTCTAAGGCGGATGACTTTGCAGTTATCGTTCGGCATACCGCATGCTCTAAGGCAAATATCTCTTAGCTTAGATGGGTGTGTGCGGTCGGGAAGGTTATACACAACTGCATTGAAGGAGGACATCACTCTCTTCGTCACTTCTTCAGCCACAAACTCCAAAATACACTCAGCTTTAGTGAGTTGCTCAAGATTTCTGTCTGTGTCAAGACCTCATATATGAGTGAGGGGTGCTAATTGCTCAAGTTTGCCGTTAGTTTCAGATAGAGAGTTTTGTAGCTGTCGGATGTCATTACTATATCTATCAGTATTTTGGTGTGTATGAGGTGGACCATTGAACTCTTTAGTTTTTGAAATTTTAGATTTAGGCCTTGGTAGCACATACTGTCTAGTAGACTGTGCTGACTTTTCAATGCACGTAGGTATAGTGTCTTGTATGTCAACCAGTCTTACCGTTGGCATACTGCACGTAGAGATAGAGGGGCTGCGACATGGAGAATCTGGTGATGATAAAGACATTTGTGTACAATATACATATTTTTCAGTAGTTGAAGGTTCGACATTGTCAAGCACTGGGTCGTCAATTGTAGGGGTTACAGATTTGGACTGTTTATTTGGCTAAGAGGTTGGTGAAATTTCTCTTTTACTGGAGTTATTGGACATGATATGAAAATAAGTGAGTACAGTGATCGTTAAATTAAATATAATATCTGAGTATAAGTTGCTGGTTAATACTAGGATTAGAGACTATGAGTATATAATAAATTGCAGATCTATCACAATAATGTTTCTAGCACTATATTTTATTTTATAACCACACATAATCCCATACTCTCAGATCCTTTCTGAATCGACAGTCCATGTAGCTGTTGAAATATTTTTTGTCGACAGGGTTGTGACACAAAGGGGCGATTAGTACCCGTTGAAGTGTCGCAAATAATCGATGCATCTGAGAAAGGAATGGGTATTAGTTTAAGATTCAAGTTAGACTTTTCATTGCAGACTTTCAATTCCAAATCGTCTACTTGTAATTTAGCCAGGGTTTTGAGGCTAATGTCGTGACTGAGTGCCAACATATTGATATCCTTCCTAGATAGTGTGTCTGTGGCAACATTTTAGGAGCCTTTGATAAACTGGATGTCCGTAGTGAATTGAGAAATGTAATCCATTTCTCTGGCTTCCTGTGGAGGATGCTTGTCGTACGACATGCTAAAGGAATATCAAAGGGGTTTATGATCAGCAATAATGGTGAAATCACGGCCCTGTAGCAAGAAGCTGAAATGTTTTACAGCTAAATACATGGCCGGAAGTTTGCGTCCGAAGGTGCTATAACTTTCTTCAGTTGGCGATAGTCGTTTGGAAAAAACGCCATAGGGACAAATTTTTGTTAAACATTCCTTCATGAATATTGGCTGCTCTGCCTCTCGTCCTTTCTTTTACTTGCTCCCTCTTTCAGCCCCCTTGTGATATGGTATTTATATATTTGGCTATATATAACAGGACGCCATCTCCTTTTCTATATCTATGTTTATCACTCCTGAGGTAATGGTATCTGAATAATTCTGTAGTAATGTCTAAGTCATGGATTAACCAAGTTTTTGTCACTGTAACAATGAGTGGCTTTAATCTGTCCACTAATGTTCCTAGTTCATAGAAATTATTTCTTAGACTACGAGCGTTGACATATAAAACTCCTAGAGAGAACGGCTTATCCACATAGGCCTCGGTAGCATTCGCTTCCAAGACCTAACCACCCGAAAACCCACTCATCGGAGATTTTTCTCATCGTTTTGTCGACGGGTTTCTAGTTCACCTAGTGCCTTCTCTCTTTTTACTCTACCTTCAAGAGACATATCGGGTCATACTCAATGGACCTATCCTTGACCATCAGTCGCACATTCGCAACGCAACTTTCATGAAGCGCGCCAACTGTGGTACTGATTAAAACCATCTACATTCATATCTTAGAAATTATCAACCCAGCTATGTAATTTACTACAGTGGATATTGTATCGTTTGTATCAATTTGATCTTGCCTGTAAACTGGCATGCCTCATGTAACAAACTGTTATTTGAGAATAAATTATTATTATTATTATACTCGGATGTCGGAATTGTCGTGACTACGAGCGCTACTTGATAGAAGATCACGCTGCTTCTCCGACCCTAGGGTTACCTTAAGGAGTCCACATGGTCGAGGTTCAATACTGTCCTCAGTCCTCTCACAAATTCTAACTAATTTTTTACCTGAAATCCTTAGAAGTTATCTGATATGATGCTACAAACATATTCTCCGAGCTTCTTTAAGTCACGTGCGTGTCTAATTTTGGGATCAGGATCGTTTGACTCCGGCAAATTACTCACAATAATATTCAATGTGATTGGATTCTTCTTTTCAGCCTGGCCTTGGCGGGTTCCTCTCTTACTACCAGATTTTGGTAGTCCATTTTGTGACTCACACTGGGAGTCCACTAGTGACTTGCTAACCACCTGCGTACTGCCCACAAATTTTCTTCTTTTCGTTTAGCTTTCTCCACTCTGTGGTCCATTTTTCATCCCTCAGGACACTGGGACTATTTGGAGCGGTGACGGTTTTATCCAGATCTTCAGTTTCCACTAGAGGTGCATGGTTACCAATGTCCATGTCAGGTGGTACTACCCCTCCTCGTCAATGTTAACGGAGATTTCACTTTTCCGTCAGTCAAATTCGGTTGCTCAAGGCGTCTCGTAACATTAGGTACTACACTGATACATTCGTCACTGTCAGTACTCGTGTTATCAGCGCATGCACCATCCTTCTTACAGGCCAGTGCCCATAGCCTCTTGTATTAGTAACGTCTTATTCGCACAGCAAAACATGTAAAGCCAACGTGAGTTAGGCTTCGAACATCTTTTGTATGAGGTGGGACTTCAACGGGTGCGCATGTGGATAAGATTTATCGTTTTTCCCTTTAATAGCATAATTTTGACGAATTTTTACTGTTTTGTTCAACTTTTATGACACAAATAGGATAATATTGAAGATATTAGCTGTCCTGAGGGTTGTAAATACTATATATATATGCTATAGATGATTATAACACATACCAAGATGTTAATATCACCGTCCACAGATAGATATATAAGTCGCCAAATGATTATTTTGCAGGAAATAAATCATAATCATGCGGAGGAGGTATATGTATGTGAAGACTTTACCAGAGACTAAGCTAACGTAGTTCCAATGTTTAGGCTGCCGGTATTCTTGCAAAGATAATTAATAGCAGGAATAAGTGTTATTATAAAGCGGTTACGAGAAAGCAATTAAAAGCATGATTCGACAATCAAGATATCTCGATCTCAAGTGACCAGATTGTCTGAGATCGTATGTGATGATCTTCGAAAATCAACCAAGGCCTGTCTAGCTTATGTGCTGATGCCGTAAATGACAATTACTTATACCTTACGTGGGAATGAAATAAAATAAGCATCAGTAATTGCAGATTGCACAGGACGATTCGAAATAAGTTCACATAGTAATCTTTATATATGTTCATCGTCTAAGTTTCCGAAGTACAACCTGTCCAAAAATTAAATAATATAAGCCATGTATGTTGCGACCCAGGCCTTCCTAAGCAACGCAAGAGATAAAGCAAATAAGCGTGACTGACTATCCAAAGAAAGGGTGTGCTAAATGCACTTTTGATCCGTAATTGAATACCGGCCTCTGTGTTTATACTAGTTTCTGGTAAACATTTATACTGCAATAGCTATTTTCCATCAATCTTATTTTCAGCTGGCTTCACAAGTGTTCACAGACCTAACGGGGACAATTCATAAGAAACAGAAGTTATTTATTAATGGGTCATTTGTTCTTCAATTAAACTTTAACATCAGTCTTTTAATTACGGCAGTTCTTATCTATTGTGACAGGTCGAAATTCGAACTAGTAGTATAGCACACCATGTTCAAGGTTGCAGTATTTGATAAACGGTCTGTATGTCTAATCGCATGTGTGCCAAACTGGTAATTACTGCACAAGAACGCGAAACAACATCCCTGTTTAACAGTCACATATAACTTCACAGTACACTCTCCCTGCCGTTACAATGACTTAGCCCATCGTAGGTGGCGATAAGGCTCACGTATGTTCTTGGCAGTTTACCTTTCGTGAAATGCGGGTCGATATGGATACTGCCTCCATTTTTGAGGATGCACTTAAAAGTCTTGCAACTAAGGATTTTGATAACGGAAATGCTTAACCTTGTGACAGTCTACAAACGTCAGTTAATGGTTCTAGTGACTTTCTAAAACCTGAATCTTACATCACATATCCCCAGAATCCACAATTACCTTCCGTACAAAATATTCAGAAGAAGCTCCTAGTGCTTCTCAAAATGACATCATCCTCAGTGCTCTCATAAATGCTGGAATTGCTCCATCCTCTTTAAAACCTCAAGAAGTTTACTCTAATACTCCTTCAGTTTCAGTTACTGTGAATTTGAACGTTAACGTTCTCAATGCTCAAGGTCCTACCATACTGAGGGTTGTTCCACCAGAAAATGGCAGCAAATCACCAGTTATGCAAGCTTATCCTCCTCGAATGGCTAGTCAGTTGTTAAAGGAGCCTTCTGATAATTATCTTACAATGTCTGGAATTATTCACATGCCAAATATTATACGGAAAAGGCCTCTTTCGCTTAATAATTTATTCTCAATTAACAGTTTGTTACATGAGGCATGCCAGTTTACAGGCAAGATCAAATTGATACAAATGATACAATATACACTGTAATAAATTACATAGCTGGGTTGATAATTTATAAGATATGAATGTAGATGGTTTTAATCAGTACCACAGTTGGCGCGCTTCATGAAAGTTGCGTTGCGAATGTGCGACTGATGGTCAAGGATAGGTCCATTGAAGGTATGGGCTTCTAAAAATCGCAACCTTATTTCCTTCTGGGATATCCAAGGCTTTAAGGATGGTGCAGGATGAAGTCACCAGTTCCATATCTCAAGGGGGCTGAAAGAGGCACAAGTAAAAGAAAGGACGAGAGGGAGAGTAGCCAATATTCATGAAGGAATGCTTAAGGTATGATTACTCAGTCTAATTTTCCTTTATTAAGGTATATGTTAAGAAAGAGCTATTTAATAGGTTAAAGAAAATAAATGTTGACAAGGTGTGAGTAGACATACAACTGACAAATGGGGGCGATTCGGAAAAGAGCTGAGTATAAGATTATGTGATTATGAAATAAAATATAGTGCTAGAAACAGTATTGTGATATACATTTGGCTGTCTTCCCTTTAATATCGAAGCTATTAGAGCCCCTTTCGTATTTTAAAAAAAATATTTTTTCCCCAGTTATTATAGGGTCTTGATTAGGCTTCGTATATTAGCGAATTGTCTAGTTTGCTTGTAATAGGATTTCTGGGTAGGAAGTGAAACCAATTCAACGTTCGAAACACGAATTAAAGAGGTATTTTGCGTGGATAGATCAGCTTCAATACCATAAGTTCGGGGCATCCCACTAAACCATAAGGAGCCGTAATTAAACAAAATGTTCTGCCCTACAGACATGGGTGGATTGAAGTTATCTCCCCACCTTCATGTTTGCTGGTCAGTAACGCCACCCTCCCTCCTTTTGTGATGTTAGGCTCTCTTACGTTTGTGGTAAGTATGAATACTGCTTCAATCAAAGCCCGTGGTTGGAATACACTGTCTCTACTAGGTCCATGTTACAAGCAAATCAGATAGTTGAAAAGTCTATTTTATGGGCTAGATGTGCACATAGTATATCACACTGCTATGAAAACAACTAATGGTTTAAAGAAGTAAGGATTAATAGCAAATCAAAAGATATGAGAGGGTATAAAATTGTAGAAAAAGAAAATTAAGATTTCAGGGTAAGACAAATAAAACATTGAAAAACTCACAAGACTTTGTGGCCAAATTTTGAGTTTTGTATGATCGGCCTTAGTAGATCAGCACCCATAAGATTGAGCTATCTGTCTACTTGCAGTAGAAAAAAAGCATGACTTTTAGGAATAATAATGTACATTTAACGTGTAGAGATTTGGGTAGTAAAAGCTAGGGTTAGGAGCATAAGGCCATGATTAATAAACAATGAACAATAGGAAAGGATAAGCCATATGTTCTGTGATTTCGTTATATTCATATTAGTAACAGTCGGACTTGTTATAATTCTGTTCTTTCTAGATACTAGGCGGTCCGTAATAAAGTGCCTCATTGGTGGGCGGGAGTTCAGGGAAATGTTGAAGCTCTTTGGAGTCTAGAAATAGGGTTATTAGCCTTTTGAATCTGATAAACGTATCACAATTACGGATAGACATTGGCAGCCTGTTCCACAATAAACTGTACCGTACTGTAAAGAACTTACAACGCATTTGTTTTTGGTGTTTTACGGTAAGTAGTGTATATGCGTTGTTTCTAAGTCTATAGGCTGGGTCGTGGGTAATAGTCGGGCAGGAGGTTAGAAAGGAGAGCCCATATATCGCTTTGTAGAGAAATATTAAATTGTTTTTTAGCCTACGGTGCCATAAAGGTTCTAAAGATAGATGCTTACATCTGTCTGTGTAATCAAGATTCGAGTTGCATCCTAGTAGTTGACGTGTGAAACGTCTTTGAACAACTTCTACTCTTATCTTGTCTGTGATATTCATATTAGAGAATACAAAAGAGCAGTATTCAAGGGAGGGTCGTACACATATTTTGTAGAGAGTAAGTTTACCCTCTGTTGTGAAAAAGTTTTTCATTATAAAGCCAATTAGCCGTCTAGATTTAGAAATAATAGAGGAGGCATGTTCTTCAAAGTTCAGGCTTCCTGTCTAATTAATTCCTAAATCGCGTACTGATTCGAGTATTTGGACTCTACTTTCATTTAAGTGAAGTTGCGGTTTATAGGGATGCTTTCCAAAGTGCATGATCCCGCACTTGTTGAGGTTTAATGGAAATTGCCATTTTTCACTCCATATAGTTATTGAGGTCCTTTTGGATCTGGGATACACTTTCGCTTAGTGTCTCAGGCTTATAGCTGTATACTATTTTGAGATCATCAGCATATAAGTATGGTCTCCCAAATTCTATTGTGTTACATATATCGTTTATATACATAAGAAACAAAAGTGGACCTAATACACTTCCCTGGATGACTCCACTGGTGATTGGTCTAGGGGACGAGAGACAGTCATTGTACTTTACCATCTGTTTACGTTCTGTTAAGAACGAAGCAAACCATGAGTACAGTGAGTTGTGTATTTCGAAGGACTTTAGTTTGACGAGTAGCCTTTTGTGTGGGACCTTATCAAAGGCTTTCTTAAAGTCTAGGAATAGAACTGATACAAGGAGTCCGCTGTCTCGTTTCAGAGTTATATCATTCAGGTAATCTACTAGGCATGTGTCGCATGATATGGACCTGAAAATCCATGCTGGGAGGTCGAGATGAGATTATAAGTTAGTCGATGTTGGACTACAGCCACCTTAACTACCTTTTCCATCACTCTGGATACCACTGAAGTTATGTTTATAGGCCGGTAATTTTCAACGTTTGCTTCAGGTCCTGTTTTAATTTTGGGAATGATATGTGCAGTTTTCCAGGCATTAGGGTAACACGCTGAAGAGAGTGATATTTCGAATAGTTTGAGAAGCAAAGCACACATATCATCACCTCCACGTTTTAGCATGCTAGATGGAATACCATCTGGTCCATCAGTGTATGAGTGTTTCAATGTACTGAATGCCTTGGAGATATTTTGTACACTGAATTCTACATTAGTAATTTCACAGGGAGTTACTGGGATTGGTTCTGAATCATTAAATGGTTTTTCGTTAGTTAGTGAGAAACAAAAATGTTCACTAAATAAATCTGTGACAAGTTTGGGATCTTCGTATACTTGTTTGCCTTTGATGAATATACTCCCTCTCGGTTTAGAGCGTTTAAGTTTATTTTGGAGTAGTATGGTGAGTGCAGAGGAGTTATTATTAAGTTCAACTGCACGATTTTCCTGTGCTACTGCTTTTTGTTTACTTATTTCCTCTGTTCGGACAAGTATTTCTGTCATCGTTACTAAAGAGGAAAAGTCATTTAAGTTGTGGAATTGGGTACAATGTCTTTGAAGACGTCTTCTTGTACTGACCGGTATATAGAGATCTTTGGAGAACTCAGGTTTACAGTATTCTAAAGGTGCGATGTTGTTGATGATACTTTTGATGTTGTGATAAAATATATTGGTTAATGTGTCGGTATTGTTTGAGGTAAAGAAAGCTCCCCAATCAGTGCTTCTTAGGTAATTGTGGAAGTTATTCCAATCAACCTTGCGATAGTTTCTACGAAGTGTTACGGTTTTAGTTCTATCGATTGTGGTTTTTAGATTAAGGCTGCATATGACAATGTTATGATCACTACCTGAGAACTTTTTTCCAATATACAAAGTAATGGGGATGAGGCCACTGGTAAAGACTAAGTCTAAGATGTTTTGATGTCTGGTAGGGCTATCGACATACTGAGTCCATTGTCCAAGCTCTAGACATTCAATCAATGATTCATAACGTCTCGGCGCTTTGATTGGCAGCCAAGAAATTTCGAGCATATTGAAGTCATCACAAATGAGCTTGCCTGTGAATGAGAGGGACGATGCTAGTGTGAATACCTCCGACAATACTGCTATATCATCTATTGATGCGTTAGGTTGACTACAAACACAGCCGAGCAGTAAGGTAACGGAATTCGAAGGCTCTAATACAATCCACACCGAATCTTTCAGTTTGTTTCGTTCAGGCATATCACATAGTAGTGAGTTTAGGCTAGAGTGAGCGTAAATAAGGCATCCTCCGCCTCGTCCATTCAATCTGTCACTTCTATACAGGAAATAGTTATCAAAAGATATACTTTGATCGGAAATATTACTGTTAGTTCATGCTTCAGATATCATAATATCTGATGGTTGATATATGGATACAAACAGGGCTAAATCCGTCTTTTTGTTGCAGATCGACCGAGCGTTGATAAGACATATATTAAGCAAGTGGCCTACTAAGTTAAAATGGGTGAGGGTATCTCGGATAAAGTTGTCGTAACCCTCGCGGGTGTGAGATGAGTTTGAAATGAGGGATTGAATGTTCTTCATTAGCTCGGTATTTTGATAGCTAGATTTAGCGGGAGATGTATAAAATGAGCTAGGGAAGTTGATCGGGGAGTTTACCCAGGAGGAAAGAGTGGGAGTACTCTGTGATGGAAACTGTACGGAGGAAACAAATCTATGGTTTGCATGTGGTTTGAAATAACCTGGGCTATATGCTTCAACAGAGGTGTCACTAGGGGTCTTATTCCAAAAAAAATCTTGTACAGGCCTACTGTGAAGTGTATGGTTATTTACAAAACAGTCTTGATGGTTAGACTCGTAGCCCCTGTTATGGCTACTTACGTTAGCGTGAGAGGGGTCTGCTACGTGTAACTGGGAGGAGTTGCATATATGGGAGCCGTTGTTATGTGATGCGTCGGTAGTAAAGTGTATGAGGAGTTTTCTTTCTGAGAGTAATTACAGTTGCGATCCTGAGGAATGTAGGTAGGGTGTGGAGTGAGAAACCTAATAATACCATTCTTATTTATGGTTTTAGGCTTCGGAGGGTGACTTGAGTGGCCAGTTCTCTGGTAGTTTTCGTTAGTCTGCGTGTAAGAAGGCTTGCTACGTTGAAGCCCACCACCCATTTTGCAACTTAGAGGTGTTGAAGGCAAGTTATACGATAGTAGCGGGGAGAACCTGTTCACGGTTCTTGGGATACCTATAGAGCAGTTGGGTTCAATCTTAAGTGTTTCCCTACTCGGTATCATGAGTTTTGTCTTCCCACCCTTTATTTTTTAGAGCTGGAGTCTTTCGTTCTCTTTGTGAGATGAACTTACGTTCATTCAAGTCTACTCGTGGAATATCTTTAGGAGGACAAATTTTCAAGTGTATAGGTTTAGTTGCACGTGTGTTGTTACACGACTCACATTTTAGTACATGACTGAACGAACAGCTGGGTTTAGTCATGTCGTTATGGTTTTTGGTGTCAGTTAAGGGCCGTATCTTATCCAAAGGTTTCTGATCTGCAGACTCATCTAGATCAACAGAGTGATCAGCCGTATGTGGAGTGGTGTCATGCTTATTGTTCGTGTGTTCTAAACTATTTGCTGTGGTGCAAACTGTAACACTCCCATTCAATTTTATCACTTCGCGTCTTCTTACACGACGTTGACAGGGCGTAAGGTCTGGAGTGACTTTTATATTCTTGTATGGAATTAGTGAGCTAATATTTTTGCTCGAATCAATAAACTGCTTAGCATCGTTACAACAGCCAAACATAAACAAAATGGGGCAAGTCGATCTGTCTGACTTTTTCTAAGGCGGA
Source organism: Schistosoma margrebowiei (assembly GCA_944470205.2). Lineage (NCBI taxonomy): Eukaryota > Metazoa > Platyhelminthes > Trematoda > Strigeidida > Schistosomatidae > Schistosoma > Schistosoma margrebowiei. The sequence continues at coordinate 1,138,917 of OX104026.1, read as the reverse complement.
TGACTTTGCAGTTATCGTTCGGCATACCGCATGCTCTAAGGCAAATATCTCTTAGCTTAGATGGGTGTGTGCGGTCGGGAAGGTTATACACAACTGCATTGAAGGAGGACATCACTCTCTTCGTCACTTCTTCAGCCACAAACTCCAAAATACACTCAGCTTTAGTGAGTTGCTCAAGATTTCTGTCTGTGTCAAGACCTCATATATGAGTGAGGGGTGCTAATTGCTCAAGTTTGCCGTTAGTTTCAGATAGAGAGTTTTGTAGCTGTCGGATGTCATTACTATATCTATCAGTATTTTGGTGTGTATGAGGTGGACCATTGAACTCTTTAGTTTTTGAAATTTTAGATTTAGGCCTTGGTAGCACATACTGTCTAGTAGACTGTGCTGACTTTTCAATGCACGTAGGTATAGTGTCTTGTATGTCAACCAGTCTTACCGTTGGCATACTGCACGTAGAGATAGAGGGGCTGCGACATGGAGAATCTGGTGATGATAAAGACATTTGTGTACAATATACATATTTTTCAGTAGTTAAAGAGTCAACATTGTCAAGCACTGAGTCGTCAATTGTAGGGGTTACAGATTTGCACTGTTTATTTGGCTTAGAAGTTGGTGAAAATCGTCTTTTACTGGAGTTATTGGACATGATATGAAATAAGTGAGCACAGTGCTCGTTAAATTAAATATAATATCTGAGTATTAGTTGTTATTAAGTATTAAACTGGTTAATACTAGGATTAGAGACTATGAGTATAAAATAAATTGCAGATCTATTAATGAATTAAGTACGCAATAGGTACAGTACGAACTAGTAATTGTCTGTCGTATAAAAATAAGTTTTTTCCTTATTTTTCACAGTAAGATGTACCCGATGTACAGGATAAGATGATAATCACAGTATAATACACCCTACAAAAGAGCAAGTCGAAGAATTCCTAAACCACGTGAAAAAATGTTACCACTTTCAAAGTTCGCGGTCGTTATCGCTTGTCGAAACTAGTCAGCCTTTTTAAAAAATCAGACGTAAACTTAACCATGGTCCAGTAGATAAAGACGTTAGCCATCAGATCACAGCATTTTCTGGTATGGGTACTGTCCCAACTAGCTCAAGTAAATGATATGAGGCTCCTAATGTTTCACGACCATCTTTGCCTCCTCACTGCGTCCGAGTACCTAGTCATACTCAAATGACTCCCAGATCATACCCGTTGATAAAGCGAGATGAAGATATGGATGAAGATGAAGATTTAGCTCAAGCCGAAACGTATGCTGACTATATTCCGTCAAAACTGAATTATGGATAAAAGCATCCAGATCATGTTTTTGAGTCGAGTTTCTTGTCCAGTGTCTCTCCTCCAGACATTCATTATCGTCTGATTCTTCCGGATGAAGTTATCGAGCGAGCGTATCTTTCAGCTGCGCAACTGGAAGCAGTTGTGTACGCCTGTCAACTTCATGAGTGTATCTTACCGAATGGTCAACGTGCGGGGTTTTTAATTGGCGACGAGGCAGGTGTGGGAAAAGGTCACACCTTTTCGGAATATTATATGAAAATTATTTGCGACATCGTAAGAAGGCCATTTGGCTCTCAGTTTCAAATGATTTGAAGGTTGATGCTGAACGCTATCTGCGTGATGTGGGCTTGGGAAAGATCAATGTTATCGAGCTAAAAATGTAACTCCTAGTGGTTCTAAAAAAAAATTTAATAAGTTAATAGCCACATAAATGAATTTATGTAAAGCTAAAAAGATTACAATATTCGAACTTCTTTTTATCAAGAAGCATAGCTATGGTCAGTATTAACAATGGATTCTGGCGATATAGCTCTATCATTAGCACCGATTGAACTGATCACTTATGTGCACATGTCTTCCGATGCTTCGAGGCATGAACGGATGAGTTTACTTGCCAAAGGTTCACTAAGAGCATGGACTGAGTGGTAGTTGTTAGTGAACTATTCTAGCGGATCAACACTCCCTGTAGAGAATGACATGTTGTCCAGCGCACGAAGAACCAAGTCCATTATGTATTTCCAGTTCCACCGGCTGCTATGTCGAAATAAGTCTACAAAGCTTATAGAGATAAGGGAACACACACTTACCTCCACGAATTAGATCTTTGGAATGTGCATGCAGAATATGACCACAGGGCAGCATGTTGTCACTGAAACGCTCACAAGCACATCATGCACGTGAAGTATCAACGACATTCATCATGCACTTGTCGTAGCAACGGATGTATTCTCCTTCTATAAATCCGTGTCTCATTGTCCTAACACGTTTATAATTTACAGATACAATTTTAGCTGCAAAAGATGTGAACTCACTCATAGGAATTCAAAATGACATTAAAACATGTAATTCATGATACATTTAACTATATTTCTTACCTAAAGAAATGGAAAACTTTGAAGATTTTTTACAGCGTCATATGGATGCAAACATAGGTCAGTGTCTGTTTTACTCCAAATTTTCCAGAACGTCAATGGAAGAGAATCACCTATTCTGAGACGTTCTTTTAGGTGTTTATGAGCACTTTCGACACAGTTGTTTGTGTGGTTGCCCAGGCTTAATACATGTCGCCGGTAACAGCGAGCCCATATTGACTTCCGGGAAATCCAGTAATCTTTTATGTAATCATATGCCCGTGGGAAATGGGTTATTAGATGTTCTCACTTCTGAGTAAATCTGAATATTTTATTTTATTTGAACACAAAAATATTGGTACAAGAGTGCGCCAAATATATATGTGCCACACAAGACAATGAGAATTTGGAGAGAAGGAAAAAGAAAAAAGGTGAGGAGGGTAAAACAAGAACAATAAAGAAGAGATTGGTGTAATGTAGTGTAATAATAATAGTGATGATAATGGGGGAACGGAAAGGTACAATCAGAAATCTTTCGGTTGAGGAAGAAACAACCACTTTTTTGAAGAAAGTAAAAGAAGGTTACAGCAGGATCGCCACTGGCTTCTATTCTGAGCCATAGCTGATAACGTCTCTAGCCACTGTGTAGCACCATCTCTCAGACCACAACAAGGGAGTCGTGAAGGACCGACAGAAGCCAGTCCTTTGAGGATTTCTTTCATACCCCGATACCATGTCATAATAATAATAATAATAATAATAATAATAATAATTTATTCTCAAATAACAGTTTGTTACATGAGGCATGCCAGTTTACAGGCAAGATCAAATTGATACAAACGATACAATATCCACTGTAGTAAATTACATAGCTGGGTTGATAATTTCTAAGATATGAATGTAGATGGTTTTAATCAGTACCACAGTTGGCGCGCTTCATGAAAGTTGCGTTGCGAATGTGCGACTGATGGTCAAGGATAGGTCCATTGAGTATGACCCGATATGTCTCTTGAAGGTAGAGTAGAAAGAGAGAAGGCACTAGGTGAACTAGAAACCCGTCGACAAAACGATGAGAAAAATCTCCGATGAGTGGGTTTTCGGGTGGTTAGGTCTTGGAAGCGAATGCTACCGAGGCCTATGTGGATAAGCCGTTCTCTCTAGGAGTTTTATATGTCAACGCTCGTAGTCTAAGAAATAATTTCTATGAACTAGGAACATTAGTGGACAGATTAAAGCCACTCATTGTTACAGTGACAAAAACTTGGTTAATCCATGACTTAGACATTACTACAGAATTATTCAGATACCATTACCTCAGGAGTGATAAACATAGATATAGAAAAGGAGATGGCGTCCTGTTATATATAGCCAAATATATAAATACCATATCACAAGGGGGCTGAAAGAGGGAGCAAGTAAAAGAAAGGACGAGAGGCAGAGCAGCCAATATTCATGAAGGAATGTTTAACAAAAATTTGTCCCTATGGCGTTTTTTCCAAACGACTATCGCCAACTGAAGAAAGTTATAGCACCTTCGGACGCAAACTTCCGGCCATGTATTTAGCTGTAAAACATTTCAGCTTCTTGCTACAGGGCCGTGATTTCACCATTATTGCTGATCATAAACCCCTTTGATATTCCTTTAGCATGTCGTACGACAAGCATCCTCCACAGGAAGCCAGAGAAATGGATTACATTTCTCAATTCACTACGGACATCCAGTTTATCAAAGGCTCCTAAAATGTTGCCACAGACACACTATCTAGGAAGGATATCAATATGTTGGCACTCAGTCACGACATCAGCCTCAAAACCCTGGCTAAATTACAAGTAGACGATTTGGAATTGAAAGTCTGCAATGAAAAGTCTAACTTGAATCTTAAACTAATACCCATTCCTTTCTCAGATGCATCGATTATTTGCGACACTTCAACGGGTACTAATCGCCCCTTTGTGTCACAACCCTGTCGACAAAAAATATTTCAACAGCTACATGGACTGTCGATTCAGAAAGGATCTGAGAGTATGGGATTATGTGTGGTTATAAAATAAAATATAGTGCTAGAAACATTATTGTGATAGATCTGCAATTTATTATATACTCATAGTCTCTAATCCTAGTATTAACCAGCAACTTATACTCAGATATTATATTTAATTTAACGATCACTGTACTCACTTATTTTCATATCATGTCCAATAACTCCAGTAAAAGAGAAATTTCACCAACCTCTTAGCCAAATAAACAGTCCAAATCTGTAACCCCTACAATTGACGACCCAGTGCTTGACAATGTCGAACCTTCAACTACTGAAAAATATGTATATTGTACACAAATGTCTTTATCATCACCAGATTCTCCATGTCGCAGCCCCTCTATCTCTACGTGCAGTATGCCAACGGTAAGACTGGTTGACATACAAGACACTATACCTACGTGCATTGAAAAGTCAGCACAGTCTACTAGACAGTATGTGCTACCAAGGCCTAAATCTAAAATTTCAAAAACTAAAGAGTTCAATGGTCCACCTCATACACACCAAAATACTGATAGATATAGTAATGACATCCGACAGCTACAAAACTCTCTATCTGAAACTAACGGCAAACTTGAGCAATTAGCACCCCTCACTCATATATGAGGTCTTGACACAGACAGAAATCTTGAGCAACTCACTAAAGCTGAGTGTATTTTGGAGTTTGTGGCTGAAGAAGTGACGAAGAGAGTGATGTCCTCCTTCAATGCAGTTGTGTATAACCTTCCCGACCGCACACACCCATCTAAGCTAAGAGATATTTGCCTTAGAGCATGCGGTATGCCGAACGATAACTGCAAAGTCATCCGCCTTAGAAAAAGTCAGACAGATCGACTTGCCCCATTTTGTTTATGTTTGGCTGTTGTAACGATGCTAAGCAGTTTATTGATTTGAGCAAAAATATTAGCTCACTAGTTCCATACAAGAATATAAAAGTCACTCCAGACCTTACGCCCTGTCAACGTCGTGTAAGAAGATGTGAAGCGATAGAATTGAATGGGAGTGTTACAATTGATAATCAGCCAGAGACAGTTTGCAACACAGCAAATAGTTTAGAACACACGAACAATAAGCATGACACCACTCCACATACGGCTGATCACTCTGTTGATCTAGATGAGTCTGCAGATCAGAAACCTTTGGATAAGATACGGCCCTTAACTGACACCAAAAACCATAACGACATGACTAAACCCAGCTGTTCGTTCAGTCATGTACTAAAATGTGAGTCGTGTAACAACACACGTGCAACTAAACCTATACACTTGAAAATTTGTCCTCCTAAAGATATTCCACGAGTAGACTTGAATGAACGTAAGTTCATCTCACAAAGAGAACGAAAGACTCCAGCTCTAAAAAATAAAGGGTGGGAAGACAAAACTCATGATACCGAATAGGGAACCACGTAAGTTTGAATCCAACTGCTCTATTGGTATCTCAAGAACCGTGAACAGGTTCTCCCGCTGCTATCGTATAACTTGCCTTCAACACCTCTAAGTTGCAAAATGGGTGGTGGGCTTCAACGTAGCAAGCCTTCTTACACGCAGACTAGCGAAAACTACCAGAGAACTGGCCACTCAAGTCACCCTCCGAAGCCTAAAACCATAAATAAGAATGGTATTATTAGGTTTCTCACTCCACACCCTACCTACATTCCCCAGGATCGCAACTGTAATTACTCTCAGAAAGAAAACTCCTCATACACTTTACTACCGACGCATCACATAACAATGGCTCCCATATATGACAACAGTCGCAACTCCTCCCAGTTACGCGTAGCAGACCCCTCTCACGCTAACGTAAGTAGCCATAACAGGGGCTACGAGTCTAGCCATCAAGACTGTTTTTTAAATAACCGTACACTTCACAGTAGGCCTGTACAAGATTTTTTTTGGAATAAGACCCCTAGTGACACCTCTGTTGAAGCATATAGCCCAGGTTATTTCAAACCACATGCAAACCATAGATTTGTTTCCTCCGTACAGTTTCCATCACAGAGTACTCCCACTCTTTCCTCCTGGGTAAACTCCCCGATCAACTTCCCTAGCTCATTTTATACATCTCCCGCTAAATCTAGCTATCAAAATACCGAGCTAATGAAGAACATTCAATCCCTCATTTCAAACTCATCTCACACCCGCGAGGGTTACGACAACTTTATCCGAGATACCCTCACCCATTTTAACTTAGTAGGCCACTTGCTTAATATATGTCTTATCAACGCTCGGTCGATCTGCAACAAAAAGACGGATTTAGCCCTGTTTGTATCCATATATCAACCATCAGATATTATGATATCTGAAGCATGAACTAACAGTAATATTTCCGATCAAAGTATATCTTTTGATAACTATTTCCTGTATAGAAGTGACAGATTGAATGGACGAGGCGGAGGATGCCTTATTTACGCTCACTCTAGCCTAAACTCACTACTATGTGATATGCCTGAACGAAACAAACTGAAAGATTCGGTGTGGATTGTATTAGAGCCTTCGAATTCCGTTACCTTACTGCTCGGCTGTGTTTGTAGTCAACCTAACGCATCAATAGATGATATAGCAGTATTGTCGGAGGTATTCACACTAGCATCATCCCTCTCATTCACAGACAAGCTCATTTGTGATGACCTCAATATGCTCGAAATTTCTTGGCTGCCAATCAAAGCGCCGAGACGTTATGAATCATTGATTGAATGTCTAGAGCTTGGACAATGGACTCAGTATGTCGATAGCCCTACCAGACATCAAAACATCTTAGACTTAGTCTTTACCAGTGGCCTCATCCCCATTACTTTGTATATTGGAAAAAAGTTCTCAGGTAGTGATCATAACATTGTCATATGCAGCCTTAATCTAAAAACCACAATCGATAGAACTAAAACCGTAACACTTCGTAGAAACTATCGCAAGGTTGATTGGAATAACTTCCACAATTACCTAAGAAGCACTGATTGGGGAGCTTTCTTTACCTCAAACAATACCGACACATTAACCAATATATTTTATCACAACATCAAAAGTATCATCAACAACATCGCACCTTTAGAATACTGTAAACCTGAGTTCTCCAAAGATCTCTATATACCGGTCAGTACAAGAAGACGTCTTCAAAGACATTGTACCCAATTCCACAACTTAAATGAATTTTCCCCTTTAATAACGACGACAGAAATACTTGTCCGAACAGGGACAATAAGTAAACAAAAAGCAGTAGCACAGGAAAATCGTGCAGTTGAACTTAATAATAACTCCTCTGCACTCACCATACTACTCCAAAATAAACTTAAACGCTCTAAACCGAGAGGGAGTATATTCATCAAAGGCAAACAAGTATACGAAGATCCCAAACTTGTCACAGATTTATTTAGTGAACATTTTTGTTTCTCACTAACTAACGAAAAACCATTTAATGATTCAGAACCAATCCCAGTAACTCCCTGTGAAATTACTAATGTAGAATTCAGTGTACAAAATATCTCCAAGGCATTCAGTACATTGAAACAATCCTACACTGATGGACCAGATGATATTCCATCTAGCATGCTAAAACATGGAGGTGATGATATGTGTGCTTTGCTTCTCAAACTATTCGAAATATCACTCTCTTCAGCGTGTTACCCTAATGCCTGGAAAACTGCACATATCATTCCCAAAATTAAAACAGGACCTGAAGCAAACGTTGAAAATTACCGGCCTATAAACATAACTTCAGTGGTATCCAGAGTGATGGAAAAGGTAGTTAAGGCGGCTGTAGTCCAACATCGACTAACTTATAATCTCATCTCGACCTCCCAGCATGGATTTTCAGGTCCATATCATGCGACACATGCCTAGTAGATTACCTGAATGATATAACTCTGAAACGAGACAGCGGACTCCTTGTATCAGTTCTATTTCTAGACTTTAATGAAGGCTTTGATAAGGTCCCACATAATAGGCTACTCGTCAAACTAAAGTCCTTCGGAATACACAACTCACTGTACTCATGGTTTGCTTCGTTCTTAACAGAACGTAAACAGATGGTAAAGTACAATGACTGTCTCTCGTCCCCTAGACCAATCACCAGTGGAGTCATCCAGGGAAGTGTATTAGGTCCACTTTTGTTTCTTATGTATATAAACGATATATGTAACACTATAGAATTTGGGAAACCATACTTATATGCTGATGATCTCAAAATAGTATACAGCTATAAGCCTGAGACACTAAGCGAAAGTGTATCCCAGATTCAAAAGGACCTCAATAACTTAACTATATTGATTGAAAAATGGCAATTACCATTTAACCCCAACAAGTGTGGGATCATGCACTTTGGAAAGCATCCCTATAAACCACAACTTCACTTAAATGAAAGTAGAGTCCAAATACTCGAATCAGTACGCGATTTAGGAATTAATTAGACAGGAAGCCTGAACTTTGAAGAACATGCCTCCTCTATTATTTCTAAATCTAGACGGCTAATTGATTTTATAATGAAAACCTTTTACACAACAGAGGGTAAACTTGCTCTCTACAAAATATATGTACGACTCTCCATTGAATAATGCTCCTTTTTCTTCTCTAATATGAATATTACAGACAAGATAAGAGTAGAAGTTGTTCAAAGACGTTTCACACTTCAACTAATAGGATGTAACTCGAATCTCAATTACACAGATAGATGTAAGCATCTATCTTTAGAAACTTTATGGCACCGTAGGCTAAAGAACAATTTAATATTTCTCTACAAATCGATATACGGGCTCTCCTTTCTAACCTACAGCCCGACTATCACCCACGATCCAGCCTTCAAGGGCCTGGTACGGCCGAGAGTGGGGAGAGTCTACTCTCCCTCTCGAAATACTCTCACACGGCCATGCGTATACAGCCTCTGCCAGGGAAGTTCTACTCATCGCCTTCTCGTGGCAGGTTTTTTTTACAAACATGAGAAAACGAAAAGCGAATATCCGGCAACTTAACCGGATTACAAACCAATTCACTGGTGCACATGAGCTCCAGTATCCCGCAGGATCAAATGACGTATGAACCAATTTTCGGTCACCGGCTACCATGGGATTGCATCTCCTCACGATGCTCGACTATCTTGTGGGTTAGATCTTTAGGTCAAAGGCTCGGGGTGTGGCCCTCTATGATAATCACCTGCTTCGGTTTGGGCACCCGAACAGTATCACAGGCCACAGACAAAAGATGAACCGTCTAAAGTTATAGAGGCTACGTTTCTTGATTCGACTAACAATCAAGTGGCTCAAATTGTTATTATTATTACCATAA